>JARHVA010004214.1:212500-812500 GCA_037957365.1 Torreya grandis
ATTATAAATAGCAGGTTTGTTATAGAGGAAGGGAAAAGGATGGTTGATGGAAGATCCCATGTGGCTGCATGTAGAGCTAATGGGGAACAACCAAAACCCACCTTTGCAGAGGAAGTTTCCAAGAATAATTTCCATCAGTTGAAGCCCTTAAAACCATCTATTTCTAACCTTTGATTTCTTTAGAAGGAAAGGAGCTAAAGGAAGTTTTGATATCATAATAACATTTCTTTTTGTAAGGAGTCATATGTCATTTAACTTATTTTTGGCCTACCTTGTTGGAGCTCCATAAGTGGATTAAAGACCGTTGTGGACCCCAAATTAAAAGAAATGTAGATATATGTCCTTGTATTAAAGGATTCTTTATTGCAGTCTTTGATTTTAAAGAGGATAGGGGTGTGATTTTTCAAATTTGGAATTGGATTTGGAATGAACATTTTTTACTTGTCAAGCCATGGTTTTTGTCATTTGATCCTTTGATGAAATCATTCAAGGTTCAACTAGTTTAGATTAGATTACCCGATTTACCACTTCACTTTTGGTCTGAATGTATCTTCAAAGTTATAGGCAATTCCTTAGGTGAATTTTTATTAACTGATTCTTCAATGAAGAATATTGGTCATTCAACATATGCCATAATCTTGGTAAATGTTGAATTTAAATTTAGAGATCATTTTTGGAAACAATCCCTCGTATATGAGGGTCTTCATTTTAGATATCGTAGGTGATTTTGAACATGGCATTTGGTTTTAAATTGCTAATTTACTAAGTGAAAACAAGGGAAGAATTGGTGGAAGGATGTTTTAGAGGAACATTTAGTAGTCATAGTTTTGAGTGATGAGGAGGGTGAGGAATCTAAATTGGATGCAGATGTTGAAATGCCTAAAGAAGACTAAATTACTAGAGAAATTGATAAGAATAGATTTAAATTGGAAAATTTCACTAAAGTAATGAATCCTAGAAATGAAGGAGAGTATATAGATTCATCTTCAATACTTAGTAGAGGTTTAGTGACTCCTATTCCTTTAATGAGCTTTGAATCCATTAGCTTAATTGAAATAACTATTTTGATCCATCCATATTCAAGGGAGTGGGGTGAATGGACTGTTGTTAGTAAAAAAAAAAGAATGGTTTTGTGAAGAAGATCTTAGATCCATTGAATATGACCCTCTACTCCCATAGAGGGGATTCCCCTAGAGGGCAGTAGTTTATGTTTTATTTTCTTGTTTTTTGATGTCGGTTTGTTGCTAATATGTAACCCTTTTGTAATAGGTTGTGTTTTCCACTAGTAAAGGTGTTCAGTTTATGTTTTCATTTCTATATCTTCTTTTCTCCATCGTTTTAGGGTGGGGTCCCTTCCAAACCCTCATTATTCCCCTTAATCAAAAATATATATAATATTTATAATATTAATTATATATATAATACTCTTAATTAATAATTATATGTTATATTAAATATTATACACAAACATATAATATTTGATGTAATGTTTGATATAATATCTTATGATTTATTATATTAAATATATATTATATCATAATAGTGACATGTTACAAAGATTTTATGTTTATCTACACAGGGTTCTTCGAGTCCATCCCTTGAAATATCTTGTTACTGTTCTTTACCATCACCACCTAGTGTACCTTGAAATATGAAATCATTTTCATAATTTGTATGGCCTTGCCCTTTCCCAGCTCTTCATCATTGCTCATACTCACTATGAATTAGAATATCTCCTCCCTAAACAACTCATTATCATATGAAGGAATACACAACCTCATTTTTTTGATTGAGTAGAGCACTTTCATTAATAAATCAAGATACAACCTCATTTTTCCCTATCACCTCCATCACAAATATCATATTATTGTTGTTTGAATCTCCATTCACAAAAGATGATACGAGGTAAGTGTCCATAGATTTCAAGTGAAATATGACTACCGATTTACACTCTTTCATTATAGAAAATTCTAATTTACTAAAAAAAAAATTACACCATCCCTTTCGACATCACTTACACCTTTCAAATAACTACTAGTATATATATTTTCTTACTAAAATTTAACCATACATTTAATCAAATTTTAATATGAAATTATATAAATAAATATATATGGTAGGATAATATTGAGGTAGGCATTAACCCCAATACAATTAATTATACTCCACCATTAACCCACAATCACCATAAGTGCTGAAACTTAGTGATATTTAAAAATACGAGTTAAAGTGTGAGAAGATAATGATGGAGAAGGATAAAAAACCAATGGTCCAAAAGTGTTGCTTACATGATTTTTTTTTTTCTTTTAATTATAAAATAGCTCTGTATATTAACGTTAAAAGAGAGATTAACTATGTGGTTTTTTTTCCCTTGAATACCTATGTGGCATTCTATATGCTCATAAACTCATCTTCCAATTTTATATAATAGAGTTCAGTGTGCATAGAAATATATGAGAGATATGACAGTGTTATTACCAATATTTTTATTTATATACTGGCTGTTGAGAGTATTGTATTTCCTTCCTATTACTATGCCACTACATTACCATTAATGTGAGGCACAATAAGGATTTTTTTGTTGATTTGAAAATGAGAGTGTTTCACTGAGTTAATATTGGGATATAGTTTGCAACGGATTCGTATGTATAACTTGGCTGCCAATTCTGTGAAATGACTTCATTTGAGGTGAGGATTTTTCTAGTAGAAAGAGAGGCTGTGTGAATAGATAATGGGGCTATAAGTGTCCCTATTTTTTAAGTAGTTGTTTTATCTTACCTTAAGTGAGTTATATTTCGCTTTAAGTGTATATAGAGGGAAGAAGGCGTATTAATGACTTTTGTTGATGTGAGGAGGTTTGGTATTTTTTTTTGTTGATTCTAATGAGTGGTTACATAGTATACTTAGTGTTTAAACTTGTCTAAATTTTAATTTTTTGTGCAAATTTAAATAAATAGGCCATTAATGATGGAAAATTTATTTTACTATAACTTTTGACTGGTAATTCAGAATTGAGTGTCACTTTTTTCAAAAGTACATATTTTTTTGTCCTCTTTCCATTGGTCTACTCTCTTTTTTAAAATGCACTCAAGTTATAAAGTGTCATATTCAGGGGTTTTGGGCCCTGTTATTTTTTGTAGCATACTTTGTGCACCGATTGCTTTCATTTGTATGAACTCATTTTCAGCCTAGTATAAAGTCAATCTCTAGAGAGTGCACCATTATTTTCCTTTAATCAAGAACTGATTACTCACTTGGATGCATTTTTGGTTGTTCCTAACATCCCTTTCATGATCATGAATTAGGGGTTCATTAAAGAGTTTATACCGTGTAATCGTGCACTTCTCTGGTGTCTTCTCTCGGTCATTTTGAACCCATTTGAGAAACTCCAGATGATTATATTTGTTTCATCTCTAGTGATCCTTCTTGGAAAGTATAATTATGCTTTGTGGTGTGCTTATATGAAATACTTGCTCACATGCAAGAATCATATTCCATTTTTATATAGACAAATTCTTGCACCCATTGATCTTGTTTGATTTAATAAGTGGGTTAATACTTGTGACAAGGTTTTTTCCACTCTATTACTACATATTTTTGTCGATCTTCATTGCCATATGGAATATACAAAGTGTCCATGCACTATTTGGAGCATACTACAAAGTCTTTTCAATGATCCTTTTGAGATTTATGTCACACCTCCTCTTCTTCCTATATTCTCTTTTGAGACTATTGTACTCTCTCTTCATGCTTTTATTTATTGTGATGATACATCCATAGTGGATATTGATCTTCCTTATGTCGATCCCCCACTACAAGATGAAATTATGCCAAACCTTAGTTGTCCTATTGCAGATGCTACTTCCATTCCATGTACATATTGTTGCTCTTTCAGAGCCCTCACAGACTTGCATTTCTGAGGACTTTACTGATTTCAGTATGAGTAGACCTATTCTGAGCATTGATGACTCATCTCTTTTTATGTAGTATTTATTCAGTTGGTGAATCACACTCGACTTTTCACATCATGATTCCTACATGCATTCCACTTGAGTGGGAATTCAGTAGTTTGACAACTCATGGTTTATTTATTTCAGAAGGAATAGACAACATTTGTTAAAGAGGGACCTACTACAACATTTACCATGTGACTTACTATGCATACATTCTCTCTTTTCTTTGTGGAGGCACACATCTTTCATATTTTGTAAGATATTGGGATCATCACTATGTACTTGGGTACCTCATCAAGGCTCATTATCAAAACCCAATTTTGTAGTCCGCCTAAGCTATGCTTCGTGGGGGGTGTTCAAGTGGGCTTTCTAGTCCTAACTTGTTTTCTTTATCTCTCTTTTGTGGGGGAGTTTTTTCCCATTGGGTTTTCTACTTTTACTCTACTTATTTAGAGTTGCATTGTATGTGGGTACCTCATCAGGGCTTGTTATCAGGACCCATCATTTCTTTTACACCCACCTAAGTTATGCTTAAGTGGGGTTTTGGTGTAGGATATTAATTATTTCATTTACTTATTAAATGGATAATTTTTACAATTGTGGCTTTAGCTTACTTAGGTGTGATAAGAGGTTAATTGAGTGAGAGGGTGAGTTCCACCAGATTTCCATCTGGAGTTATACTGAGTACCACTATGAGTTCTCTTATGAGTACCATAGTGAGTTACACTCAGTGCCACCATTATTTCTCTAGTGAGTTAATTTCCCTTACTCCTTTATATTCCTCTTCACCATGTTATTGTAGTTGACTTGTGAAAACCAAAAACAACAGCAGTGCAAACCAGATATTTATAAAGTAAGGTATTTAATACAAAAGGTAATTATTGCACATCTTCTTGCAGGTTTTTGAATACAGACAAGTCATCATTATTAAAAAATACTTGTGTGCTCACTCTACCATAATATCACCTACTAGCTTATTCTGATATCCTATGCATATTGTTGCTCTTTTAGATCCTTCACAGACTTGCATTTCTGAGGACTTTACTAATTTCAATATGAGTACAGCTATTGTGAGCATCAATGACTCATCTCTTCCTATAGACATTCTTTCTTTAGTTGGTGAGTCATAATCCACTCTTCACATGGATATTCTTTCAGCAAATATTTCATGACTATTTTCTTCTCTGGCTTTTCTCTTTCTTCATTGTATACTTATTCATTTCCATCTTCTACAGTTAATCATGTGATATCTAATTAGACTTTGGAACATTTGAGCATTAGCAGAGAGACATTTTAGCATTTTTTAGAGATATACATCATGATTCCTATCTACACTCCAGTTGAGTAGGAATTTAGTCATTTGACATCTTGTAGTTTCTTCTAAAAGGAAGAGACTGCATTTTTTGCAGAGGGACTTACTATAGCATTCACCATAAGACATTTTTCATATACATTCTCTCTTTTCTTTTAGGAGGCACACATTATTCATATTTTATAGGATATTTCAATCATCACTATGTATTTTGGTACCTCATCAAGCCTCATTTCCAAGACCTAATTTTACATCCCACTTAATTTATGATTAAGGGGGGGTGTTGGAGTGGGCTTTCTAGTCCCTTCTTTTATTTGTCTCTCTTTTTGAAGCGAGTTTTTTTCCACTGGGTTTTCTCCTTTTACTCTACTTATTGAGAGTTACATTATATGTGGGTACCTCATCAGGTCTTGTTATCAGGACCCATGTTTTCTATTCTGCCCACTTAAGCTATGCTTTAGGGGGGTGTTGGTGTAGTATATTAATTATTCCATTTACTTATTAAATAGATAATTCCTACACTTGTATCTTTAGCTTACGTAGTTGTGATAAGAGGTTAAGTGGGTGAGAGGGTGAGTTTCATCTAGAGTTATATTGAGAACTATAGTGAGTTCTCCTATGAGTTCCATAATGAGTTACACTAAGTCTAATTATGAGTTCTCCATGAGTTAACTCCCCTAGTCCTTTATATTTCTCTTCACCATGCTATTGTAATTGAGCTAAGTTGTGCAAACCAAGAATAATAGTAGTGCAGAGCAGATATTTGTAAAGTAAGGAATTTAATACAAAAGGCAATTTTTGCACATCTTATTGCATGTTTCTAAATACAGACAAGGTCATCATTATAACAGAATACTTGTGTGCTCACTCTACTAGAAGATCACCTAGTGGCTTATTCTAATAGATACCATTACCTGATAATTATCAAGCTCACCTTTATAATTTATACCATTACCTAATAACAAGCTCCATAACCTTTCCCTCCTTAGTAAAGAAGTGGATTCATTGTAACTATTTTGGAATCAAAACCTGAACCTATCTCTTTCACTAGGATTCTATATCTACATGCACCACCTATTATCACACTCACCAGCAAAACAAAAGGCTTAAAATAGAGTAATGTCTTGATTTTGACTTACATGACTATAGAGAGAGGTATTAGTATTACATTACTTTACCTTCACTTCCATCCCCATATAGAGGGCGAGGGCCATACCATGTAGCAATACCAACCTGCCACCCTTCCTCCTCACTCTCACCAGCTATGTAAGCAACTCTACTACACAATACTAACATCCAATCCATTACCATTGCTATCAAATCCTTCTTCATATTTCTAATTTGTTTGCAATAATTTTGAGTAAGTAGTATTACTATTTATAGAGTCATTTGGTGGTTTGCAGTAATGCAGGTGTTTAGCTATGATATGATATGAAGCCCAAACATGTGCATCATCAGGAAGGGAGATTGAATTCTTGCACATTCCTAAATTACTATGCATGCCTCACAATTGATGTATATAATCCTCCATAGGAAGCACTAATTATGTATCAGATTCAAGGCTTACCATCAAAAATAGCATAAAATAATCCATGCATAAGCCTAGTTCAAAACAAAACCTTTTTGACATGACATAAAATGTGAATGTGTGTTAAATTTACATTAAAAATATTATGCAAGTAGGATTACTCATCCCACTTCAACAAAATTAACAATATTTTCTTGGATTTTAGAAACAATTTCATCATGCCTTATTTGTGCAAAGATTTTGTGTTAGGTTGTGGAGCTAAAAGCTTCACAGGTATGCAAACATGGAGGAGGTTGTTGAGTGTCACAGTAACTGATGTCAGTCAGGCCAACCGACGTCGGTTAGGGGTGGACGGGAAGCTACTGACATCGGTCATAAATCAGCCAACATCGATCATCTCTAAACAGACAGTGATTAACGTCGGTCGCTTGTGCGGTTCTAAAATTGTTAGTTACATGAACAATTTGTTTAACGAACCAGTTGTTTGCATGTAAAGACTAATTTTAGTCTTGGAGCTACGTTTCTAATTATTGTAATTGGCTTGTCTAATTATTATTTGTATGGGATCTATTTAAGAGACCCATGGGTTGTATTGTAATTTGTAGAATCATAAGGGTTCTGTAGAATCAGAAGGGTTCTATCCAAGGGAGAATCATAAGGACTTGGTGAGGCAAGGACAAGGGTTCTTCCAGGTGTGTAAGATCTAGGTCGGTAGGTGTGTAAGGCCAGGTTGATCTATGGTATAGCAAGATCAGGTGAGATCTACATGGTAAGTAAGATCAGTTGATCTGTAGGTATGCAAGATCAAGTGAGATCTACTTGGAGTACGTGGTGTACTCATACTTGGAGTATGTGTGTGTACTTGGTGGTACTGGCAGTATTTTTACTGACTGGTTGAAACACCAACTCGGTTATTGAGTTGATTGTGTTTGTAATTGAGAGAGAGAACTCTTGAGGGAAGATTACTGGTACACCCAAGAGGTGTGGGTAGAGTGTGATCTCTTTATTGTATTTCCTTTCTGGATGAGTATTAATACAAGTGTGTATTGCCTCTCAAATTTTGTGTTGTTTCTGAATTCTAGTTACTTATCATTCTGGTAAATTTCGTGTTTAGTTGCTTATACAAAGGTAATCAATTGTGCTCTCTTAGTGAGTAGGGATCCTGACAATTGGTATCAGAGCTTGGTTAGGTACACTAACAGGTGGTCAGAGCTTGTTAAGTGTTTGTTGATTATAGGTCACTCTCAAGGGTTTTTGATTGAGTGGGAGTATAGCAATGGCAAAAGAAAGTACACTAAGAATGGAGGAACTCAATAGCAAGAATTCTCAATTACTGAATTATGGAAAGAAAGAGTAGGTAAAGAAAGATTGTTGGTTGGGAGAAGATCAGCATGAAGGAAATAAAGAAGCAGATGTTGCAGGTATTGTTACACATAGGATGCTCTTGTATGTTCCTTGGATAAAGTAGAATCTTAGATTATAGATACTATTGCCTCTTTCCATGCAGCCCCAAATAGAGTATTTTTTCCATGATTATGTCCATGGAGACTTTGGAAAGATTTATTTAGGGGTTGGTGAGCCTTGTCAAATTGTTGGCAAAAGGGAAGTGCGGCTGAAATTACAGACGAGCAACACATGGGTGTTGAAGGATGTCATGCAGGTCCCAGTCCTGAAGAGGAGTATAATTTCTATAGGAAAGTTGGGTGATGAGAGATGCACAATAACTCTCATAGTGGGTGCACTTGAATTAGCATGTGGTAAGAAAGTAGGTATTCTTTATCTATCTACTTGTATTATTGATTCTCCTTCTGTTGCAAAGATGTGACTTTGTAGGCTTGGTCACATGAGTGAGAAGGTAATGCATGTTCTTAAGAGGAAGTCTGATGTCTTTGACAAACTTAAGAACTGGAAAGCCTTAGCTTTAATGGAAGAGATGATGGACAGAGATCAGTCACAGGGGCTGAATAATTCTGAGTAGGGCAGTTTGGACAGGGTTTTGATCCAAGGTGAGCTTGCGGGTAAAAAGTCATCACTCACAGGAAAACATAGTTACCGATGTCGGTCAGGGGGAACCGACGTCAAATAGGCAAGTACCGATGTCGATTCATGTGCAGACTAGAGTCGGTGGTGTCGAGCAGGTGGATACTGACGTCGGTCAGGGAACCGACGTCTGTGCAACCAGGTGGACACCGACATCGGTCAGGAAACTCACCATCGGCGATCAAGGTGGATTCGACATCGGCCGGGTGCATACCAGGGTTGACCAGAGAACAGGTTTTGGGTGCAGACAGCAAGTTGTCAAGGAGTCTCAAATGCCCATAAGGAGGACTAAAAGGGTAAGTAAGCCTCAAATTCGTTATTCACCTTCTTTATACTACTTGAACTTGTTGCTCATTGATGGTCAAGAACCAGGAAGTTTTAAAGAAGCAATGCAGGTAGAATCCAAGAAACAGTGGAAGCATGGCATGAATTCTTTGGAAGAGAACCAAATGGGAGATTTGGTAGAGTTGCCAGTCGGTATGAAAGCACTGAAAGATGAATGGATTCCTTGGTTAAAGAAAGGAGAGAATGGACACGTGAGATAGAAGGCCAGGTCATATGGTCTTGAGCAAGCTCCAAGACAGTGGTACAGGTTTGACAGGTGTATGACAAAGCATGGCTTTAGTCAATGTCATTGTAACCATTGTGTTTATTTTACTAGGTTGGATAATGGTTGCGACATTATCTTGTTACTGTATGTGGATGATATGCTTGTTATAGGTTCATACATGCAAGGATTTGCTGAGCTAAGGGTAAAATTAGTTCAGTGGTGTGCCAGGGAGGATTTAGGAGGAGCAAAAATCCTTGGCATGAGTATTCCTAGAGACAGGAAAGACCATAGGTTGATTTTGTCTCAGGATGATTGTGTGAATAAGGTAGTGGTGAGGTTCAACATGCAGGATGTAGAACCGGTTAGCACACCTATGGATGGAAAGTTCACAGAACAGTGTCCCAATTCACATGATGAGGTTAAGTACATGTGTACTAGACCTAAGTTTGCCCAAGTAGTGGGTGTTGTCAGCGAGTTTGTGGCCAATCCGAGAAAGAAGCACTGGAAAGTAGTTCAGTGGATTCTCAGGTATCTGAGAGGGACCAGAAGCAGGTATACATGCGATGTAGGCTCAAGGACTTCTCTACATGGGTATGTAGATTTGGATGTGGCAGGGGACTTGGATGACAGGTGTAGCACCATAGGATGTGTGGTGGTTGGTCTTCAAGATTGAACTTGAAGATGGATACAAGCCAGGAAACAAATTAGATGATGTACAGGTATAGGTATAGATGTAGCTATTTATCTCCAAGTGGGAGATTGTTAGGTTGTGGAGCTAAAAGCTTCATAGGTCTGCAAACATGGAGGAGGTTGTTGAGTGTCACAATAAGCAACATTGGTCAGGGGTGGATAGGAAGCTACCGACATTGATCATAAATCGGCCGATGTTGGTCATCTCTAGATAGACAGCGATCGACATCGGTCGCCTATGCGGTTCCAAAACTGTTAGTTACATGAACAGTTTGTTTAATGAACTAGTTGTTTGCATGTAAAGACTAATTTTAGTCTTGGAGCTACATTTCTAATTATTTTAATTGAAAAGTCTAATTATTATTTGTATGGGATCTATTTAAGAGACCCATGGGCTATATTGTAATTTGTAGAATCATAAGGGTTCTGTAGAATCAGAAGGGTTCTATCCAAGGGAGAATCATAATGACTTGGTGAGGCAAGGACAAGGGTTATTTCGTGTGTGTAAGATCTAGGTCGGCAGGTGTGCAAGGCCAGGTTGATTTGCGGTATAGCAAGATCAGGGGATATCTACATGGTAAGTAAGATCAATTCATTTGTAAGTGTGCAAGATCAGGTGAGATCTACTTGGAGTACATGGTGTACTCTAACTTGGAGTATGTGTGTGTATTCGGTGGTACTGGCAGTATTGTTACTGACTGGTTGAAACACCAACTCGGTTATTGAGTTGATTGTGTTTGTAATTGAGAGAGAGAACTCTTGAGGGAAGATTACTGGTATGCCCAAGAGGTGTGGGAAGAGTGTGATTTCTTTATTGTATTTCCTTCTAGATGAGTATTAATAAAAGTGTGTATTGCCTCTCAAATTATGTGTTGTTTCTGAATTCTAGTTACTTATCATTCTGGTTAAATTTCGTGTTTAGTTGCTTATACAAAGGTAATCAATTGTGCTCTCTTAGTGAGCAGGGATCCTGACATTTTGCATAGTGCCTAAGATGTTTATGATAGATAATAAACAAATGGGTCCTTTATTATGTGGAACAAAATGATCTAGCTAGCAGATGAAAAAAATAAAGATAAAATAAGTTTTTAAGAGAATAAAATATGATGTATCTCTATAATGATAAATTGAGTCAAGCAAGTTAAGTCAAATCTTCAATATTCATTCAAAATCATATTGGAGTTTCTAATAATGAGATCTCATAAATTCTTCATAGGCAATACTCACACAATATATAAAGTGAATGGATGTATTGGATGGAAATGTTTGCATAAAAAATGATGCTTATGAGAGGATACATAAAGCTGAAAATGGGTCCATAAGAGAGCATGGTTACTATGGATGTATTGAATGAAAATGTTTGCATAAAAAAATGATGACTATGAGAGGGTACATAGAGCCAAAAATGGGTCCATAACAAAGCATGGTTACTATGGATGTATCCATTATTGCAAGGAAGTTGGGTTGGTGATGACTTGATAGAATACGTCTACCCTAGATTAAATGTGATTATTGGATCGAGTCCTCATCATCACTATCACCAATATAAACATTAATTCTTGAATATGGCTTAACAACCAAAGGAGTTGCAAACTCATAATCACTTGTCTTTCATGTGGTGGTTTCTCTAATTAGAGTGATAATTCATACATATAATTGTTGGTGGGTGTGACTCCTCAACTATTAGATATATGACAACAAAGTTAAATTTTGGATCCTTTTGTGGTGCAGTTTATAAACCATTCCTTAAGAAGGAGGGTGTGGGGGGTAACTCTCCCCCCCCCAACTATTGTCATAGGAGGATTCTATTTTGAAAAGAAAATTCCGAATGGTAGCTTTTCACTCTATTTTTAGGAGGAATCCAAACAATGCTTTACTAATTAGGCATATTTATCTTAATAGAGTTCATCTATAATCTATACAGCAAGTTCGCATGTAATTTGTTCATCTTAGATTAATAAATCTTGATATATTGCACCATGGATGTTTCCTTAGCTTTTTTAAGGTTTTACCATGTAAATTTTGTGTTTTGTCTCATGTATGTTAGGTATTTTGTCTATTTAATTATCTTTGTTATTCTTTTATTGTTGTAGAGTGCATGGTTTCCTAATAAGTGATATTAGAGTGAGGTTTCTCTTATTTTGTAGTAACTATGTTTTGGATTTGGTGTTATTTTCTATAGCATCAAACTATGAAAGTTACTAATGCAAAGTTTGAGGTAGAGAAATTTAACAGCAAAAACAACTTTGATTTTTGGAAACTCAAATCACATGATGTATTAGTATAACAAGGGTTGCACAAAGCCCTAGATGGAAAGGCAAAGAAACCTATGAAGATGAATGATAATGACCAGGAAGAACTAGATACAAAATGTCTCGGTACAATATGATTGTGTTTAGCAAATGAGGTTCTTTTCAACATAGCTAGAGAAAACACTATGGCAGGCTTATGGACCAGATTATATAGCCTGTACCTAACAAAATTTGTAACAAATCATATTTATTTGAAAAGGTAGTTGTATACATTGTGAATAAAATAAGGTATGAAAATTGTTGATCATTTAAATATTTTCAATACTTTGTTATGCCAATTGACTAGTATTGGTGTTAAAGGGGATGAAGAAGACAAGGGAGTAACAATGTTATGTATTTTCCTAGATTCTTGGGATCATATACGAACTTTCATTAGCTTTAGTACTGTTGATGAGCTTGACTATGATTCTATTGTGGGATAATTGTTGGTTGAGGAGACGAGGAGAAAATTTAGTCTAGAGACTTCTACGCCTGAAGCTATGGTTGCTAGAGGAAGATCTAGAGAAAGAGGGAAAAGCTCCAGAGGCATATCTAGATCTAAGTTAGAAGGCAGGAAGAGTAAGGAAAAGTGCGTCACTGTGGTAAATTAGGACATATTCAGAATTATTTTTGGAAAAGAAAAGACCGGTGAAAAGAAAAAACAATTCACCAAGGAAGTGAATTAGGTAGAAACAAGTGAAGGTATGAGTGATGAAGTTCTATCTATTTGTAATGTTTCCTCTTATCATCATGAATGGTTATTAGATTTGGGTGCTACACAACACATGTGTCTGCATAGGATTTGGTTTGCTTCTTACCAAACCCTTGATGAAAGTTTTGTTCTTTTAGTAAAAAATGTTTCTTTTAAGACTAAAGGGATTGGTATATTAAGATTAAAATGTTTGACCGGGAAGAACTAGATACAAAATCTCTCAGTACAATATGATTGTGTTTAGTAAATGAGGTTATTTACAATAGAGCTAGAGAAAACATTATACAGGATTATGAACCAAGTTATATAACCTATACAAGACAAAATCTATAACAAATCATATTTATTTGAAGAGGTAGTTGTATACATTATGAATGAAATAAGGTATGAAAATTGTTGATCATTTAAAAAAATTCAATACTTTGTTATGCCAATTGATTAGTATTTTCTGTTAAAGGGGATGAAGAAGACAAGGGAGTCACATTATTATGTATTTTCTCAAATTCTTTGGATCATATAATAATCTCCATTAGCTTTAGTACTATTGATGAGCTTGACTATGATTGTGTTGTGGGAGCATTATTTTTTGAGGAGACGAGGAGAAAATTTAGTCTAGAGACTTCTATGCCTAAATTATGGTTGTTAGGGGAAGATCTAGAGAAAGAGGGAAAATCTACAGAGGCATATCTAGATCTAAGTTAGAAGACAAGAAGAGTAAGGCAAAGTGTTGGCACTACAGTAAATCTAGGACATATTAAGAAGGATTTTTGGGAAAGAAAAGAATGTGAAAAGAAAAAAGAACTCACCAAGGAAGTGAACCAGGTAGAAACAAGTGAAGTTATGAGTGATGAAGTTTTATCTAGTTTTAATATTTCCTCTTATCATCATGAATGGTTATTGGATTTTGGTGTTACACATCACATGTGTCTACATAGGATTTGGTTTTATTCTTACCAAACCCTTGATGGAAATTTTATTCTTTTGGAAAATAATGTTTCTTGTAAGACTAAAGGGATTGGTAGCACTAAGATTAAAATGTTTTATGGTATAGTAAGGACTCTAACAAAAGTAAGACACGTACCAGAACTTAAAATAAATTTGATTTCTTTGAGTGAATTAAATTCTTTCAGTTATAATTTCATAGATCAAGGTGTAATTCTTAAGATATCTAAGGGTGATTTAGTTGTAATTAAGGCTCTAAATGTTGGGAACCTTTACATATTACAAGGGAGTGTAGATATCAATCAAACAGTTGTGGTATCTAATGTTGGAAATATTGTCATTGATGTCAAAGGTCTAGTATTATTGGTGATAAAGGCCCCATTGCATTTAATGTTGTTTATCTTGGCTAATGTGAGTTAATATTTATTTAATATTAACGAATATATTTTTGGTTGCATATGAGACAAAAGAAGGGCCCATGGAGAAGTCAAAGATCCACAAGATAAAGACAACAGAAGGATGGGACGCATTTTCCCATGAAGAGTCATCTTGGGGAATACCAAGAGTCACCAAGTGAAGACAAAAGAGTAAGGGAGCAATTTCTCATGAAAGGACACCTTAATGAATATGAAAAGTCACCAAGATGAGGACAAAAGATGGAAGGACGTTTTTTATCATGAAGGGTCACCACATGACTTTTCAAAGGCTTGAATATGAAGGATTATCCAAGATTGGCGCCATTTTCCATGAGGATTGAAGGGTCACAAAGGGGGAAGGCCAAAGGTCATTTAGAAAGCTATAAATAAAGGCTTGAGAAGCCATTTGTAAATATAAATGAAAGAGGTTGATTTGATATTATAATATCTAGCTTAGAAGAGCAATTGTGAGAGATGAATATGATTTGTATTTGTTATATTTAGCTTAAAAGAGCAAAGGTGAGAGAGAGGAAAGTGATTTTGTATAGAACTATCATTTGTTGAGATAGAAACATTGAGAGATAGGTGTGTGGTATACACAAAGGGGTTGGTGCTCGGCAAAGGGGTTGGTGCTCCTGTGGGTTGGTGCTCATGAATAGTTGCTGGGTTGGTGCTCGACAAAGGGGTTTGAAGCTCCTGTGGGTTGGTGCTCACGAATTGTAGCTGGGTTGGTACTCAACAATGGGGTATGGTGCTCATGTGGGTTTGTTCTCACGAATATACTTGAGATTGTTCTCCATGGTTTTTCCCACATTGGGTTTCCACGTTATATCTGGTGTCTCTCTCTATCTTGTGTGATGTTTATTGTTTGAGTTGTATTGCATATCTTGAATGTTTGATTAAGTGGAATTTGATAAAGAGAAAGTTTTATAAGATATATGATATACTAATTCACCCCCCCCTCTCAGTATATCCCATGCTTAACAATTGGTATCAGAGCAGGTTCCTTTTTGAAAAGTTTTACAGCTTGAAGGTAGATCAGGAAAGCACGATGGCTGGGTCACAGGAAGGATTTTCTACAAATAAGGCACATTTATTTGATGGAACAAATTATGCTTTTTGGAGCATGATAATGAAGGTTTATTTGATGGCCCTTAGATTTGACATATGGAAAGTAGTGGTGGAGGAATATGAAGAGCCACAGACATCTACAATTACTCCAGCAGAAAAGAAGGCAAGTGAATGTAATGCTAAAGCTTTAAATGCTATTTTATGTGGTTTATGTGAATCTGAATTTGTTAAAGTTATGCAATGTAAATCTACTCATGAAACTTGGGTAAAACTTGAGAATATTTACAACGGTGATGGAAAGGTTCAGCAAGCTAAGCTGTAGACTTTTAGAAGGCAGTTTGAAAGTTTGAAGATGGAAGAAGAAGAAGATATAGCAAGTTATCTTTTACGAGTTGATCAAGTCGTAAATCAGATTCAAGGTCTTGGAGAAACATTGGATGAGTCAACGGTGGTGTAAAATTTTTTGAGATCTCTACCAATGAGATATGATGCAAAGGTTTCGGCAATTGAGGAAATCAAGAATTTAGCCAAGCTAAAGATGGATGACCTTCATGGTATTCTCACAGCATATGAGAAATGGACAGAACAAGATAAACCCTCAAAGAGAGAAGCAGCTTTCAAGACATCAAAGAAAGAGAAAGCTAAGATTCAAGAATCAAGTGATAGTTCTACTGATGATGAAGATGACAACGGAGCACTTTTCATTCGCAAGCCAAAAAGAGGAACAGGTAAATATCAAGGAAAATTACCTTTTAAATGTTTTAATTGTGGAAAGATTGGACAATTTTTAGCTAGATGCCCAAATAAGGTTAATGATGATGAAGAAGAAAAGCATACATACAAGAAGAATTTCAAAGGCAAATCTAAGAAGGGATTCGAGAAGAAGAGCCTATATTCTAAAGATCCTAGATCAGGCGAAGATAGTGGAGTCAGCGATTCAGAAGAAGAAGAGATTATATTCATGGCCATACATGAAGATGATCAAGAAGAAAAAGAGGAGGAAGCTAAAGTGAATATGGAAGGAGAGCTCATTTGTGCCTTAGAAGAGTTAGAAGCTATTCAGAAGAAGAATCAAAGATTAAAGCATTAGATCAAGAAAAATGAACAAGAGTCAAAGAAAATGAATTAAGATCTACAAGCACACTTTGAAAAAGCCAAGAAGAATGAAGAAGATCTCACAGCACAGTTGGAAATAGCAAGAAAAGATTGTGAAAGGTATGTTATTGAAATTGCCTCTTTAAAAGAAGATATTAAGAAAGCAGTCAATGATAATGTAGTCAGTGATTCAAAATTTGAAGATAGCACTCACATGCTGAATAAGATATTGGAAAGTTAAAAAGCATATTCAGATAAGACAAGGATTGATTTTGAAAAGAAAAAGAGCTATGTTGAAGCTCTTACACAAGAGGAAACAAAAAGGGGAGAAGTGAAGAATACAGAGGACATTCCAAACAGAGAAGGCTAGAAGGAACAAAACTACAAAAGGCAATCAGGTCAGAGATATACAGATAGGTCTTATTTTTATGGCTATTGTTTTTATTGTAATGGATATGGTCACAAGAAATTAGAATGTAGAAAAAGAGACAACAATTTCAGAAATAAGGAGAAGGAAAGTCAAGTAGAGTCAAGCAGAAGCCACAACTCTTTTGCTTCTCTATCAAGCTTTGATGAAGAGACCATAGTATGCTATAAGTGCAACAATTTTGGACACATAGCTCGATATTGTAGAAGCGTGTTCGAGTCAGTCAAAAAGGATCAGAGTTTCAAAGCACCATTGATCAAGAAGAAGGTTCAGACATGTTCATGGCAGAAGAAACAACATGAAGAGTATATGATGGTTTAGACAGCCCTGCATGTAAGAGGTAAAGATTAGCCATGGTTAATTGATAGCAGATGTTCAAGGCATATGATAGGAGATAAAAGTAAATTCATATCTCTAAAGAAGATCAATGGTGGTACAGTGAGATTCAGAGATAAAACCATTGCCAGGATAGCCAAAAAAGGTACTTTGAGTTTGGATTATGGTAGAACTAAGATTAAAAATGTTTTATATGTAAAAGGTCTTAAGCATAATCTATTGAGTGTTAGTCAAATATGTGATCAAGGATATACATTAAAATTTCATAAAGAAGGTTGTGAGATTAGAAGAAAAGATTCAAATGAGTTGATTGTAGATGCTCAAAGGACAGGGAACAATATATATGTATTGTCAGATATCTTCTCAAAGGCACGATCAAAGGATACATTCAAAGATCGGCGAGAGGAGTTGGGAGTAATTTCTATTACTTCCTGCCATTGATGTTCAACATCAAGTGAGGGGGAGCTAAGTGTTAGCTCCAGGTAGGCCCTTTTCAATTGATGTCAAAGGGGGAGAATAATAGGTACAGGTACAGCTGTAGAAAATAGGTATAGGAAACAGGTATAGGTTGCTACAGTAAGGGGGAGTTACTATATGTTTTTAGATGACAGGATATGCAGGTGACACGATGTGGCAGTTTCAAGATTGAGGTTGCCATCAATGACAAAGGGGGAGATTATTGGAAATATTGTCATTGATGTCAAAGGTCTAGTATTATTGGTGATAAAGGCCCCATTGCATTTAATGTTGTTTATCTTGGCTAATGTGAGTTAATATTTATTCAATATTAATGAATATATTTTTGGTTGCATATGAGACAAAATAAGGGCCCATGGAGAAGTCAAAGACCCATGAGATAAAGACAAAAGAAGGATGGGATGCATTTTCCCATGAAGAGTCATCTTGGGGAATACCAAGAGTCACCAAGTGAAGACAAAAGAGTAAGGGCACAATTTCTCATGAAAGGACACCTTAAGGAATATGAAAAGTCACCAAGATGAGGACAAAAGATGGAAGGACTTTATTGATCATGAAGGGTCACCACATGACTTTTCAAAGGCTTGAATATGAAGGGTCATCCAAGATTGGTGCCATTTTCCATGAGGATTGAAGGGTCACAAAGGGGGAAGGCCAAAGGTCATTTGGAAAGCTATAAATAAAGGCTTGAGAAGCCATTTGTAAATATAAATGAAAGAGGTTGATTTGATATTGTAATATCTAGCTTAGAAGAGTAATTGTGAGAGATGAATATGATTTGTATTTGTTACATCTAGCTTAGAAGAGCAAAGGTGAGAGAGAGGAAAGAGATGTTGTATTGAACTATCATTTATTGAGATAGCAACATTGAGAGATAGGTGTGTGGTATACACAAAGGGGTTGGTGCTCTTGTGGGTTGGTGCTCACGAATTATTACTAGGTTGGTGCTCAGCAAAGGGGTTGGTGTTCCTGTGGGTTGGTGCTCACGAATAGTTGCTGGGTTGGTGCTCGGCAAAGGGGTTTGAAGCTCTTGTGGGTTTGTGTTCATGAATTGTAGCTGGGTTGGTACTCAGCAAAGGGGTATGGTGCTCCTATGGTTTTGTTCTCATGAATATACTTGAGATTATTCTTCATGGTTTTTCCCACATTGGGTTTCCACGTTATATCTGGTGTCTCTCTCTATCTTGTGTGATGTTTATTTTTTGAGTTTTATTACATATCTTGAATGTTTGATTAAGTGGAATTTGATAAAGGGAAAGTTTTATAAGATATATAATATATATTGATTCACCCCCCACCCCTTAGTATATCCCGTGCTTAACATCTAAAATAGTAAAATATAATGTTTGTCTATGGAATTTATATTTGGGCCATATGAACGAGATAGGGTTACAGGTACTAAAAAAGCATGAATTATTTCTTGGTTTAAAATCTTTAGATATGGAGTTCTGAAAGTTCAAGAAATAAAGTAGACAAAATTTTAGTGTAGGAAGTCATGTAAGTAAAGGTATTCTTGACTAAATTCATTTTGATATGTGGGGTCTAGCCCCTATAATTTCATATGGAAGACCATTGCATTTTTTTACATTTATATATGATTACTCTATAAAATTATGGGTCTATTGTCTGAAAAGAAATTCTGGTGTTTTTAGTGTATTTAATAAATTTAGAGCTTTGGTTGAGAAGAAAACTATCAGGTCAATCAAATGTTTAATAACAGATAATGGCTTGACGAGTTCGCATCCTTAAAGTTTTAGAATTATTTCAAGGAAGTTGGGATTGAAAGGCATAAAACCACTAGCTACACTGCAATAAAATGGTTTTGTTGAATGCATGGATAGGATTCTTCTAAAGAGATCAAAGAGTATGCTCAGCAATGTAAATTTGGATTAATGTTTATGGGAAGAAACAGTTTGTACAACTTACTATATGATAAATCATTCACCATCAGTTGCAGTATACTATAAGATTATTGAAGAGGTATGGACTTTTGGTGTAGGATATTAATTATTCCATTTACTTATTAAATGGATAATTCTTACACATGTAGCTTCAACTTACTTAGGTGTGATAAGAGGTTAAGTGGGTGAGAAGGTGAGTTCTACCTTAAGTTCCACCTGGAGTTCAACTGAGTGTCATTGTGAGTTCTCTTATGAGTTCCAAAATGAGTTACACTCCATTTAACTATGAGTTTTCCTTTGAGTTAACTTCCCTTATTCCTCTTCACTAGGCTATTTAAATAGAGCAGATAATTGGTAAGCACGGTAGTTTAATACAAAGGCAATTATTACACATCCTCTAGCATATTTCTAAATACAAGCAAAGTCATCATTATAGAATTCTTGTGTGCTTACTCTACCAAAAGATCACCTATTGGCCTATTCTGACATGGTATTAGAGATTTAGGTTCTGGTAATAAGCATCATGTTATTTGTTGATTTCTATTTTGTATTCTCTTGAGTTTTTTAAGAGGAATATACATATTGTCTATATTGGCATTTGTATGATTTTGCATTAGCCATTTGTATGAGTTTATTTATAGATATAAGAGTTGGATATATGGGTTTAAATGCTTGAGAAACCTGGTTTTGCTTACAAACCCATTGTTTTTTAGGTTCTTTCATGGTAGATGAGCCTGCATATTTTTGCAACTTCATTCTCCAACAAGCTCTCATAGGGCATTAGCTATATGCAACATAGGATTTGAGAAAGAAACTTTATTGAATTTATTGTATAGTGTCATATGTGCATGCAAAGTGTCCTCCATAGTCACTCCTCTACCCATCCAGCTTCATTATTCCTTCACTGAACTTACTTCCCATCCACATTGGCATCAAACTGGTTTGTGTTGTGTTGTGCTTACTGGCCGTTATAATCATTTGATGATCTCCCTAGTATACTTTGTTTTCACCAGTAGGTTTGATGATAGCTTCTTCAAGTCATGTCTAATTACACATATCATCTCCTCCATTCTGACTAAAATCACTGACTTGCGCATCAACGTGTATGGAAGTGGTGACATAGGGGGTTTATACCATGCAAGTTTTGAATGACTCGGTGAGGGCAACATATATTTTTAATGGCATTAGCTAGAATTTTTTGGTTATACCAATGTTTTAAAACTACCTAGACTACTAATATGATAGTCTACCACCATTTATACTACCTCAATACATTCCATATGGACATGACCTTCCCTTGTTGTCCTATTGTTGTCTTGATATGACTTATCTTCTCCACCTCACCATCATTCGAAGATGCCTCCACTCATTTCACCAAACCTAATATTGGTTGATACCCTCTCAAAATGGCATTATGTTTGCTTCCTCAACCTCTTCAATGGCCATGTGCTAGTCCTAGACCTTCATCCTCCTTCCCCAGGCCTAAATCAAATCTTGGTGTTGACATTTTATGGCCTCCTACTACCTAATCTAGTTCTTCCTCCAATCATCCACTACCTATTAAAACCACTATTCATGCATGCATATGTTGGTATTCTGATCCTTCAATTGCTACCTCAAGTTTTTTAAAGACTTGAACATTTAATGCAGACCTGTGCATGCATAACAACACTGTACAACTCAAATTTGTGGTCTACAAATCCTAAGCAACACTTTTTCCTTTTGGTTACTTGCCTCTCTTAACGGTGGAGACTAATTATCTTATTTTATCATAGCTTTAGTCAAAAACCTAAAAATTTGCCCTAAAATCATTTTAAAATTAGCTATTTTTTAAATAGCTATTTTATTTTGCCTTAAGTGGCTTGTTTCTAATCTGAGAGACAAAGGGGTAAGTAGAACTGGTATTTTTTGAATTTATTTGATTTGAAGAGGACCATGGTTATGTGTTGATTTTAATGAGTGGTTACATAGCATAATTGGTGTTTGAACTTGTTTGCATTTAAAATTTTAAGTGCAATTTAATTAAATAGCCCATTAATGATAGAAAATGTATTTTGCTATAACTTTTGAGTAGTAACTTAGAATTGATTGCCACTTTTTTCAAAAGTGCACGTTTTTCATATTCTTTATATTGGTATACTTTTTTTGTAAAATTTACTAAAGTTATAAAGTGCCATATTTAGGGGGGTTATGAGCCCTATTATTTTCTACAATGTACTTTGTGTACTAATTGTTCTCATATGTATGGACTCATTTTTAGCCCTATCTAAAGCCAATATCTAGAGCATTCACCATTATTTTCCCTTACTCTCACTAATTTCTCACTTTGATGCATTCTTGGTTGTGTCTAACATCCCATTCATGAGCGTGATTCAGGGGTTTATTGCAAATTATTTTCTTTATTTGTGCACTTCCATGGTGTCTTCTCTCGGTCATGTCGACCCCATTTGAGAGACTCCATATGAGGATATTTGTTTCATCTCTATATATCCTTATTAGGAAGGATAATTATGCTTCATGGCATGCTTACATGGAACACTTACTTACATATAAGAATCCTATTCCATTCTTATATGGATAGATTCTTACACCCACTGATCATGTTCAGTTTGATAAGTGGGATAATACTTGTCACAAGGTTTTTTCCACTCTTTTACTACATTATTCCATGGATATTCATTTCCATGTGGAATATATAGAGTATCCATGCATTTTTTGTATTATACTACAAAGTCTTTTCAGTGATCCTACTAAGATTTATGTCACACCTCCTCCTCTAATTCCTATTATCTCTTCTAAGACTGTCATACTCTCTCCTCGTGATTTTATTTCTTGTGATGCTACCTAAATGGTGGATATTGCTCTTCAATTTGTTGAGCCCAAAGTATAGGATGAGATTCTACCAGACCTTAGTTTTCTTATTATAGATTCTACATCTATTCCTATGTATATTGTTGCTCTTCTAGAGCCTTCACAAACTTACATTTCATAGGACTTTACTGCTTTCAATGAGAGTATACACATTGAAAGTATTTCTGAATCATATGTTCCTATGGACATTAATCTTGCAGAGCTTAGTGCTTCATTTGTAAACCAATCTTTAGTTTCAACGGTTGTTAAGCATTACTCTCCTCTTCCCATGGACATAGTGAGTGTTCTATGTCTATCTTCTTCTCTAGTTGTTCTCTCCCATTCATTGTATGCTTCTTCATTGATATCTTCTAAATTTAGTCCTATGATACCTGATTAGACTTTGGCACATTCGATCATTAGCAGGGAGACATTTGAGAACTTTCCAAAGATCTTCTTCATGATTCTATCTACATTCCACTTGAGTGGGAATTCATAAGTTTGACAGTTCATAGATTTTTTCTTTTGAAACAAATTGACAACATGGGTTGTAAAGGGACATAATATAGTATTCACCAGGTGACATTCTGTGCATACCTTCTCTCTCTTCTTTGTGGAGGCACACATCCTTTATATTTTGTAGGATATTAGGATCATTACTATGTAATTGGGTACCTCATCAGGCCTCATTTTTGGGACCCAATTTTATAACCACCTAAGTTATGCTTAATGTGGGGTGTTGGAGTGGGGCTTTCTAGGCCTACCTTTTTTTTTTATATATCTTTTGGGGGGAGTTTTTTCCCACTACGTTTTCTCCTTTTACTCCACTTATTGAGATTTGCATTGTGTGTGGGTACCTCATCAGGCCTTGTTGATGAGACCCATATTTTTTTCCTGCCCACCTAAGCTACACTTAAGAGGTGGTATTGGTGTAGGATATTAATTATTCCATTTACTTATTAAATGGATAATTCCTACACATGTAGATTTAGCTTACTTAGGTGTGATAAGAGGTTAAGTGGGTGAGAGGATGACTTCCA
The DNA here is from genome assembly GCA_037957365.1 of Torreya grandis. Classification (NCBI taxonomy): domain Eukaryota; kingdom Viridiplantae; phylum Streptophyta; class Pinopsida; order Cupressales; family Taxaceae; genus Torreya; species Torreya grandis. The sequence goes on from JARHVA010004214.1 coordinate 236,132, forward strand.
CTTGGAGCTGAACTAAGTGCCACTATGAGTTCTCATATGAGTTACACAGTGAGTTATACACAATTTAACTGAGTTATCCTCTAAGTTAACTCCCCCTACTCCTTATTTATATTCCTCTTCACTAGGCTATTGTAATAGAGCAAATAATTAGTAAGTAAGGTTGTTTAATACAAAGGTAATTACTGCACATCCTCTCGCATATTTCTGAATATAAGAAAAATCATCACTGAATAATTCTTGTGTGATCACTCTACTAGAAGATTATTGAATTGGTATGGATAGGCCATCCATTTGATCATTCATATTTTAATTTTTTTGGTTGCAATGATTATGCTCTTACTAATAAGAATTAGCGTTCAAATTTAGACCCAAGATCCAATAATTACATCCTTGTTGGGTATGGTGAAGGATATGGTGTTAAGGGATACATAATTTGGGATCTTATTACCTATAAGATCATCATCAGTGGAGATGTACAATTTGATGAATCACCTTTTCTAAAATCAGATGTAGAAATGAAAAAAAAAAACAACCAAAACATCAACATGTCAAGGTTGAAATCAAGCCATCTTTAGATTCTAAAAATGAGGAAATTCAGCCATTTTTTTATGGTGAAGATGTTGAATATTTACAACTTGAGGAAACACATTGGGAGTTAGCCATTATGGATATCTTCACAGGTCAGGCATCCTCTTAGTAAGTACAGTCCCAATATTTTAATTGCTTAGTTTTATAATGATGGGCAACCTAGTTTTTATCAAGAAGCATTAGAAGATAAGGATAGTGTCAAATGGATAAAGGCAATGCAGAAGGAAATAGATGTCTTATATAAGAACAAGCAATGATACCTAGTATAACTTTTGAAAGGCAGAAAACTAGTTGGCTACAAATGGGTTTCAAAATGAAAGATAGGTGTTGATGATAAAGTTGAAAGGTACAGGGCTAGATTGGTGGTAAAAGTATTTGCACAAAAATAAGGTATTGGTTACCATGAAATATTTTCACTAGTTATTAAACTTATTTCAATTCTAGTTATCTTAGCATTAGTATCTTTACTTGATTTGGAGTTAGAGCAGTTAGTTATTAAAACAATATTCCTGCATGGAGATTTAGAAGAGGATATATATATGGAACAAACTGAAGGTTTTGTATAGAATATAGAAAAGGGATTTGTTTGCAAGCTCAATAAATCATTTTATGGCCTTAAATAGTCACCCAAACAATGGTACAAGAAGTTTGATTCCTTCATGAGGAGCCAAAATTTTGTTAAGAGTGATTATGATCATTGTGTTTACTTCAAGTTTTTGGATAGTGGATTATTCATCATATTGGCATTATATGTTGATGATATGCTTGTAGCAATAAAAATCATGGTATAAATCAATAATTTAAAGGCTCGTCTAGCTAGGACATTTGATATGAAGGATCTAAGAGTAACAAAACCAATCTTAGGCATGGAGATACATAGAGACAATAAAAATGGTAAGCTTTGGTTATCATAGCAAAGGTATTTGGAAAATATACTAAACAGATTTTGTATCAAGAATATAAAACCATTTAGTATCCCTTTTGCTTCACATTTAATGCTTTCTTCAAGTTTATGTCCTAGTAGTGATGAAGAAAAGTAGTATATGTCTCATGTACTATATGATAGTGTAGTAAGAAGTTTAATGTATGTTATGTTATGTGCAAGGCCAGACATTTCACATGCAGTTAGAGTTGTCAATAGATATATAGAAAATTTAGGTAAATAACATCGGGCAGTAGTGAAGTGGGTATTTCACTACTTGCAAGGCACAAGTGACTATTGCATCACTTATAATAGATCTGGTGATTCTATTTATGGATATGTTGATTCTAATTTTGTATGAGATTTGGACAAAAGAAGATGAATGTTTGGTTACATTTTTAAATTTTTAGGTGAACCTATTAGTTAGATGTTGAAGCTTCAAAAGACTATTGTTGCATCAACTACTGACTTAGAATATGTGGCTGCCTATCATACTAAGGAGGCAATTTGGCTAAAGGTCCTATTGGGTGAGTTTGGAAGAGAGCAATACAGATATAATAAATCCAATTGGGGTCAATTATAATATAATCCTTGTCAAACAAACCCAGTTATTGAAACAAATAATGATATTCAACAACCAATAGAGGATGAAAACGAGGATGTTATCCATAAAACCCAACTGGACTTGAGTGGGATATCATATGAGGCATATGGAAATGAAAATTTCTTCATGTTTCTTAGATTGATATGTTGGGTAGAAGGGATATTGTTAGGAAAGCACCTTGGAATGTAAAGAACTTGGGTAAAGAACATTTTTTTTTAAAAACTCATAAACATGGGAAAATAAAATGGATTACTTGCTATGGAAGAAACGGAGTCTCATTTTCTTTATGAAACCTTCAATGAGGAATTAAAAAATAGATTTTAATAAATTATTAAACATTATAATCAATGATAGACTACACCTCAATTGCATATAATAATCCAAATAATTATCAGAATGGGAAACATTATCCAATTAAAGAGATTAAGCTATCACTTCTAGAGTTATCACAACCACAATGTTTCCCCCTTCTAATACTTATTCCAATTAAAGTTGTATCATTTAACATTATCATGTCAATAATTAATACAACTGTGTGGATACTTATTTCTAATTTGAAAGACTAAGGTTAACAAGATTTCAATAATAAATCTGGCATGTTGAAAATGAGGATTTTGATGAGGTTATACACTTTTTAGTGACAAATGAAAATGTGCATCAAAATAATAAGATAAAATTGTAAACATTGAATCAATGTGTTACCTAAAACATAACAACTAGAATTAAAAAATAATAATGTTGCAAGATTAGATGATGAACAATTAGAAGTTGAACTAGTGATCATTGATGGTGAAATGGTGATGCTCACTAAAAAACTGTGGACAAAATTAGGGATTGACAATGGTTCACTTGGATACGTTCAAAGCATTGTCTAAAAACTAGAAGTTGCAACCCCTAAATTAATTACATGTGAGATGGTCCAATTCAATAATTGCACAAGTATTTATTTTTTTGATGCAACTCCAACTAAAATTACAATCAACCTTATACATACATAGAGAGAGAAATGTGTGTACAAACATATGAGTGTGTTATGCTTACAAATTATTCATTCATGTATTTGTTATTTAATTGTTGGGTATCATTCAACACTAGTAATATATCTTGTTATTCCTTTGTATATATACATGATGCATACCACCTATTCATTCATATATTTACAATTCAACTCATGTCCAGTTGGGTTTTATGGATAGCATCCTCATTTTCATCCTCTATTGGTTATTGAATTTCATTATTTGTTTCAATAATTGGGTCTGTTTGAAAAGGATTATATTTTAATTGAACCTAATTGGATTTATTATATCATCTTAAGGGCCTGTTGTATTGATTCAATTGAAATTTCTATCCTTTTCTATCCATAGTAAAATTTAGGAGATAGGGAGGATTGAACTCTAGTGTGAAATAAAATAAAAGGGCATGATAAAATAAGCCTTTGAACTAACAAACATGATTCTTCATTCCCAAAATAGAAATGAGGGAGGAGGTACATAGCCTTTTTCTAGGTTGGAGTAAGATGGTTAGCAGTTTGGGTGCTACCTGATTGCTACCCATTTTTGGTGAACAATTGTTTATTTTTATTTGAAAGCCAAGCTATATTGGATGTTAATGGGTGAGATATGTTTTGCTAATAAGTTCCCCTATTTTTGTGTGGGGATCTATTTTTTTTTTAGTTTTTAGTCTGTTTCATGCTTAATAGTCTTGAGTATCTTTTAATGATTATTCCATGTTTTGAGTCCTTTTCAAAACCCATTAGTTACCCTAATAAAAAATTTATTAAACTTATTTCAATAGAAATATTTTAGCAAAGATATAATATTTTATTTTTATATATTTGTTTGTACAATTAATTAAATTTAATAAAAAATTATAAGATATTTGTTTTTATTTTTACTATATTATTATAATTTTATAAATTTAGAAGGATAATTTTTATTATTTTTAAGTTTAAATTTAAAACAATAAAATAATTTATAATACTATGAAAACATACATTAAAAATAAATAAACAAATAAACTATTATCAAATTTTCATCTAAAAATAAGATGACCTTCAAATTGTATCCTTAATTATTAACTTTATTGAATGGGTTTATTAAATTGTCAAGTAGAATATTGTAATTAAGTAATTTTCTAAAATATTGAAAAAGATAAAACAATAAGATAATATGTTTTTAAAAAAAAAACTTAAAGAACATAACCTAGAAAAAAAATTGAAATGGACTAAATGTACTTATTAGGATAAATCAAAGAACTTAATGCTTATATTTTTCAAGCTAATATACGTTCAAACTAACAAAATATTTTTTATATAACCTTCGAAACCTTTTTGATGAACATCATCGTGCCAATTTTATTCCTTATTAATTAAGTACATATACAAACCTTGAGTGATAAAATAATTAGTACATATAAATGATGTTATTTTCTAAAATGGTAATAGTTCAACTTCTTTTCTCTTATAGCTAAGAAAATATTAAAACAATGAAGTTAAGTTATCATTTATGGAAGATGTTCATACCAATTAAATGTTCCACTGTAAGAAATATTGGACTAATGATTATTTTTTTATTAATGGTAAAAGAGGGTTTTGAAAAGGGACCTGATCCAATACAAAAAGCAAACTTGGAAAACCCATCTAGAAGGAACAACAAATAGAAGAAGATCAAAATATGTCAAATATAGCAAACAAAAAATGACAACGAATCCACGATTGAAGAACAAAGAAACAAAAAAAACTATGATCCATGCTACACATTTTATATTTCAGATCTAAGGATCCTTTTCAAAGGATTCATTTCTTTCTTGCCTTTAGTTTTCTTTTTGTTACACACAACGTTCCAATCTCTACCTCCCTCAGAGATTTGTAGAATTGGAATAGAGAAATCCAGTGAGTCATAAGACAGCCCTTCCTTTTATAAAATGGCTGATTGGATTTTATTTGAAGGGGTATAAGCCATAAATTTATCCTCAACATCAAATATGAAATTCCCTGAGTCTGGTTTCTGCCCTTACTTTCATTGTATGCTTTGATCCATTTATATTTATGGAACCATAACAGGGGACATGCAATTTTCTTCTCTATCAGCTAGAGATTTTACAATAATGTGTTGAAGGTCATCTTCCTTCAACCAAGTATTTTTATTAAGTTTCAGGGAAGGATAATCGTTTACTAAATGGCTAGTTTGGCAGCATCTATAGCATCTAAAGGGAAGCCCTTCATAATATAATGGTTGTATCCAAGTTATGTTCTTGTCTTTCAATTATATTTAAGCTGGCAAATATTTAGTAATATCAACATTGACAAAAATACGGGCATATGTTGAATGAATCCCTTCTAAGGATTTGGGATCAATAGTCCAAAATTCTCCAATAGATTCAGCGATGGTTGTTAAAACAGAACACTCCCAAAATTGAAGAGGTGGATTGGTAAGACTAATCCAAAGAGGTTTTAAATTGAAAATTTTAGTATAAGGGTTGAAATTTGAGTGCCATGGCTGAACCATAAGCATATGATGTCCCTATTCCCAACAAAGTTCATCACTAAAAATTGTGTGTTTGTCTTTAGCATTATCAAAAATCACAATGAATATGCCTTTTACACAAGGATGGATTTGAATCTCACCTGTAACCATATCCTACCATTCCTTCAAAATCCATTCATGGAGTTGGGGTAAACTCGGCCAAAATATTATGAACTAACAGATCATTCCAAGGGTAGACAAGTGTTCTTCATTGTTCTCAATGGATGTTAGTTCTTCTTATTCAAAAACAAGAGTGGGAAAACCTTTAGCAGGGGCTAAAGGTTATCGCAACATATTCCTAGAAACAACGTAAAAAAATATAATAAAAAAGTTATGAAAGATAAAATAAATTTAGTTTAACTTGGTAAGGTAGTGATTTATGAGGATAAATCAATTTTAAATAAATAAATGTTCAAGTGAAAAATGGATACATAAGGCTTATAAAAAACAATCTCTCAATACTTATTTCTATAATATCTAATCCTCCTTTTTTAATACTTATTTTGCTACTTGAGTTCCATTAAAATAACTTTTTAGAATTAGGGGTACCTTTGAAGTATTGTTCTTCCCATGACAATGATTTTTCCTAATTTTATTCTAAGTGAACATCATTAACACGAAGTGCCAAGTCCTTTTGGGGAAATAACTTTAGTGAATGAAATCAATCCAGTGAATACATGATGTAAGGATTCATACCCTGTATTGTCTGTATTGGCTACTTAGATTATAATTTTACAAATGCTAAGAGAATTAAATCATCAACATTCTGCATCTATCACACTAAGCTAAGAAGATCTAATTCTACATATAGAATTAGGAGACTTGAGCATGCACTTACAACCATGAACTATGAGAGAAATTAAGAACATTGGATCTGGACGACTTCATGCAATGCATTAGTGGGGGATGCAAGAACCAAATGAAAATAGAAATAGAACCAAATGAAAATAGAAATAGAACCGTAATATAAAATGCCTTGAATGCTAAGTTATGATAAATTCTCAAAAGGGTGGTGCATCTAAGAAGACTAGGTAAATTCTTAAATAAGTAATGAACAAGATTTTGCAAATTTTCTCAAACAAAGGCACTCAAGGGTAACTCCCCTTCAATGTGGTATTTGGTTTTTTGTGCCAAGTAAAACATATTTTATACATTGGATCAAAACAGAACTTAAAATATTAAATTGAATATATGAAGAGTTGATTTGACAAAATTTGAGATGGAAACATATTGTAGAGGGCAAAAATAAGATATAGGAAAAAATTGACCAAATATGTAAGGACAAACAACGATTAAATAAAGAACCAAGACACATAGGATGTGAATCGACAAAGCATAAATAATGATTTTAGGTAAACTTGAAGGATCTATAGAACAGGGTGAGAAATGCATAAAAGAGAGTGAACTAGTTGTTATGACACAACACCTTGAGTCAAGATTGAATAAGGATCTTCAAGAAGCCTCGATAATTTGAGATTAAAAATATAATATATATGCCTTTTATAAGGAAAATAAATAATACCTCATTATATAATGGATCTGGAACATGATAATTATGGCTATGTATTTGTTTTCCTAGCCATGTATGCATATAATTATGTTCTAACATTTGTTGCATATAGTGATTTCACGTGTCTCTTAGTGTTGCCTTTTTTAGCACTGTGTACATTATTTGGCAACATTTACTCAGTTTGAGAAGTGAGATTGGATGTGTGTTGAAAGATGATAAAATTTCTTTTTTTTCAAGAGACATCCAATCTCACTTCTCAAACTCAATATGTTGCAGGACCAGGGACACGTTTGAATTCCTTCCATTGTTGCAATTGTAGAGAATAGTTATACCATAAATCTTGGAGTTTAAACAAATTTGAATTTATAATTTATATAATATATACAAAAATAAATCTGAGTTTATATAACACAAAAATCGGGGGTGAAAGATGGATCTAACTTTATATAACATTAAAATTAAGACATAATTTTATATAATACTTTTACATACAAAATTTAAATAAATCTAAGTTTATACAACGCAAAATTTTAAACAAATCTAAATATATATAAATATAATACACAGTTTAAACAAATCTAAATTAATGTAATACATAAATACATAAAAATAAATCCGAGTTTATAAAACACACACAAATTGGTAGCAAAAGATGGATTTAATTAGAATGAACATTAACAATGGATCTGACAGAGATTACACTAAATAATGACTTATTATGCAACACTTAAAAATAGAAAAACATAATAGTTAAACTAAACTAAAATCATGACCCAAATTCAACTAAAATTAAAACCAAAATTGAAATTGAAATAATGACAAAAAAATTAACACTTGAATTAAAATAAACTTAAATTAAACATAATTTTATATAAAAATTGAAATTAAATTAAAAATAAAATTATGACAGATTAAATTAAAATTAAAATCTAATTTTATACAAAAATTAAAATAATGACATGCCAGCATGGACATGGCCTAAGAAGGGTCATATGGTCTATGGTGGGGGCTCAGGGTATAGACCAAGGTGATTTTTGTTGTTTTAAGAGCAATGTTTCTCATTGCTATAGGAAGGATCCCTCCATTGTGGACTTACTTATAGGGGTTCCATACAACCAGCATGTTGTGAATTGCTACAAGGGAGGGGAAGCGCATAACACTACTATGACAAGCACTATAGGGTTATGGAATGAAATGATTGATTGTAGATATATCTACATTCTCAAAAAAATTAACAAAGGCCATCATTTTGACATTGTGCAAGAAAATTTAGCCAAAAAAGTCAAAATCTCAAGCATCTGAAATGATGATGTTGTCATTATAAGCACTAAATCCTAGAAATGAGAGTTGATAGTTAGGTAATTAGGGTTTTTTCAACAAAAAGGAAAATGCTAAAGTACTACCGCCCTTGTTGTCTAATAAGCTAAAATAAAAAAAATTAATGAGGGATATATTGAAACTATAAACGCTCCTTCTATATTGCACATTGATAATTATATCTCAGATTTTACCATAGGACAATTCCACATTGGAATAAGGTCGGCTAAAAAACTATGACAAAAAACAATTACATATTATGATATACACATATGCTAACATGGTTCAGAGTAAGGATGTTTTAGAAAAACAATAAGACACAATGTGGGTATGGTTTAAACAAATACATAATGTATATATACCAACATAGTGTAGAGAAAGGATATAAGAATCACATTATACTACAATATGGTAATGACATAAACCATCATGCCACTAAAAATATAGAGGACAGAAGTAAGTACTTGGAATTTGAATTATCCTTAGCTGAGTGTAATGCCCATTGCACACAACTACGCCATCAAAAACTTGTTCAAACATATAGATAGCAGAAATACAGCAAGTAAAAGAGGAGGAATTTTCCATAACATATAGAGGCTGAGTTGTGTTGTGAATTGACGGAGGTTCTCAAGATCACAACAGAAAATGTGAGACTGTTTCCAGAGAAAAATGGTGGCTTTGCTAAAGTTGGGTATAGATCAAGTAGGTAGAGGTCACTTAGCATAGATGAATGAATCAGAGGATACTTGGTGGTTGAAATTAGTGCCAGCAACCAACAACCTTGTAATATCCCCTGCCATAGTTCACCATCCGTGACAGGTCAATGAAAAAGTACGTAAAATCACCACCCACCCCCTACAAAACTTCTAGGACTGTGAATTAGTCATGACAACCAATGTAGAACTATATTAGCAAATTTTAATTATGTTAAGCTTTAAACAATATATGTGAAATCAGATATATGATGTCTATGTATTCCCTAAATTCATTTTAATCTTTCTTATTTCTCTAAAAATAATATAATTTTACATTAATTATATATATAGGAGGGATATGAAGCTTGAATTTAATTTATACTAAGGTTGGTAACAACCATTTTATAACCAACGAATGTAAAGCCCAGGAGGAGACCCAATGGATAACACATTTATAAATATTTAAGGGGGTTATCTGTGGAAGTGATTTATGAATGATAAATGCCTAATAATTGTACAATGCAAAAGCAAAAAGAAAATGGAGAAGATAATTGATAACTGATGTAGAACTATAATAGTAAAGTTGTATTGTGCTAAGTTTTGTATCTATGTACTCCATAACTTCATTCTTTTTTCTCATTTATATATAAAAAAATTCTATAAGTGTACCTTAATATACATGCAAGCAAGATGAAGTATTGGTTGAACTATAATAAAGGTTGGTGAAAAATGCTTCATAACTAATAAGTGCAATGGCATCATAGACCACCATTATTAAAAAATTGTGTTATAGTGTTGACACTATAGATGTGTGGTAATGATGAAGAATAGTTATATATTATGAGTTGACATGAGGATGTTGGACTAGACACAAAATTCATTGACATTAGCATAAGTTATATGATAAGCATAAAACAACTAGTGACCTAGATCCTCTTAGATCAATCATCCCTCCTTTAAGATAAATGGTCCCATTATATGCAGTTGTGGTATAAGATGTGGAATTAATTTGGAAATATGCACTTATATAATCCGTTTCCATTAAAAGGAAACTGAATTCCTTTTTTGGTCTAGAAGAGATGGATCTCCTTTTGAAATATTCATTTTACCCTAGCATCAATGACTTCATCCAATTATATGGGAATACTACATTGTGGATTGATTTCTCTTTGTTTAAAATATTGGATTTAACCCAAAAAAATGATAAACATGAGGCTACAAGTAGTTGCACAGATTTTAATAAGATCTTTGAATAATTATAATGCAAAAAAGAAATAACTCATAATAACACAAAAATGTGAATACTCAGAACAACTTGTATTCGGCTCAATTGATAAATAATTTTACAATAGGTGTTTTATATAGAAGAAAGAACATGCAACTTTTACCTAGAATCATGGAATTAACTGACAATTAACTATCGTAGACTAAAGAATTACTTATGCAAATTGAAGTAACATGTATAGGGATAATCCATTTAATAAATAAATGAAATAATAAATATCTTACACCAACATAAAAGTCTCTACCACATTTGAAGTATCTAATAAAAGTGGAATGTAATGGCATAAAATCTCAATATTTAATATTGGGTGCAACCCAAAGTAAGAAGGAAAAATTAAGGTCAAAAGCATTTTCTCCTAATTACTCATTGATGGTATAGGTCTCGTTCTAAACTTGACAAATATTATGGTAAGGTCATGTCATTCTTTCCTTTTTGGAGATGCAACTAAACTTGATCAATAACTTATAAGTTGTGCGGTGTTTGATTATTATCATGGCGCTACTTATAATATTAGCTAAAAATTAAAAATATGTTTTAGTATTATAATTTACCTTTGATTCCATCCGAATATAGAGGGTGATGGAGATAGCATGTAGCGATACCATCTATGTAAGCAACTCTAGTATGCCATACTAACATCCAACTTATTGTTATTGTTATCAAATCCATCATATTTCTAATTAGTTTGTAGTAATTTTGAGTAGTATTACTATTTATAGAATCATTTGGTTGTAAAAATATTTCATATATTAAGCTATGAAGCTCAAATAGGTGTTTCATGAGGAAGGGTCATTGAATTCTAGCACATCCCTAATTATCATACTTCTAAGTAATGGGTGGCACACAATTGAAATATATAAACGTGGAGAAGAAGTGTTAATTTAATAAAGGATTCAATCCTTATGAGTGAGAGCATAAAACAATTCATGCATAAGGTTGTTTAAAACAACAAATGATAGTTCATTATTTTTGACGTGAATGTTCATTCATTACATGTTTAAAATTGAAACTTCATACGCGTATGATTTCTCATCCCAATTGAACAGAATTTTACTTTTTTATGTTCAAAAAATTTATTTAATTTTATTAATAAAATGATATGAGACAAAATTTAATCAAAAAAATAAAAAATGAAGTGGTTACACTCTAATGTCACATCAACTAAAGTTGATAAATATTACATATGAATAAATTTAATAAAATCCGAATCACTTTTCAACCAAAAAGGGTTTGATTTGTTGACGTATCAATTAATAGTGAATGGTAGTTATTAATTTCCACCACTAAAAATTAGATTAGGCATGAGGCGAGGTGATTCAAATCTTGTGCCTAAGATATAGGAGATGGGTCTAACTAGGTCTCAAGATAAGTCATTGATGTATAGAAAAGGTAACCAAAGGGGTATCAAGGATATAATAAATAAAATGTAAGCAATGAGTTGGTGAACAAGGGTGACCTAGATAAAAAATGAAAATAAAAATAAACTAAACAAGATATAGAAACTAAAATGGGATTGATTATAAAGGTAAGCTTAAGGTCATTGTACTATACTAGATTATTTATCATAATGAAAAGTAGGCAAAGATGAAAATATACATGTTAATTTTAAAATAAACAAAACATATCTATTTACTGAGTAAATATAATGAAATAGAATATGGATAAATATATTAAACTTGGATTAACTTATTGGCACATAAAATTTGCCTTTAGCTCGAGTGTCACTTTTCATAATGAAAAGTAGGCAAAGATGAAAATATACATGTGAGTAAATATAATGAAATAGAATATGGATAAATATATTAAACTTGGACTAACTTATTGGCACATAAAATTCGCCTTTAGCTTGAGTGTCACCTGAAGTCACAAAGATGAAGACATATATGTAATTAGATGAGGACTCCTAATACTATGGGTTACCTCCTTGGTTCAACTCATCCTATCGACCTTCAAATATCTTGAGCAAGAATTGACCTCTAAAAATAAGTCTTTGTATTATAACTCCTTTTAATTTTTAAAAGTATAAAATATGGTATTACACACTTGACAATGTCAATTTTAACCTACATTCACCATACATGACTTGTGTGAAAATATAGACCTCTCATTCACCATTCTCTCACATCCACATGCTTACTATGACTCTAATCCTCCCTTTTTTTATCAATCATCTACAAAAACCTCTCAGTTTATGTCAAACCAAATAAACATATTACTTAGACATCTCTGAATCATTAGATCTATATTCTTGTCTCATATACACGAATGTGAAGCTCAAATAGTTTCATCGATGAAACTCACTTAAAGGTGACATTATTGACCCTCATCTAACAATGAATATTTTTCAAAATTAAATAATCCCAATAGGTCATCCCAATTTCCTCTCATGTCATTGGTATTAGTGCCCAAATGTGTAAGCTATCAAGGGGGTAGCCGACATGGAGGTCCTAATGCCCATATGGCACCAAAGGGAGACACTCGGCATATATTTATAAACCCATGCCTAAGTGGAAGAGGTAAAAAATAAAACAAAATAAAAAATTTTAAGGCTTGGGAAATGAAAAGTGGTCGACATAGTTTTGAAGTGAGAAAGCAAGTTTACAATATGCAAATTGCAAATGGGGCCCCAAAGCCCATGGTGGAAGTTGAGATGGGAAATGCAAGTTCGAAATGCGAGTTGTAATTTACAAATTGCATATGGGTTCCTGAAGTCCGTAGGAAGGTATAATGCCACATGGGAAACAAGAGCAGGCAAAGAAAGAATATAAGCAGGGAAAGAACTTGCAAAAGATAGTTTTGAAAAATACACATTGTAAAATGCATCTCAGTTTCCCAAACCCGCAGCACACAACAGAGAAGCACAGCGGAAATATTCGTTGAAGAAACAAACACAAAATACAATTACAAATTGTACAAGTGCATATAGACTTCTAAATCCCGACAGAAAGGTAAACGGTGGAGATTACAAGGCAAAATGCACATTTCAAAAGTGTCAGTTGTAAACTACATGTTTAATTCTGAAACCCGCCAACAAAGCGATAAAGCATAGGGTTCAAAAAGTTCATTCGAGGCATAAATAATGCCATGTGTCCTCTGTAGGTTAAGTGACACTGGAGATGAACGTTCCAGATGTTGATACATTTGTTTGACTCATGCAAAAGGAGTACAATGCTAAGAAAAATTATTTTAGCACTCAGCGTCGTACGAATGGGGATGAATTGCTTGTGGATACCTCCATCATGTAGATAAGAGAAGCGTTCATTTTAGACATCATTATTTAGGTAGGCCCATCTTAGAACATCATCAAAAAGTGTTGGAGGATCAGAATTTTTTGTGACCATAAGCAACAGGGGTTTCGATTTTCAAAAGGCATTGGAATTGTCTAGCACAGTGATTTTGTAGTTCAAAGACAACAATGTAAAGGCAAAATGGATGAAGTCTCTTATTCAAGCTACATATAAATCAGCTGCCCCTCCATTTTAGTGCATATCAGGGAAAGATAGCCCAACCTTTTCATTAACTAAACATTAGATGATTTGATGAACAACTATACTGTGAGATCATTGTGTGGCTTTGGCTTCTTATTTGTTTGACATGGTAGATTCAAGCTAGAGACATGAAACAAAGAACAGATTTGATGATGTGTGTCTCACTGTTATTATTTTATCTAACGTGCAGGTAAGGGGTCTAGAGTTCGAAACTACGGATGCCAAAGTCCAGATAATGGGAATAATGAAGACTAAGAACCCCCATCGAAAGTTGAGTCAACGAAGACAATCAATGTTTAAGATGTTATTGATCTTTTTTAAAGGATGCAAAAGCAACAAAGACATTCAACAAAGGACCCTAAAAAAAGACAAATAAAGCAAAAAGTCGAAGGTTATCAGTTGAAACTAAGACGTCAACTACTTGTGAAAAAGCCATCCTAAGGAGGTGGAGTGGACCCAGTGACATAAGTTAGTTGGATGTGTGGTACTCTACAATGCAATCATTGGTAATTGGAAATTCAAATGACACGTTCCAATTTGAGACAACTCCTCAGAGTGAGTTGAAACTAATGGAGGAAAGAAAAGATGTGACCTCAAGGTTCTCATCTTCATATGAAATTATGAAATCACAAAACATGCAGGTTGAACAGGGGCAAAAAATTGCGTTACAACATTCAGAAGCCACCAGGTACCCAAAAAAATATAGGGGAAGAATTGATTCAGAAGACAATGATGGCTTGTATGGATTTTTCTATGGTGAGATCTTGTTTATTGAAAATGTTCATAAAAGTCGAGGAATACAAATTTTTGTTGGTGAATGGTTCAAATCTAAATACATTGTGCATAGATATACATTTTTTGTGTTGAGGTATCAAACAGAGAAAGAGTTGGATTCTGGAAAGATATTCTACAGCATATATTTCTAAACTATATTGGAATGGAAGAAAAGTCAACTCAAATGGAGGTCTACGAGAGATTTTAAGGAGGGATGCAATTTTGCATTTTGCAAATGTACAAATTGCAAATTACACTTAGATGTCAACCACCCACAATTCAAACATGCAATCAAAGGTCAAAAGTAGAGCTTTCAATGCCAAATGCAACTTTGCATTTTTGTAAATTACAAATTGCACTTGAAGTTTCAAAGTTCGTGAAAGAACTTTTGAGAGAAACTGCAACTCTGGATTACAAGTTGTGAAATTGCACTTGAAGTTCTCAAGTCCACGGAGGAACTTTTGAAGGTAACTACAATTCTAGATTGCAAGTTGCAAAATTATAAATTACAAATTACACTTGAAGTTCCCAAGTACGTAGAAGAACTTTTGAGGGAAACTGCAATTCCAGATCGCAAGTTGTGAAATTGCAAATTGCACTCAAAGTTTCCAAATCAACAAAGGAACTTTTGAGGGGAACTACAACTCCAGATTACAAGTTGTAAAATTGTAAATTGCAAATTGCACTTGAAGTTTCCAAGTCCACCAAGAAACTTTTGAGGGGAACTACAACTCCAAATTACAAATTATGAAATTATAAATTGCACTTGAAGTTCACAAGTCCATAGAGAAACTTTTGAGGGGAACTGCAACATCAGATTGCAAGTTGTGAAATTGCAAATTGCAAATATGTTCCTAACTTCTGAATTTTTGTCAACTTGCAATGTTGTAGTTGGGGTCCGAAATCCAGACATACAAGGAGGTGCAAAATTTCAAATAGGACCCAAAGCTCCCCATAAGGCAAAAAAAGGTAAAATAATGCACTTATGCATTAAAAAGTTTGGCATCAACCCTAAAAAAGGTCAAAGGCAAAATGAAAAAATAAAAGGGCATAGGAAAGTTTGGCATTGATCACAAAAAAGCAAAAAGGTAAAAATGAACTAAGTGTTGTTTTTCTAATGTTTTGTTTGTGTTGAAGAACTCCATAGAAGAAATGTTGCAGGGTTTGTGAGGTCAAGGTGGGCCATTCCAAGCATATTTCTCAAATGGTCATGGATCCTACACAGCTGTAGTATTCCAATACAATAATCACAAGGCAATGGACATTCTTTGGCATGCACAAGAGAAAGTGCAGTTATTCATAAGTTTTTCGCTGTGCAAACGAGTGGTCAAAGGCATGGCGAAATAGTTACACATGAAGACAAGAAGTTTGTCCCCCAAGAAAATATTTTCTCTCAAACCTAGCTGTAACAGATTTCTAGCCATGGAGATTAAGGGTTTGATTGAAAGCTTCATCATTACATGGAGACACAGTTACTAGAAGCATTCCCTTGCAAAGGCATGAGCTTCTAGGGATGAGAAAGAGCATCTTCCAAATGGAGCATCTAGGCAAAATTTTCAGTGTTGATTGCAAATTTGCAATATTTTAAAACTGCAAATGGGGTGAGAAATTTGTATAAAAAGAGGGCTTGTCCTCTTTTCAAAGTTTTTTGGTTGTTGTTGCTTTTTAGGTCTTAGGCTCTTTCAAATTTCAAGATCTTTGATGTGTTTGTATTTTGTCTCTCTTGCTAAGGTTGTTGCAGTTATACATGTTGGTGTGAACAAGGGTATTTCATGTCTAGTTTCACTATCAGGGGTGAATAGAGTTATTTTCCTAACCGATTCTATTGGTTGATTCCTTTCACACCTCATCTAGTTCAGTTTACTTAGGTGTTTGTCTCACCTCATAGGGTCATAACACTTGTCACAATCCTATGCAGAGTCGCTGAGAGATTTGTCACACCTCACAAGTTCATGACACTTGTCACAACCCTGTGCAAGGTTGGTGAGAGGTATTTAGTATAAATACCCCCTATGTAAGCTTGTTTTGTAACGCCATTTGAATGAATGATTCATGTATTGCCTTGAGTTTAACATTCATTCTCATTCCCTAATATACGTGATGTCTTAGGTGTATTAAATTCTTGACCAATCTTTCATGGTACCAGAGCGGATTAAGGTACCTATGGTACCCTAATAGGGATTATAATCTGAGAATTTCTCTCATATTTTGTATGCTCTTCTCTTGCATCCGTAAGGGTGATCCTGAGAATCAAAAAGACGTGAGAAAAATAATCAGATTTTGGGAGGAGCTTTTTTTTTAGTGTTTCGGTTTCAGATTCTTTTTTGGTGTTTAGAAGCACTTTGGAGCTCACAGTTACATCTAGACATCTTAGATTACTCCCAGTTTGTTCCAATTTAGCATTGGAAGATCCATCATCAAGGAGGTTTTGCAGCAGTACTGCATGCCTCTAACAGATTGAAGGAGCGGGATTTGAAAGATTTTTTCAAAATACGTTTTTTTCCCCTTCAAAATTTTTTTTTAATAAATACTTCTTTGGATCTCCTTTCTTAAAAATCCCGTTTTACCGGTCTCGTTGTAATTTTTTTATTTTTTCGTATCTGTTGGCAAAAGAAATTAAATAAATCATTATTACCAAAAAAAACTAAAAATTAAAAAATATATATCTATTTTGGTTTTTTTTTTTTTTTTTTTTTAAATATCAAATATCAAAATCTAATTTATAAAAAAAAATTGAAAAACAATTTTTTTTTTTTTTTTTTTAAAAGCTCGTTTTTTGATATTTTCAAAAAAAATTATAAAGGCTTTTTAAAAAAATAAAAAATAAAAGTTTTTGCTTTTTGGTTTTAAATATAAAAAATATATATATATTTAAAAGAAGATTTTTTTTTATTTTTTTTATAAAATGAAAACAACGATTTCAATTTTTTTTTAAATCTAAATTAAAAAATTAAAAAATATATATATATAAAAAATAAAAACAAAGTTTTTTTTTAAACCAAAAAATAAGATAAAACAAAGCAGGGCGTGGCTTTGGGTGGGGCTCGCCCCCCACACCCAGCCGTCGGCTGTGGTGGGAGGCTCGACCTCCTCCCAGACGTTCGGCCCCTTTTTTTTTTAATTTTTTAATCTTAAAAAAAAAAATCGAAATACCTCGTTTTTTTTTTTTTTTTTAAATTAAAAAAAACACACACACACGCCTAAAACCAGCGTCTTGCGTTTTGTTCAAACAAAACATCCAACAAAATTGTTGGGTTATGTCAAATTCCGGTTATTTAAAATCGCTGGTTTTCTGCAAATTTCTGGTTTTTGACATTGCTGGATGTCAAACAAATCCAGATTTTTTTTTTTAAATCCATAAAATTCAGTTCAGATTCGAGTTTGGTGGGCAAACAAAACCAAAATTAAACATGTTTTCCATGTCCATGGAGGAGTCAAAATTGGATGGTGGTTTAAATTGACTGAACCTCTGGTTTTCCACGCATGGAAAATGATTTTTTTTAAAAAATTGGTCAAATCTGGGGTCTCCGTTAAATCTAGCAGACTTCTAAACTTGGTGGTACTTTAAATCCGGCAAAGCACCAAATCTGGGATCAATGCCGTTAAAATTGACGGGTTTTTAAAATTAACAATAGTTTGCTAAATTTGGCGACATGGTGGATGGACCCTCTCTCTGTTGGTGTTCTTGAATTCGCATTTCAACTTCAAATGACCATATCTTGATCACATGACCTCCGATTTTCAAAATTTTTTTTTTTTTTTGGGCTATTTTTTCACCGTTTATATGGTGGTGTAGACAATTTTTGCATTTGATTATCGGTTTTACATCAGTTGGTATTTTTTCAAAGCTTTACAGGGGTGTCATCCATTTTGGACCCTCGGGACTCCGTTTGGGCTCATTCGGAATCTGTTTTGAGTGAATTTTTTTTGAAAGCGCATATTTTTTCATATACTTCACAGACATGGTATCATTTTATATCATTGTCTTGTAAAATTTTCACTTAATTATTCTCACCTTCTTTTGGTAAAGTGTACACCATTTGTAATCTCCCACTTAGCCATTGTTGCAAATGGAATTTGTAACCTCACTAATTATAAAGTGCCAAAATTCTTTTTGCTTGGGGGGATTCTTGATTGAGTAATTTTTTTGGGGGGCTACTCTTGTAGTGATCATTTCTTTGTTGACTCTAATCATGGCTCCTAATCGTTGGAAACACAAATATGAGTTTTGTGGAAGTAAACAACATACATATGATGATTTCATCGACAGAAAAATTGATGAACTCCACAAACTCATTCAAATTCACGAAATGAGGCAACTTTGTATTGTCAATAACATTAGTTTCCCAGAATCTCATGGCCATGTCCTAGAAAAGATTGAATCACTGTTTGCTAAACTTCACTCGAGCATTTATCTTGATTACATTGATCAAAATTTTATGGTGACAGATTCTACAGATATTCATGAGTTGATAGTTTCAACTCAGTCATCATTGACACCTTTCGTAGACGCACTTGATTCTCCTTTGTTCAGTTCTATCACCGATGGTGAGTACCATACATACATGGTCATTGAACTTGAATCGTGCATTGCTCATGATCACATTGATCAAAGTTTGTCACCCATTAACATCGATTTGGAGACATCTCAGCAGTTTTTGGAGGCATCACCCACTCCTCCCTCTCTTTTTTGTAGTCCTTCTGTGCAACAAGACATTTTTGATCTTCCAGATATAGCTCCTTAGAATGACTACTTGTCAAATATTGCAAGTTTGTTTTGTGAGTCCCATCTTTCGAACTTGGAAGACACCATTGAGGATATTCATTTCCTCTTTCATGATAGTTTTTCTGAAGCTTCTTCTTTTTCAAATGATTCAAGGGCACATTTAGACCCTCTTGTTCTTTCCTTGCCTACATCTGCTTCTACAGTGACACTTTATGCAGCGATTCATGAGTTGACAGTCTCAACTCAATACTCATTAACATCTTCTACAACAATACCAAATTCTTCTTGGTTCAGTTTTTTGCCCATGATGAGCACCATACATCTATGGTTACTGTCCTTGAATCTTCTATGGTCCCTGATCCATCGCATTAGCATTTGGCACAATTCAGAACTGGCTTAGAGGTCATTGCACATCATTTGGAGAAGACATATTTGCATAAGGCATTTTCATGTTTGGATCCTGTTCTTCATCTGTTTCCACTTGGCTTTGGATTCTCATCCCTTGGCATCGGCATGGCGACACTTGAGCAGCTTCCAGAGACCTCCTTCATCTTGAGACTTCTTTCTCACATTGTTTTTTAGAGTGGGAGTTTCTTCTACATCGACCATTGGACTTATTTCTTCTCAAAGGGACAAATGCAGTTTGTCGACATTAGACCATCTTCAACATGCATCTTTTGGCATTCACCATTGGCACATGAGTTACTTCATTGTTGGGGGGGCTCATAGTCTCACATTTCCTTCTTCATGGGGGGAGGGAAAGGAGGGGCGCGACGGGGTTATTGATTGTGTATTCATAATAGATTTCACACTTAGGAGGTTATGTTGATATCTCCTTCCATCATTTGTTTATGTTTTTGCATATTTTCTCTTTTTTGGGGAAGAGCTTTTTCCTACAAGTTTTTCTCTTTTTATTCACTTATGAGAGTTTATTTTATATATGGGTACCTCATCAAGGCTTGTCGCCAGGACCCATTTCTTATTTTCTGCATGATTGAATAAACCTCTAAGCTGCACTTACGGGGGGGTGTTGGTGTGAACAAAGTTATTTCCTATCTAGTTCCACTGTCAGGTGTTAACAGAGTTATTTTCCTAACCAGTTCCATTGGTTAATTCTTTTTACACCTCATCTAGTTTAATTTACTTAGGTGTTTGTCTCATCTCACAGGATCATGACACTTGTCACAATCCTGTGCAGGGTTGGTGAGAGGTATTTAGTATAAATACTCCCTATGTAAGCTTGTTTGTAACACCATTTAAATGAATGATTCATGCATTGCCTTGAGTTTAGCATTCATTCTCATTCTCTAATCTACGTGTTATCCTAGGCCTATTAGATCCTTGACCAATCATTCAATACAGTCATTAGTAAGCTCTGAGAGCATGTATATGTCTCCCCTGTTTAAGAGAAAAGTCACCATGCTTCTTCCCATGATCACATTATGAAACAATGATGTAAGATTTGTTTGCAAGGTAATGGAAAATAGTTGTGATTTCTATTGTATTTTGAATGAAATGCAATAAAATATTTTACATGCTCTGTTGATTGGGTATTTAGTTTATGCTTATCAATGGTGGCAATTTTTTTTGGGCATAGATCTAAGGTGTAAATTCCTTTCTGCATTGTGATTTAGAAATGTGATGATAATTTTTTAAGGGCATCTTGGGTTTATGGATTTGACAAGATAAAGTGTGTGATTCTCTCGTTGCAGTGTATGTTTTAGGGTTTCAAAGATCATTTGAATACTTGCGTTGTATTAGCGCCAATGGATGCAAACTATCCCTGATAATTTCCTTAGCTTATCTTTCAAACTTGTTCATCTTTGCAAATGAATGATGTCATGCCTATTGAAGGAGATCTTGTTGTTTGAAAGCCACCACACCACTCTCCTTATATTTACCTAACTCATCCTACCATGTCCTACCTTGCAAATAATACACCATGTTGCATATTTTAAGTGTTATTTGCCTGCAAATGCATAAATATTGCATATATAAAATGTGTATGTGTTTTGTTTTTTGAAGCCCAATATTGCACTCTCCCATTTGGCCCTGGGTTGTTAAAATTTTCTTTTAAATGAAAGTTGAAATCACTTTCCCATCTGTCTTTAGTAGCTTGTGTCTAATTTAGAGCATTTTTTCTTTTCATGTGATAACTCTTACCGAGTGGAGTAAGCAAGTTTGGTTATGCCCTGGGCAGATTTGTGTTTGTGTGTGCCAATAATCTCCATGGAGATTAAACTATAGTATCCCTCCATGAGAGCAAGCTGCCCCTTACGTCCTCTCACCTTGGTTCAGGTAGAGTCCAACGTAGCAGGGAGCTAACCATACCTTCTGTCAATGTCTTCCAGTCATTATCTACGTTAAATACATCCTGATGTCAAACATTTCCCCAGCTATAAAAACATGTTTATAGGTTTTTCATCTTTGTTTTACATACTTAACTAGCATCATTGTTGAGGAGAAGGTCTTGGCCACTTATGTTGCTAAGGACTCTTACAAAGAGTTATTATTTGTTAAGTGTTATCAAGTTCTCCTACTATCTTGGCCATCAACAACACCAACACTCAACTGGGACCATTGTCGGGGAGAAGATCCTGGACACTTGCATTAACAGGGACTCTTACAAAGAACCACTATTTGTTAAGTTTTATCAAGTTCTCTGCCTAAATCTTTGTGTTGATTTGCTATCTTGGTCGTCAACAACACCAACACTTCCTTAGCACTGTTGCCAAGTATTAAACATTGATCCTTGTCACCTATGTTGTCAGGGACTCTTGCAAAGAGCTATCATTAATTTAGGTTATTAAGTTCTCTACCTTGGAATATTTGATGCATTAACCTCACTTGCATAATTTCAAACAAAGTTTAGTCATATTATCTCATGTGTTTGAAAGTTAGGGTTATCTGAGCGTGTTTTACTACTTTGGATTGTCAACTATGTAGCACTCCACTGGGGATGTTGCTAGGGAATTGAAAGATTTGGTAAATTGGCATCTGTTGATTTATTGCAAAGGGATGTAACTTGTTCATGTTCTAAGGTGTTTTCTCCATTTGAACATGAATTTGAAATTTTTAGTGTCTTTGTTTTCACATCTCATCACTGACTTCAACAAAGTATAGTTTCAGTGTGTATCACTAAATGCTTGTAAACTATTATATTCTAGATGTTTTATTCTAGTGGTGACTCCAATAATCTATCTAGTTTAAAAAAAGATAAATTCTCATTTTTAATTCTTTCAGTTGTGAGTGTTATTTTTCTTGCAAACTTGGAAGGACTGAGATCATCCTTCAAAGGTGACTCATCAAAGCAGCTTGTCTCACCCTTAAGTATTCATCAGAAAAAGAGCAGAGAAGTTTGGAGGCCAATTGAAGGACAAAGTTCAGCTGTAAAAGTGTTTGGAGTGTTTGGATTGTCAAGATTTTGGTACACCTAAACTTTAGTTTGTTGAACTTACTTTAATAAAAGAGTATCATAATTATCCTGATCACTCAGAGTCATATAGTCTAATTTAATACCCAACACCTTCTCAACCAATTGAATCTCCTCCTAAGTTTGATGCACCAAGTCCACCTCACTCACCCCCTCACAACCCTTTACCATTTGATCTTGAACCCACCATTGAACCAATCACGAGGTACATGTATCAATATGAGAATGAGCATCTTGCATTTAGGATTCCTAGATTTAGAATTATTAATTTTGATGAAATGGAAGGTTATCCCAATGAAGTCCCAAATGAAGTAAGGAACTGCCTTCCTAAGTTTCAAGGGAATAATGCAGTGATCGATGATCAGCATTTGAGATATTTTCACATTATCATTGAAGATTATAAGGTTGAGCATGAGGATGTTTGCATTAATTTATTTGTGCACACGTTGGAAGAAGATATCCATGAGTGGTTCAATTCCCTTCCCCGTGGATGCATTAATTCATGGAAAGAAATGAAGAATGTTTTTAAGATTCAATATGGTGATAGGAATGATCTTAGGTATCTTTTGGCAGAATTTGAAAACATTAAAAAGAACCGTAATGAGTGTGTACAGGATTTTCACACCATGTTCAATAAGACCATGATGAGGCTGCTTGAAAATATCAGGCCTAGTGATACAGCGTGTCTGATTAAATATTGTGATGCCTTTGAAAAGAAGTTTGAGTACTACTTGAGGGATAAGGCTCCTACAAAATTGAGATTGGCATTTAGTATGGCCATCCAAATTGAAAATAACATAAAGGTTGTGGGTAAACCTCTAAACAAGCACGTTGGTGTGAAATTGGTTAATCTTAAAAAATGCAATCCACTAAGACAACCAACCTTGAGGAAACCATGAAAATCTTGGCCTTTGTTGTCAAGGAAATGTCATACAAGTTGGCTAGGGATAAGAAAGGGCTACCTCATGGATCTGCAAGTCAGGAAAGAACTCTGAATCATAATTAGGCACAAGGTAGACCTTCTTTCCACATTAGAGATAATGACAGAGGGAAGAAGCCTGCACGTGATGAAAGAATTAACAAAAATCAGAATAGAGGACTTGGAAAGGAAGTTCTTGATCTTTGAATATCAAAATAAATGTTATAGGTTATGATATTGGCATTGATTGGTGTGATAAATGCTTCTTTCCACATCCTCTTTATGATACTGCTGAACAAATTGATGAAGATGCAGAAGAACCTGAGTTTGCATCTAAAGATGATAAGATCTTGATGTTTAATTGTCAAGTCTCCCAAATTAAAATGTCCACCTCCACGGAATTGTTAAGTGATACCACTATTGATCAGTTTTGGAGTTCAATACAAAAGGTATGTGTCCCAACTCTCGAATTTGCTTGTGATGTTAATATGACACAAGCATATGAATTATCCAATCATAATTTAAAATTTTTAAGATCAATGATGATTAATAAATGTGATGGGGGAATTCCTTCATTTACGGATATGCAATTGTTAATTAATGCAGTAGTTTCCCAAGAGAAATAATATAATCTGAGAAGCAGGCAAGACAATGTTTCTCCTCAAGAGACTACCCCTGCAAATCCAAAGGCAAGGGATGAAAGTAAGGAAATTAAGAAAACTATAACAATCCTTAATTCTTCCAAGATAACCCCTGTTTCCCAAGTTGTCAAACAAAGAGGTGTCTCTAGCCAAGAATAGAGTACCTTTGTTGTCTAGTATTCCCAAGGGTGTGAATGATGTTAGAACAAATCCACCTTTAAAGATTGTTTTTAAAAATGCTAATCCACCCTCACTTGTTCCACCTCTGACTTTGAATGATTGTATTCTAGTTAAAGGTGTTTTCACCCTTCCTGCTAATACTCTCCTTCCTCAATATAGTGTGTGTGATATGGCCCAAGTGTTGAGCCAACTAAAATAACCATGGCACTTGTTGAGTTATTGTGAATACTTGAACATAAGAAGAGGGCATTTGAATACTTGGAGTTTAGTGGGAATGCAGCTGCAAATGAGATGACTTCACCCCAAACACTCCTATATGATGATGAAGAATCAGATGAGGTTGTTGAACCAGCCCCAGAGGTTTATTTAGGGACTGCACTAATCCATTTTACACAACCCTGTTGATCAATGGTTTGATTGTTCACAATTGCATGTTTGATTTCAGAGCTTCTTGTAATGTGATGCCCCTGGGTGTCCTGAATGAACTTGGAGTGAAAATAGCATCAACATTTGGTAAGTGATAGGCATGGATTCATGAGAGGTACCAATTGTTGGACAAGTTAAAGGGTTGGTAGTGCAGTTGGTAGTTCATCTAGGTACGTTCTTGAATATGGACGTGGTAGTTGTGAACTACCTGCCTAAGTGGGGGATGTTGTTGTCATGAAAATGGGCTATCAAGATGGTTGGAAGTGTGCAAATGGACTTGTCTTATGCCACCATTCCTTTGGAGAGTAAGATGGTCAAACTTCATAAAGAGACTAAGATGTTGCATGTACTTGAAGATCTAAAACATTCTCTAAATGAGGTGACGTACACGAATGTTGATCTGGGTAACTTCATTGAGAATGTGGATGTTGTTGAATAGCCTGTTGTTCTTGATGGTGGGTTTGACAAAGAGGGTGTTGTTTGGAAAATGTCATTTGATGGGGCTTGCTCCAATCTTGAAAATGGAGATGGGGTTGTCTTTTATGCCAATAATGGGAAAAAAAATTAGTTTTATTTCAAGCTGTCCTTTGAGTGCATGAACAATATTGTTGAGTATGAGGCACTCTTGTTTGGTTTGAGAATTGCCTGTGAACATGAAATTACAAGTTTGATTGTAAAGGGTGATTCTGAGCTAGTGGTTAAGTAAGTTTGCAACGCTTATGCCACCAAAAATAGATGGTTAAAATAGTAGAGGAATGTTGTATGGTATTTGTTATAATTCTTTGATGATTTTATCATTTTCTAACATGATAGGAGTTTCAATGAAGAAGCTAATCGACTTATAGGGTTAGGTGCTCAGTTTGATATTGAAAATATGAACCCTCACTATTAGTATCAAGTGGAAGTGTTGGTTAGACCTTCAATCCCAGAAAACATCTATCATTAGAAAGTTTTTGATGATGATGAACAGATTAGAAGGTTTCTAAATTGTGAATCTAAATTTCAAGATCATCTTATATATTTGGAATCCATGGTTCAGACCTATGACAGGAAGGAAACCTTATTTGGGAAAGATATAATTTAGCTGAAGACAAACACTCTCCCTAGGGGATTGGTGAGTTTCAAAGCATCTTTTGATGGAGCAGACTGAATCAAATCTCAAGACTTATTTATCTCAAAAGATGTGATTGAATGCAATTTGGGATCTAACGAACATCCACTAAAGGTCTGGTTGGTTACTCATCTAAGTGCAGTAACATGAAGCTGCTAAAGAAGTACCAGGATCGCTTGGCTTGGTATTATTCCAAATTGAAAGCATATAGGGAATATTTATTTCAACATGGCATCCCATTGCATCCTAACAGCAAGCCTTTCATGCAGAAGCAAAGACCTATCAACCCCATTTTGGGCACCAAGATGTGGGATGAGTAAAAGAAGTTGAGGGATGGTGGGATTATTCAACCCATCAAGTATTCATCATGGGTGGTGAGCCTAGTCCCTGTATAAAATAAAAATGGTGACATCCACTTGTGTGTGGATTTTCAAAATTTGAACAAAGTTTCCTTCAAGGACAATTACCCCTTTCCCAATATGGATAACCTACTGCAAAGTGTTACTGGATCAAAAATGTTGTCCATTTTAGATGATTTCTCAAGGTATAACCAGGTTGTGGTGAATGAATCCAAGAGACCCAAGACCATATTTACAATGCCTTTGGGCACATATGTTTACATGAGGATGTCTTTCAGGTTAATAAATGTTGATGCAAAATTTTAGCGAGCCATGAATGTTGTTTTTATATGGATAATTAACAAATTCATAGTTTTTTAATAGGATGACATTATCGTGTACTCCAAGAATAGAAAGAAACATTTGGATCATCTAGAGAAGGTGTTCATTAGATACAGGGAGTTTAGAATTTCACTTAATCCTGAAAAATATCACTTCAAAATACAAAATGCTAAGTTGTTTGGATATATAGTGTCTAAATATGGTGTCATGATTGATCCTAAGAGAGTGGAATCCATTGACAAAGTGCCTATCCATGAATCCAAGAAGGGAATTTAGTCCTTTGGACAAATCAACTTTGTGAGATGGTTTGTGTCCAACTTTATAGAGATCACTCTGCCTATTACTTCCATGTTGAAGAAAGACCAAACCATCAAGTGAGAAGAAAAGGCCGTGCATGCATTCAATGACATCAAATTAGCCTTGAAATCTACCCCTATCTTGGTCAATCCTGATTACACAAAATCATTCTAGATATTCTCTTTCGCATCCCATAATACCATAGTTGTTTTCTTGTTGCAAAAGAATGAATTCGGTCATAAGCATCCCATAGCTTTCTTTAGTAAAGCTATGCAAGGATCTGAATTTAATTACACCATTATGTAAAAACAAGATTTTGCTCTCTTAAAGGTTTTTAAAACATTTAGACCTTATATTCTAAGTTTGAATATTGTTACATACATCCCGCATACAATGGTGAAGGACATCTTGACTTGGATTGAAGTATCTAGCAAGAGATGTAGGTGGGTCAACAAATTGCAAGAGTACATCATGGATATTCAGACCACCAATTTAGTGAGAGGGATGGGTCTAGCCAAGCTCACGGTTGAGACCAATTTACAAGTTGTTGAGGTAAACACTATTGTTTTTAATGTTGCTGATTCTTTGAGTCAAATTAGCATCTCTCCATGGTAGAAAGACATTGTTTACTACTTGCAAAATATGAATTGTCCTCATTACTTGGATAAGAATAAAAAGAGAAATCTCATACTTGTTTTCCAAAATTACCTATTGACTAAAAGTAGATTGGCATGGAAGAATCCAGATGGGGTTCTCCTAAGATGCTTGGTAGAAGAAGAAACTGCCAATTTGATTAAAGACTTCCATTGTGGAGTATGTGGTGGTCACTTTGCACCTAAAGTCACAGCTCATAAAATTTTGAGAGGTAGTTATTTATGATCATCATTATTCAAAGATGTTACATAGAAAGTGTGAAAAATGTCAGTGCTTTGCTAGAAGGTTGAAAGCTTCTGGTTCTCCTCCCTTACAGCATGTGATGATTGAAGGCCAATTTAGACAATGGGGAATGAATTTCATTAGGGAGATCATTGATTCATCAAGCAATAGACATAGATGGATATTGGTTGCAACTAATTATTTCATAAAATGGGTTGAGTCAATCCTTACGAAGAAGGACACACACCAAGTGATTATGGACTTTTTGTTGAATCAGATTATTTATAGATTTGTTGTGCATATTAAAGTAATTGTTGATAATGTCATGAGCTTCAGAGCTAAACCTTTGGTGGCATTGTGCAAAGAATATAGGATCACATTGATTTATGCTTCCAACTACAACCCTCAAGGGAATGAGCAAGTAAAATCTAGTAATAATAACTTGCTCAAAATCATTAGATGAACTGTAGAAGCAAACAAGAAATAGGGTGAATAGTTGAAGTTTGCCTTGTGGGTTGATAGGATCATGTTTAAGAGAGCTATAGGCAAAATCCCTTTTGATCTTGTTTATGGATCTCAATTTGTCTTACCTATGAATTTGCAGTTACCAACCTATCAATTCATGCAATAGCTAGAGGAAGACGAGCAAATCAACCACTATGAAAGTAGAATGAACCAAACTATTTAGCTTGATGAAACTAGAAGAGAAGCTCAGGAAAGACACATCAAGTTCAAGGAAAGACTCAAGATAATATTCAATAGAAAGGTTGCTCTGATAATTTTTCAAATATGTGATCTAGTTTGACTTTGGGATAACATGCACAAATAGAAAGGCAAGCATGCCAAATTTGATGCCTTGTGGATGGGCCCCTATTCCACTGACTATAAAATTAGGGAACACACTTTTTTCTTGAGAGACTTGGATGGTGAGATACTAGAGCTAACAGTTAATGGCAAACATCTAAAACATTTCTTTGACTAAGTCCATAACTATGTACAGTAATGTATAGTATATAGTTTTGTTGTTTTATTGCCCCTCTTTGTTGGGCCTTATTTGTATAGTGTCTTTTGGGTTTTTTTTTCGTGTGTTCATTCTCAGATCTTCTTGATCTATTTTTTTCGATCTGCCCTTGTCTTGATTGAGATTCCATAGGTGTTTGTTATGAAATTATCAAAATTTTGACTCCATAGCCCAAGGGATTAGCACCTAGTCTTGTTTTCTAGGGTTATTTGCACACTTGTAGGGGGTGTACATCCCCAAGAAAGAGCCGGTGTTAGTTCCCAAATACATAGGCCAACAAGGAGGGAGCCAACATGGAGGTCCTAATTCCCATGTGACACTAAAGGGAGACACTCAACGTATATTTCCAAACCCATGCCTACATGGAAGAGGTAAAAAATAAAACAAAGTTAAATTTTTTAAGGCTTTGGAAATGAAAAGTGGTCGGTGAAGTTTTGAAGTGAGAAAGCAAGTTTATAATATGAAAATTGCAAATGGGGTGCCAAAGCCCATGGCAGAAGTTGAGATGGGAAATACAAGTTGCAATTTGCAATTTGCAAATTGCATATGGGTTCCCAAAGTCTTCAATAAGGAAGGCATAATGCCATGTGGGAAACAAGAGTAGGCAGAGAATATAAGCAGTGAAAGCACTTACAAAAGACAGTTTTGAAAAATACACATTTCAAAATGCATCTCAGTTTCCCAAACCTACAACACACAACAGAGAAGCACAAAGGAAAAATTCACTGGAGAAATAAACAAAAAGTTTAATTATAAATAGCAAAGTGCATATACACTTACAGATCTCAATAGAAAGATAAATGACAAAGATTGCAAGGCAAAATGCACATTTAAAAATTTAAGTTGCAAACTACAGGTTTAGTCTAAAACCTACCAATAAAGAAATAGAGCACAAGGTTCAAAAAGTTCATTGAAGTCGTAAATATTGCCACGTGTCCTCTATAGGTTAAGTAAAAATGCAAATGAACATTCCATATGTTGTTGCATTTGTTTGACTCACGCAAAACGACTTTGATGCTAAAAAAAATTATTTTAGCACTCATCATCATGCGAATGGGGATGAATTGCTTTTATATGCCTCCATCATGCAGATAAGAGCATCATTCATTTTAAATATCATTGTTTAGGTAGGCCCATCTTAGAACATCATCAACAAGTGTTAGAGGATCAAAATATTTGGTGACCATAAACAACAGGGGTTTCAATTTTCAAAAGGCATTAGAGTCATCTAGTACTGTGATTTTTTAGTTCAAAGACAACAATGCAAAGGAAGAATGGATGAAGTCTCTTGTTCAAGCTACATATAAATCATCTACCCCTTCATTTCAGTGCATATCAGGGAGAGATAGCCCAACCTTTTCATTAACTAAATAGCAAAATTTAATGAATGGTCAGACATGAGATCATCATGTGGATTTGGCTTATTATTTGTTTGACGTGGTGAGATTTGAGCTAGAGATGTGAATCAAAGAATAGATTTGATGTTGTGTGTCTCACTGCTATTATTTTATTTGACATGCAGATAGGGGATCTAGAGTTCAAAATTGCAGATGTCAAATACCAGATAATGGGAATAATGAAGACTAAGACCCCCATCGAAGGTTGAGTCAATGAAGACAATTGGTGTTCAAGATGTTATTAATCTTTTTGAAAGGAGGCAAAATCAATAAAGACATTCAATAAAAGACCTTAAAAAAGAATAATAAAGCAAAATTTGAAGGTTATCAGTTGAAACTGAGATGTTGACTACTTGTGAAAAAGTCATCCTAAGGAGGTGGAGTGGAGCTAGTGACATAGGTAAGTTGGATGTGTGGTACTCTATAATGTAGTCATTGGCAGTTGGAAATTCAAATGACACGTTCTAAGTTGAGACAACTCCTCAGAGTGAGTTGAAACCGATGGAGGAAAGAAAAGATGTGGCCTCAATTTTCTCAACTGCATTTAAAATTATGAAATCACAGAACATGCAAGATGAAAAGGTGCATAAAATTATGTTACAACATTCAGAAGCCACTAGGTACCCAAAAAAATATAGGGGAAGAATTGATTCAGAAGACAATGACGGCTTGTATAGGTTTTTCTATGGTGAGATATTGTTTATTGGAAATGTTCATAAAATCAGGAAAATATAGATTTTTGTTGGTGAATGGTTCAGATCTAAATACATTTTGCACATATATATATTTTTTGTGTTGAGGTATCAAACAAATAAAAAGTTGGCTTTTGGAAATATCTTCTACAGGGTGTATTGCTAAACTAGGTTGGAATGGAATAAAAGTCAACTCAAATTGAGGTCTGTGAGAGATTTCAAGGAGGGATGCAATTTTACGTTTTAAAATGTTCAAATTACAAATTGCACTCAGATGTCTACCACCCACAAGTCAAACATGCAATCAAAAGTAGAACTTTCAATGCCAAATACAACTTTGCATTTTTGTAAATTGCAAATTGCACTTGAAGTTCCCAAGTCCATGTAGGACCTTTTAAGGGGAGTTACAACTCCAGATTTCAAGTTATGAAATTACAAATTGCAAATTGCACTTGAATTTCCCAAGTTCACAGAGGAACTTTTGAGGGGAACTTCAACTCCAAATTGCAAGTTGTGAAATTACAAATTACAAATTGCACTTGAAATTCACAAGTCCACGGAGGAAATTTTGAGGGGAAATGTAACTCCAGATTGTAAGTTGCACAATTTTAAATTGTAAATTATACTTAAAGCTCCCAAGTCTATGGAGGAACTTTTGAAGGGAACTGTAACTCCAAATTTCAAGTTGTGAAATTGCAAATTACAAATTGCACCTGAAGTTCCCAAGTCTGTGGATGAACTCTTGAGGGGAACTACAACTCCAGATTGCAAGTTGAAAAATTGAAAATTACAAATTGCACTTGAAGTTTCCAAGTCTATAGAAAAACTTTTGGGGGGAACTACAACTCCAAATTGCAAGTTGAAAAATTACAAATCATAAATTGCACTTTAAGTTCCTAACTCTGTGGAGGAACTTTTGAGAGGAACTGCAACTCTAAATTGCAAGTTGTAAAATGGTAAATTACACTTGAAGTTCCCAAGTCCACAGAGGAAATTTTGAGGGGAACTACAACTCCAGATTGCAAGTTATGAAATTGCAAATTGTAAATTGCACTTGAAGTTCCCAAGTCTGTGGATGAACTTTTGAGGGGAATTGCAACACCAGATTAAACATTGTAAAATGTGTAATGGCAAATGTGTTGCTAGCTTCTAGATTTATACAAACTTGTAATTTTGTATTTGGGGTCTGAAATCCTACCATACAAAGGAGGTGCAAAATTGTAAATGGGACTTAACGTTCCCCATATGGCAAAAAAAGGTAAAATAATGCACTTATGCATTAAAATTTTTGGCGGCAACCCTAAAAAAGGTCAAAGGCAAAATGGAAAAAGAAAAGGGTACAAGAAAATTTGGCATTAATGACAAAAAATCAAAAAGGTAAAAATGAACTAAGTGCTGCTTTTCTAATGTTTTGATTGTGTTGAATAACACCATGAAAGGAATGCTACAGGGTTTGTGAGGCCAGTGTGGGCCATTCCAATCATATTTCTCAAATGGCCATGGATCCTACACAACTAGAGTATTCCAATACAATCACCACAAGGAAATGGGCATTCTTTAGCGTGCACAAGAAGAAGGGCAGTTAGTTTTTATCTATGCAAATGAGTGGTCAAAGGCAAGGCCAAGTGGTTACACATGAAGACAAGGAGTTTGTTTGGCCCCTAAGAGAATATTCTCCCTTAAACCCCGTTACAACATAATTTTTAGCCAAGGAGATCAAGGGTTTTGTTAGGTTATGGAGCTAAAAGATTCAACTCTTTGCAAACAGTGGGAACAGAAGATTGCTGAGATCCAGGAGCACCGGCGTCGGCATCAGGACCGACATCGGTCGTGACCAGTGCAGAAGGCCACCGGCGACAGCAGAGAGTCGGCTGACATCGGCAGAACTAGGCAAGCATGGACCGGTGTCAGTCGCCTGTGTGTTCCAAAACTGTTCGTTGCACGGACAGTTAGTTAAGTGAACGAAGAGTTTGCATGTAAAGACCAGTTAGAGTCTTGAGCTGCGAGGATAATTGTCTAAATTAAGAGTCTAAGTTATTGTTTAAGTTAGGTATCTATTTATAAACCCATTGGCATGTATTGTAAATGTATGAGATAGAAAGGAAGGCAAGCAAGTTCCTTCCATTGTAAGATCATTGAGTTGCAGGCTGTTGCAAGCTCATAGGGGATCTACATGTAAGTTTGGTCTGTTGAATTGCAGGTTGCAGGTTCATGGGAGATCAACTTGAAGTGCTATAGAGTGCTTGGTGTACCGGCAGGGTTATTACTGACTGGTTGGAGAGGTGAACACTAATTCTATGTGTGAGTTGGTTGTTGGGACCATTTTTTTTGTGTAGGAGAGTGTTGTGTAGAAGAGTTACTGTACACTTGAGGTGTGGGAAACCTCTGTAAGGTGGAAGAGTGTGGCGGATATTTGTAGTATTCTTTTCTGTAAAGTGTTAATACAAGATAGTGTATTGTCTCTCATATTCTGTGTTATTGGTGAATTCTAGTTACTTGTGTTTCTGGTTATTTCCGCATATTTAATTACTTATATTTGGTAATCATATTGTGCTTTTTTTGAGGAGCAAGATCCTAACAAGAGGAATCAGAATAGGTGTGTCTGTTCTTGGATTCCCCCTACAATTGGTATCAGAGCTTTTGGTTGGGATACTAACAGATTGGTTTAGATCTGGGTAGTGTGTTTTGATTACAGGTTACTCACAGGGTTTCTGTTTGAGTGGGAGTTGAGCAATGGCAGAAGACAGTAAGCTATGAATGGAAAAGTTTAATGGCAAGAACTACCAATTATGGAGGATGCAGATTGAGGACTATCTGTATCAGAAAGATTTGTACTTACCGTTGGGTGGGGTTAATTGCAAACCCTTGAATATGAAGGATGAAGAATGGGAGGTTCTTGATCGGAAGGCTCTGGGATCTATTAGATTGAGTCTTGCATCATCTGTGATTTCCAGCTTATCACAGTGTAAGACAACAGTGGAGTTGATGGAATCTTTGGCAAATTTATATGAAAAACCCTCAGCGTCTAATAAGGTATTTCTTATGAAGCGTTTATTTAATTTGCAAATTTTGGAAGGTGGATCTGTTCATAGCCATCTTATTGATTTCCATGGTTTGGTAAACCAGTTAAGTTCCATCAATATTGTATTTGATGATGAAATTAGAGCTCTCTTAATCTTGTGTTCATTACCTGAAAGTTGGGAAGGTTTGGTAATGGCAGTTTCTAATACTGTGTCTCCTTCAAAAGTCTTAAAAGTGGATGATGTTGTGAGTGTGATCTTGAATGAAGAGATACGCAGGAAAAGCACAGGTGAATCATCAGGAGACGCTTTGAGTGTTGAAGGCAGAGGAAGGCAAAGAGAGAAGATAGAGCGTGGGAGATCAAGGTCGAAGATAGGCAGAAGATCCAAGTCCAGGTATGGAAAAATAACCTACTGGAAATGTGGAAAGCAAGGGCACCTAAAGAGAGATTATAGATCAGGTGAAGATCAGCATGAAGGACATGGAGAAGAATTAGATGTTGCAGATTACATTGCACAGGATGCTCTGGTATGTTCTTTGGATAAAGTAGAATCTTGGGTTTTAGATTCTGGTGCCTCTTTTCATGCATCCCCACATAGGGAATTTTTTCATGAGTATGTCCAGGGAGACTTTGGAGAAATTTGTGTAGGGGATGGTAATCCTTGTCAGATTGTTGGCAAAGGAAAAGTGAAGCTGAAATTGCAGACAGGTGACACATGGGTGTTCAAGGAGGTCATGCATGTCCCATTTCTGGAGCGGAATTTGATTTCTGTTAGAAGTTTGGGTGATGAGGGTTGCACAGTAACTCTCATAGCGGACTCTTGGAAGGTTACCAAGGGTACACTTGTTGTAGCTAGAGGTAAGAAAGTAGGTACGCTTTATCTATCTACTTGTATTACTGATTCTCTTTCTAGGTTATCTACTTCAGCTGTAGATTCGGAGATGTGGCTTAATAGGCTTGGTCACATAGATAAGAAGGAGATGCTTGTTCTTGAGTCAATGAGTATGCTTTCAGAATTTGGAAGGCATGGATCGTGGTTTCTGTATGTAGAAGAAGAAGGTGACGTTTCTTGAGGAATCTGATGTTAGTGACAAAAACAAGAAAGCCTTGGTTTTCAAGGAGAAGGTGACGGATAGAGTTCAGCACAAGGTGCAGAGGAATTCTGAGCAGAGCAAGGGTGATTTGGACAAGGGTTTGATCCAAAAGGAGCTCGCAGGAAAAAGTTAGGTCTCACTAGAAAAACACAGAGACCGACGTCGGCATGAAAATCGATGTCGGCGTCCAGACAGGGACTGACGTCGGCTATGTGCAGCCCAACGTCGGTGACTCGGGGCAGATAACGACTGACGTCGGCCAGGGGAAACCGACGTCGGTAAGGTGGCAGTCGCAGGGAACCGACATCGGTCGGCTGCAGACTGAGATGTGACCGGCATCGGTCACTGAGACGAATTTTGGGTGGACAGCCAGCTGTCATGGAGTCTCAAGCGCCCATATGGAGGACTGAAGGCGTAAGTAAGTTCTTAAATTCATCATTTCCCTTCTTTACACTACTTGTTGCTCACTTATGGTATGAACCAGGAAGTTGTTAAAGAAGCAGAACAGGTAGATCCAGGAAACAGTGGGAGCTTGGCATGGATGAGGATGTGATTCCTTGGAGGAGAACCAAACAGGTGTTTTGGGTAGAGCTGTCAGCTGGAAGTAAGCACTGAGAGACGAATGGATGTTCAGGATGAAGAAGAGCGGAAATGGATACGTGAGACGGAAGATCAGGGTATATGGTCTTGTATTAGCTGCAGGGCAATGGAGGTTTGATCATTGTGTTTCTCTTTACCAGGTTGGATAATATTAGCTACATTATCCTATTTATGTATGATGTGCTTGTTGCAGGGTTACATATACAGGTATTGTTGAACTAAAGGTAAAGCTAGTTCAGGGGTGTGTCATGGAGAATCTGGGAGCAACAAGATTCTTTGGCATGAGTGTGTTCTAGAGACATGGAGGTCTTGTTGACTTTGTTTCAAGATGATTGTGTGAGACCGATTAGCACGCCGATGGTAGGACAGTTCACAGAACAGGTTCTTGATTCACATAATGAGGTTGAGTGCATGGTATGTACTAAACTTGAGTTTTCCCAAGCAGTGGGAGTTGTCACAAGTTTGGAGTCAATCCGAGAAAGTGATACTGAAGGGCAGTTCAGTGGGACCAGCAGCAGGTGCACATGCTATGCAGGGTCAAGTTCTTATTTACATGGTTGTAGATGCGGATGTGGCAGGTAATTTGGATGACAGGTTTTGCACTACAAGATTTGTGGTGGTTGGTCTTCAAGAGTGATCTTGAGGAGGGATACAAAGCCAAGGGAACAAACTAGACAGAGTACAGGTACAGGTACAAGTTGCAGCTATTTATCTCCAAGTGGGAGATTGTTAGGTTGTGGAGCTAAAAGCTTCAACTCTTTGCAAACAGTGGGAACAGAAGGTTGCTGAGATCCAGGAGCACCGACGTCGGCATCAGGACCGACGTCGGTCGTGACCAGTGCAGAAGGCCACCGGCGATGGCAGAGAGTCGGCCGACGTCGGCAGAACCAGGCAAGCAGGGACCGTCGTCGGTCACCTGTGTGTTCCAGAACTGTTCGTTGCACGGACAATTAGTTAAGTGAATGAAGAGTTTGCATGTAAAGACCAGTTAGAGTCTTGATCTGCGAGGATAATTGTCTAAATTAAGAGTCTAAGTTATTGTTTAAGTTAGGGATCTATTTATAGACCCATTGGCATGTATTGTAAATGTATGAGATAGAAAGGAAGGCAAGCAAGTTCCTTCCATTGTAAGATCATTGAGTTGTAGGCTGTTGCAAGCTCATAGGGGATCTACATGTAAGTTTGGTCTGTTGAATTGCAGGTTGCAGGTTCATGGGAGATCAACTTGAAGTGCTATAGAGTGCTTGGTGTACCGACAGGGTTATTACTGACTAGTTGGAGAGGTGAACACCAATTCTGTGTGTGAGTTGGTTGTTGGGACCATTTTTTTTGTGTAGGAGAGTGTTGTGTAGAAGAGTTATTGTACACTTGAGGTGTGGGAAACCTCTGTAAGGTGGAAGAGTGTGGTGACTCTTTGTAGTATTCTTTTCTGTAAAGTGTTAATACAAGATAGTGTATTGTCTCTCATATTCTGTGTTATTGGTGAATTCTAGTTACTTGTGTTTCTGGTTATTTCTGCATATTTAATTACTTATATTTGGTAATCATATTGTGCTCTTTCTGAGGAGCAAGATCCTAACAAGAGGAATCAGAATAGGTGTGTTTGTTCTTGGATTCCCCCTACAGGTTTGTTTGAAATCTTCATCATTAAATGGAGAGGTAGTTACTAAAATCATTCCCTTGCAAAGGCATGAGCTTCCAAGGATGACAAAGAGCATCTTTTAGCTAGAGCATCTCGGCAGAATTTTTAGAGATGATTACAAGTTTGCAATATTGCAAAATGTAAATGGGGTGAGAAATTTGTATAAAAAGAGGGTTTGTCCTCTTTTCAAAGTTTATTGGTTTTTGTTAGTTTTTAGGTCTTATGTTCTTTTAAATTTTGGGATCCTTGTTGTGTGTGTATTTTATCTCTCTTGCTAAGGTGATTGTAGTTGTATAGTCATTAGTAAGCTCTGAATGTCTATGTCTCCCTTGTTCAAGAGCAATCTCACCATGCCTTTCCCCATGATCACATTATGAAATAATGATGTATGTAAGATTTGTTTTCAAGTTAATGTAAAATAGTTGTGATTTATGTTGTATTTTTTCAATGAAATGCAATAATATATTTTACATGATCTGTTGATTGGGTCTTTAGTTTATGCTTATCAATGGTGGCAGTTATTTTTGGGCATAGATCTACATTGTAAATTCCTTTCTTCATTGTGATTTGAAAATGTGTTGTTGATAAAATTTTAAAGGCATCCTGGGATTATGGATTTGACAAGGTAAAGTGTTTAATTCTCTAGTTGCAGTGTATGCTTTACGGTTTCAAAGATCATTTGAATACTTGCATTGTATTGGCACCAATGGATGCAAACTATTCCTGATAATTTTCTTTGCTTGTCTTTTAATCTTTTTCATATTTACAAATGGATGATGTCATGCCTATTGAAGGAGATCTTATTATTTGAAATCTACCAC
Organism: Torreya grandis; assembly: GCA_037957365.1. Lineage (NCBI taxonomy): Eukaryota > Viridiplantae > Streptophyta > Pinopsida > Cupressales > Taxaceae > Torreya > Torreya grandis. Next base: position 274,417 of record JARHVA010004214.1, read on the forward strand.
GCCACTCTCTTTATATATACCTAACTCATCTTACCATGTCCTACCTTGAAAATAATACACTTTATTGCATATTTTAAGTGTTATTTGCATGCAGATGCATAAATACTACATATATAAAATGTGTCTATGTTTTGATCTTTGAAGCCCAACATTGCGATCTCCCATTTGTCCCTGGGTTGTTGAATTTTTTTTTTAAAATGAAGGTTGAAATCACTTTCCCATCTATCTTCAATAGCTTGTGTCTAACTTAGAGCATTTGTTCATTCCATGTGAAAACTCTTACCAAGTGGAGTGAGCAAGTTTGGTTATGCCCTGATCAAATTTATGTTTGTGTGTGCTAATAATCCTCATGGGATTGAACTTCAGTATCCCTCCATGAGATAAAGCTACCCCTTAGGTCCTCTCACCTTGGTTCAGACAAAGCTAGAAGTAGCAGGGAGCTAGCCATACCCTCTATCAGTGTCTTCTAGTCATTGTCTACATTCAGTCCATCCTAATGCCAAACCCTTCCCCAGCTATAATGACATATTTTTGAGTTTTTCATCTTTGTTTGCCATACTATCCAAGTGTGCAAGGCTGAGTGCAAGAGGTGAACCAACAGTTGGCATGATAAATTACCCAAATTAACCCATATAAATAAAAAACCAAAATCACACTTTGTACTCATTTATAACTTGTATGTTATTTATCACATGTGGGGTTATCTTAATCTGAACTTGTCTATCAATCATAACACACTATTTTACATTGAAATAATATTCCATGTTATTCCCAAATCATAAATCATTCACTAAGAGCACTCATTATTGAAGTCTAAAACACACTAAGCAAGGTTGCAAGTGAAAATTAATAAATATGGAAATACAATTTCTAGTTGCAATCATAAAGCAAAGGATCACAATTGCACATTCACTTTAAGGGGAAAAACTACATGTGGCTTGACTTCCCTATTCCTAGTATTTGATACATAAGACAGTCAATCATCAACTAAGGTGATTGGGGCTATCTCAACCCTTTACACTTCCCAAGCTTTAATAGATTTCTACCCTTCATAAGTAGACCTATGGTTTCAAGAAGAAAAAGAATGATTTATGGAGTTACACACATACTCATGTGTCAAAATACCACATACAAAGGTATTTGGAGTAGTCAAAACTGACTATATAGTTGTAGAGAGAAAATTAGCCAAGTATAATAACATCTACCTTAGTTGTTAATGCCAACTATTTCACCCTAGGCTGACATTAAAGTGACCTTACAAATATAAATAGTTAGTTAGAGATCTAAGTGACTGTTAGCCCTGATTATAGCCCCTCGCCACTGCGAAAATTCAATTATAGTCATTCAATAAATTAAAAAATCCAAGTATCATAATCTATTTAGTACTTTTAATATTTAGGGCATGCCACTGTTCAAATCAATTTTAGTACTTTATATTTAGATTCATCCTTCATTGTCATACTTTACACTCTAACTTACATTAAAGTTTTTATCTTAATTAGGGTTGTACAATCCAAATTAGGGTAAACCATATTAGTGAACTTGAATATTTCTTGAAGTCTTACAAACCTTAAGTCTCCTTCAAGGTTTAATCATTCTAGGGTTTTTCAGATATTTACCTTTGTGTTTAATTTTTTTATTTAAATTTTGATTTTTCATAATATTAAATATTACACTTAACTATAATGGATTAGAATTGTGTCTATTTTTTCATTCAAACCATGATTTTAATCATTACATATTGCTTTCCAATGATAAGAAAAATGTATAACAACTATATAATTAAATGGACAAAATCTTTACACACTAATAAGAATAAAAATAATAATGAACAATATTCACCCTTATTATATGTATTACTTCTTGTTACTATTACACATCCTCTTGCTCTTGATAGAGTTATTATGAATATTTAATCTGCAAATACTCATAAATAAGAAACAACAATGCTATCAAATCCTTCATCTTTATAATTGGTTTGCACTAATGTTGAGTAAGTAGTATTACTATTTATAGAGTCATTTGGTGGTTTGCAGTAATACAGGTGTTTAGCTATGACATGATATGAATCCCCAACATGCATGTCATTAGGAAGGGAGAGAGATTTCTCGTGCATTCCTAATTATTAAACCTATCGCATAATTAATGTATATAATCCTCGAAAGGAAGCACTAATTAGGTGGTGGATTCAAGGATTACAACCAAAAACAACATAAAATTATTCATAACCCTAGTTCCAAAGAATACGTGAATGTGCATGCTTTTTGACATGATGCAAAACATGAATGTGTATTAAATATACATTAATCATATTGTGCGATTAGGATTTCTCATCCCAATTCAACAGGACTAAGCCATTTTTCTTAGATTCCAGAAACAATCTCATCATGCCTTACATGTGCAAGGATTTAACATAGTGCTCAATATGTTTTTGGTAGATAATAATAACCAAAAAGGGGCCCTTGCTATGTGGAATAAAAGGATCAGATCAAATAAAGAAAGGTAAAAGAAGTTTTCAAGAAAATAAAATAAAATATATCTCTATGCTGATAAATTGATTTGATCAAGTTGAGTTCAATATTAAATATTCATTCAAAATCAGATTGGAATTTTTATTAATAAAATCTCATAAATTTTCATAGGCAATACTCAAACAATATACAAAGTGAATGGATGTATCAGATTAAAATGTTTACATAAAAAATTGATGACTATGAGAGGGTATATAGAGTCGAAAATAAGCCATAAAAGAGCATGGTTGATATGTATGTAGTCATTATTGTAAAGGAAGTTAGGTTAGTGATGGCTTGATAGAATACATTTAGCTTGGACTAAATGTGTTCATTGGATGGAGTCCTCATCATCAATATCACCAAGATAAACATTAATTCTTGAAGATGGCTTCACCACCAAAGAAGTAGTAAACTCATAATGACTTGTCTTTCATTGGATGGAATCATTATTCTCAATATCACCAAGATAAACATTAATTCTTGAAGATGGCTTAACAATCAAAGCAATAGTAAACATGTAATGATTTGTCTTTCATGTGGTGGTTTCTCTACTTAAAATAATAATTAATGTATATATAATTATTGATGAGTGTGACTCCTCAACCTCATGGTACATGGTGTAATAGTGATAAATCATGCATATAATTTATAATGAATCTATTAAATATCAAAAAAAAATTAGTGAAAGTGTAATTTTTTACTCATTGTTGAATTATTTTAACAATAAGAATTTTGATTTGTTCTACCAAAAAATGTCTACTATTTAAACATATATATTTCTATATAATTTTGAAACTATTATATTTTCCTTCTTTAATTAATGTCTGAATGACTTAGCTTTAATTTATAAAGAGTCTGCCAATCATGTCAACTCAAATTAGACATGTAATTTTTAACTTCAAATACATTTGGGGTAAAAAAAGCAGAAAATTGATTCTATTTTCTATATCTATGAGCAGAAGGACACCTACCCTACCTTAGAGTTCTTTTCATATAGAGATAGGGCTATAACTAGCCCAATTAAAGTATTAATAATTTAAAAGGTTTGACTTAAAAGGAGGTGAAAGAAAATGAGAAGATAAAAATTATAAAAATAAAAAGAATATTCGGATTTTTAAAATGTTTTTATTAGGTAGGGGAAGGGGACTAGTAGGGTCTAATAAATGTGATTGATATTGTAGATGAAAAGACTAATTATAAGATAAAAATAGATTAGTAGTTATTGCATAAGTCTCACATTATCAATAACTTGCACCCATAACATCCAATCACAATATACCATCTAAAATATCTTTTAGTTGATCTCTTATTCACAATTATTGGTCACATTTAAAAAATAACTAAAAAATGACATGTCAATATAGAAATTGTCATATAGATTCAAAATATGTACAAAATCATCTTCGATGATTTATTTAAACTAAAATACCTTAAACTATCTAAATACAAATTTTTTCGTTTGGAGGTGGCATAAAATAAAAGATATAGAACCCCAAAATTAAGAGTCCCAACTATTAGTCTCCTTCCCCTCATTGTTAGCAGGTCTATAATTTAATACTCTAAGAACCATTTTAACCATATTTTACAAATTAATAAAAATTTAAAAATAAATAAATAAATCAAAACTTATACTTAGAATTGTTAAATTTTATTGAAATTGTAATTCTAAAAACTTTTAGTATACATGAACTATATACATTATTTTAAGTTAAATTTAATATTTTAGAAAAAAATTAATTTCTTTTTAAAATTATAATATAAAAATATTTTTAAAACGATTTTAATTGAAATAATTCTACTATTTAATTAAGAAATTATAATGAAAAAATAACTTTTTTAAATCGATTTTTAAATCTTAAAATTAGTTTTTTTAAAGTTAATTTAGCATTAAGTATTATAAATTTATTTCTATAAACTCTTTTAAAATAACTAATTTTCTTCATTTTCACAATAATATTTTTCTATTTTCAATAATTTCGAAAAAATGTAAGAAATAGAACTAGAGTTTAGATTAGATGATGTTATTTTTTTTAAATTTATTATATTATTTAGTTTTGTTTAATTAAAATAATTTTATTTCAATTATTTGTAACTTAGTATTTAATATATAATACAAATTTATGGAGAATTTGGGTAAGAAAAGTTCATTGTTGTTTTTACATATCTATTTTGGCTCTAGGTACATCTTTTTTTTCAATTTAAAATGTATTTTTAAGTTTATTTTTAATAAAAAAAATTATTATTGGTAAAGAGGAGTTTTTTAAAAGAGGGACTTGACCTTATATAAGGAACATGTAGATAAAGAATAACAAGCTAAGATATTCAAAAATAACAATTATGCTAAAACAAAAAATACCATAACGTAACATAAAACATCAACACTGTGAATATGGTGTAACCTTGTTGCAACTCTTGAAACAAACCAAAACAAATTAAAACTCTCATAATATTTTTCTTTTAACATATGAGATACGTGTTCAATGGTTCCAAATCCTTATTTCCCTTTACTCTCCTTTTGTTGCTCACAACCATCCATTCTCACCCTTCCTCAAGATCTGACAATCATTTTTTTATTAATAGTAAATCAGGGTTTTGATAGGGACCTTACCCTTTACAAGAGAGAGAGAGAGAGAGAGAGAGAGAGAGAGAGAGAGAGAGAGAGAGAGAGAGAGAGAGAGAGAGAAGTTCAATGAAGCTCCTCTACTAGCAAAAAAAGAAGTTAGTTGCAAAAATACTGAGAATATGTTGTAAACTTGCTACAACACCAAAAAAAACTATAACCCTTTTATATTATTTTATTTTTGAGACCTGAGAGTCATATTAAATGGTTCCACATCTATCTTACCCTTTACTCTTCTTTTTTTTCTCACCACCTTCCATTCTCCCACTTCCCCAAAATATGGCAATATGGGAATGGAGACTACCAGTACATCAATTATTTTTTATTCAACAATGGGACTAATAATCTGTCACCTTCAACATTGGTTGAATTAATGTGCTTTAAAGGAATCCGAACCACTGAGCCTTTGCCATAATTAAGAATACCATGTTTATTTTATAAAGTAGATTTATTCTTCATAAAATATGTAAAATCCTTAGCCAAAGACTCTACATAAGGGTCTATAATTTTGTGGGAAGGATCCACAACTTCCATAGGGGTTTTTAGGACCACATCAGGGACTTTGCTTTCATTCTCAGTTTCAATAACAGTTTAAATAGTTTTATGTTTAATCCCAACTTCCTTCCACCAATTATTAGCTTTTTTGTGATTAGTACTTGGACAGCGATTGACTAAATGACTAGTTTGAAAACATCTACATCTAAAATGTACTCCATTAAAGTCTACATTTCAACTCCACCTATGTAGAGAGCCTTAGAGCTATCTACATTTACAAATATGCAAGTGAAATTAGAATGTCCCCGTTCTTCTATTACAATGTCAACCATCCCAAATTTAGCAATAGTATTTCCTATGGTATTAAACACAATATTATCCCAAAAATGAAGAGGAAGGTCAGGTAACCAAATCTAAATAGGTTTTATGTTAAAAATATCTATGTAAGGGTTAAAATATAGATGTCAAGGCTTAAACAAGAGATCGTGATTATCCCATCTCCAAAAAAATCATTGAAAATGGCCTCCTTAGCTTTTATAGAATGAAAATCCCTCTAGCACAAGGCTAGATCTCAATCTTACCTTTAAGTAGATTCAACTAGTTTTTTGAAATCCATCCATGAAAGGTTGGAAGAATAGGCTATAAACCATTAAATTGACAAATCAAACCCTTGGTTGATATCCTATTTTCCCTCTCCAAAATCACTTCTAGTTCTTCTTTTTCAAACTGGTAAGTATTCCTCGGCATTTGATACATTTTCTATTGATAGTATTCCCCATAAAGATATCCACCAGGTGGATGCCATGACAAGTGTAGCATCCTTGATGCCTTTTGGTATCAATGATGATTATATAGAATTTACCATACAATAATTATGGGATCATTCCATTTCTTATGATAAAATGAATGCCTTAGTCACCTTGCTATTACTCATAGTTCTGCAAACACAAAATGGTACAGTATTTATTTATAGTTTCCTCTATCATGCTTATATACTAGACCAATTTATATGCAATGATAAATGTAAATTACAATGTGAAGCACTTCATCATATTATTATTGGAAATGATTTTTTCAAACAAAGTTTTGACAGACAATTACTTTAATGTTTAAGCAAAAATGAAGCCCATCTTAGAAATGCATGACAACATGTGTGGTAGGAATTTTAGTGGATGAGCCATGTCCCAAAAACTATTATGTCAAGGTTATTATTAGCCTACCATGGAACAAGAATGTATTGGACATACAAAATTATGTTTACAATGATAGATATACATCAATTTAAATCATACACCGTCACACGAGTTATAGCCAATCATTTCACCATGTCCTTTTTCCTTGTGGGGTTTTTATTTGATTAGAAAGATAAATTTGGTATCTATTGGTGAACAAAAATTCATAATAATAGCTACAAAATATTTTACAAAATGGGTTGAAGCAATTCCACTTGAGTTTACCACATGGGATGACATATGTAGGTTTTGTATGACCAATATTATTTATTGCTTTGGCATACCTTCAACTATTATTTCTGATAGTGGATCATCATTTAAAGACAAGACAATAAAATATTTATATAGTAAATGAAAAATTAAGCATACATTTTTTACACCTTATTACCCACAAGGTAATGGACAGGCATAGGCAACTAATAAGACTATTGTCAATATACTTAGCAAGATAGTTGAGCGATACAATACTGATTGACACTAGCAGATGGTGTATGCTTTATGGGCATACTGCACTAGTGTTCTCATACCTACCTAGTCTACACCTTATTCTTTCATATATAGAACAAATGTAATTTTACCGATTGATCTTGATATACCTTCCTTGCATGTTTCTCTCAAATGCATCGTCAAAGATAATGAATACTATGAAAAGAGATTGCATCAATTAGAATAATTGATTAAAATATGCATGCAGGCTACTAACCACTTATGATTTTATCAATATCGTTTTATGCAAGCATATAATAAAAAGGTTCAACCACGTGACCTTATTGTGGGTGACTTGGTACTAAAATAAAATCAAAAGAATACCAATGTAGAAAAAGACAAGAAAGGTAAGTTCAAACCAAATTGGTCAAGACCATTTACAATCACAAAAAAACTATAAAAAGGTGTATACTATCATGTTACACTTGAAGGAATAACCATAAAGAGCCTAATGAACATTATGCACTTGTGTAAATATATTCTGTGAGATTCTTCCAATATTCCAAAAATACTAACCAAAAAAATATCACAAAATCAAAAAACAAATTGGCATCTACATATTCAAATTATTCCTTTGCATATATGTGTTAGTTCCATGTTGATGAATAACATATCAGATACTTCTACATACACATGTGTTTCATGCTTCTATTTATGTGTGATACAAACACACACAAATACATGAATTATACACTTATGGATGTTTGGCTTTCCCTATACACACATCATCATGACATTGGGGGCATCCACCTCTTTGATCATAATACTTATAGGTTTTATCATTCTATGGTCACTTTACATTATCATGTTTTTATCTCATATATGTATGTACACATGTCTTTTATCCATGATTATATCTTATACATTGTATTGGATATGAGATGTACTTTATGCATTTTGATAATACATTAGATCTATGGGCTACTATTATATGTATATGCTAGTTTATTGTGATTTCCTTTATGCACTTCTTTGAGTGTCTTGCCTTGTTATTGCCTTGTTTGTTGAGCATTTAAATATACTCCATCGATTACGGTCCTTATGCCTTTGTTTTCTTCTTTGAAATATCAATATGTCATTTCTTGTTGTATGGGCATTTGAATATATCATTCTTGTTTTTGTGTACATTTGAATAAGTCATGTCTATTTGATTGTGTGGCATTTGAACATGCACCTTATTTGCGATCTCATTGGACCATTGCCTTTTGACTAGATTTTGAGTGCTTTTGTGTGTGTGTTTGATTTTCTTGTTAATATTTTATTGTTATTATATATATGTTTTCATGATATTTATCATGAATCTTAGGCCTTGATGTGATCACACTCTATGCACTTAAATGATACATTTACCTAGACATATTCTCATATATGATACATGGTTCATTCACAATTATATGGTTATCTTATCCTTTTGAGGTGAGGTAACTACTAGTTTATATTCTTCCCTCACCTCAAAAGTAGGGGGAATATCAATGGGGACATCTCATAGAGTCATGGCTTCCACATATTAATAGTTTCAGATATACACTGGGGGCATGTTGTGGAAACATGTTCTCTACACTTATTCAGTACTCAACATACCCAAATTATTGTGGGGGCATGTTTTAGAACATGTTGTCTACATTAGAATTTATATCCATTTTTATATTTATCCATATGTATTGGGGGCATGATTTATAATCATGCTCTCCACAGTTACAATTTTTTTGTATTGGACAAAAAATAGAGTTATACAATTTAGATTCACATTTATGGCATAATTATATACATTGGTACCATTGCTATACACAGTTTTAGCATGAGACATATATAAGGTGCATATTTTATGTAATAAGTGCTTAATATTGAAAAATCAAATCAGTTTTAGATTAAAAATACTTCATGGACTATCACCACCCACCAGGTTGGAATTTTATGAACTATATTGATCCAATCTATTGTAGTAGTTGGTTCATTTTTTGATATGGTTGAGAAAATTAAATCATTCATTCAATCTTGCCAAGTTTTCAAGTTGGAATTGATTGTATCATATAGCCTCACCAATTTTATAATCTAATTTGACTTGGTTCAATCACACACGCCAAGTTATAAGTATGATGCGGTTGCATGGTTGAGCTAGTTTCAACTATCAGGTGACTGTAGACACCAAAAATCCACACATGATAGTTCTGAATGTTGTAACTCCCTTAGACCACCTTGGGCCCAACCTTGGCCTCTCAACCACAAACCAAGCCTAACACAAGATAGATTGACCTACTAGCTAAAAACCCACCTTTTTAACCTAACTTAACCTTGAACCTCAACCATCAATGGTCATCTTAACCATCAACGGTCACCCTGACCGTTAATGGTTAGGTTTCACTGTCTAAACTAACTTAACTAACCCTTCAACTCCACCTTGATTTTTTATAGTTATCTCATCTAATTTATGTGTGAACCAATGCATGTGTGAGTTAAATTTAGAAAGCCAAGTTTGAACCTACACTTCCACCTCTTCCTTTTGCCTATAGGAAGAGAGGAGTAGGAGGTGAAAAGGATCTTGAAACTATCAAGAGCTTTTGTATCCAGAGTTTTTTTTGTAGGTGTTCTTTTAGTAATCTAGTGATCCAACCATCACGATAGAGAGCCTAAGTGCTACCGTCCATTGGCCAATATCCAAGTACCATTACTCTACCAAAATCATGCCAGATTCCATCAACAAGTCTATTAGTAATCTTCATCAACCATTTATCTGATCAACCACCGATAAGCTAAGTATCTATTTTCAATTATTCAGTCACTTTATTTATATTTCAAAATCAACCCAGCCCAAGCCAATCTCTCAAAATCTCATTTTGGAACCTCATCAATCAACATTTTATTACCCAGAACCAACCCACAATAATCATTGATGGTCACCCTGACCACCAACGGTCTATCCCAACCACTGACAGTTACCTCAACTATTGATGGTTACCCTAACTGTCGATGGTCACTTCAACCACCAATAGTCACTGTGGCATAAAATAATAGCAAGTTATTTTTACCCACTTACCCTCAACAAAATCCAACTTTTTTTGTCTCTGGTTGTTCACAGAGACCCAACCAATTTTATGAACCATACCTGATCTATTTAGCATTAGTATTGACATGTTCAATGCTATGAGTAACCAATCTTATCAATTTATTTATCAAGCATTTTTTGTATTACATTTTAGTATCTTTTGTGATTTATGCAAGTACTTTACCTTTTGATTTTTGAACTTAATTGTTTAAAGTGTGTGGATTGATAGCCCTTGAGGAATCTCTTGCTTCTGGGATCTAGCTAGCACTAGGAAATCCACCCATATACCTATCTAACCAACCATTTACTTTAGTGTTATCGTATTTACAGGTCATTCCTCCCAAGCCAAAGAGGATCTCTCTACAATCATCTAATTCAACCCATGCACAACCAAACAAGTTTTTCAACCATACTCATATCTAGTTTCTTTCTTCTTCCTCTCTTGGAATATAAGCTAAAATTCTCTAAAATATTTTGGCACACCCAATGGGACCCTTGAGTCTCTACTTGGGTTTATTTTTTTCAATCTACATGCTCTTCTCCCTATTCTATGCTCATAAACAAAATTAAAATTTCTTTTGGGTTTAAAATCAATTGCATACATTGGTTTCTCGAAAGTTTAGATCACTTAGTTAAATTAAAGTAAAGTAATTTGATCATATCATCACTTGTATCACACACACAAACCAAACCTCATCAATCAAATATCAAAACAACTTAGCATAAGGCCTGACTGGGATTTTACCACCTACTACTCACCTTACCCTTCTCAGTGATCCTATTTGGAGGTCATTACCAAGGGGAGAACAAACTTAGCTCTTTGGTTGAGTATAAACTTTTGAAAATGGTATATATTGGCTAAGCACACAACACCATTATCATTACAGTGTGTGAAGTGAGGGGGTAGGCCCCAATACCAAGCCACATATTGATTTCCAATACATATCTTTTTGAGAACCTGAACAACCTAAAACCATCCATAGATTCCTTTTCTAGTACTTGTTCTATCAACCTGAAGTGGAGTCACTAATTTATTTCAAAGCTTAAGGCATAATCCAAAAGAGAGACTAAAAATAACTTTAGGACTTAACATAATTTTCAGTGTGTGTTTGATTTCCTTGCTCATTTCTTGTATTCTCTCTATTTGAGTGGTGAGATTATTTTTGCATTCTCTCTCCCTTACCTTATATGGTCCTAACTCACCAGCAATGAAAGAACCTAGCATAATATAACCCATCACCAAGCCAATAAATCTCTTCTACCTCCTCCCCCATGGAGTATGTCTCTAAACCAAAAGACTCTCTTCATCCTTCAAGAAGTCCTTATTTCCCTCAAGTATTTCCCTAAAGAGATAAAGACTTTTCCACCTTCTTAGATAACAATCTTGTAACCCTTCAACATTATCTCAGCACCATGCCTCACCATACCCTTACTTCAGTTTCTCCTATGGACCCACCTTAAGACATGCCTTCCCACCTTATGGGGAACACTTATATTTCCATAGTCACCACCCAACCATTGACTACCTAAGCATCTTCATCTATCAATAATCCTTTTGATAATACTATGAAAAACTAACCTACCTAACATGCCAACACCCTTATGCATTCCACCCCCACCAACTCCTCTAACCTAGAAACAACACAACCATTAACCACCTATAATCCACTCACCATGGGAGTACCTACTACTAATATTTCCAACCTTTCTTCGACTACCTCGAATACATTAGTCACTTCCCCAATTCAAAGTCTTGTGGTGTCTATACCTTCTACCTTACCACCAATCAGTATAAGGGTCACCACCTTTACTTTAGTTACAAACCCAGCCACATCTCCTACCTAACCCACCTTAACCTCTCAATAGGTGCCCATCGAATCCAACCTAGGTTACATCCCTAAACCATAGGGTCATGTACCTCTACCCACTACCTAACCACCTATATCTACCTACCCCTACATGGCATCCACCCAACCACCTGTGCCCACATATCAATATGTGGTAGCTCCTCAACCTCCTACCAATTATCAATATGTCACCCAACCACAACAACAATATGAACCTTATAGCCTTTTGGGTGCACAACCCTAAATGACTCTAATTAAAGTGATAATGGATTAAATGACTACCTTAAATTCATCCATCTCTAGGGCTCATGACATCTTATCATATGACCAAATCTGCAACTAGTCCATTCACCCATCTATCCCTATCAAAGCATAACCTCCTCAGTGGGAACTTCCCAAGTTTTCTAAGTTCCAAAGTACAGAGGACCCACAACAAAACCTCAGGGCATTTAGGCATGCATGGTATTTGATTACCTATGATGATGCCCTCCTTTTTTGTACCTTCCCCATGTCCCTATCCGATCTAGCATTAGATTGGTATAGTGCCCTAACCAAACACTCTCTCTTCTCCTTCACCCAACTAGCCCAAAATTTCTTAGATCATTTTTCAATAAACATCTCGAAGAAAGTTTCCATCACTAAACTTTACTATATCTATAAATTCGATGATGAATATATTGTTGACTTTGTAGCTCATTGTAGGAGCCTAATCAATCAACTTTCCTTCTCTTTACCCCAACCTGAACTAATAGAATTTTTTTCTCGAGCATGTGCCAAGCACATATCTTCTATGTTGCATATTTAGAGCTTAAGAACCTTTGATGAAGCTTTTACCATGGTGTGTAAGCTTTAAAATAGAGCCATCAATGAAGGAAAGTTAAAGTTGAAAAATAAAAACTCTACGTTCAAATCTAATGAGGTCTCTTCCTCTAAACCAACATCGAGACCAAGAGCAAGGGAACTACAAATGTTGTTGTCCTTAAGACCACTCCTACACCATCTTTTAAATAACCACACTCTTCTAACTCCACAAATCAAAACATTAGGAATCAAAACCAAAATAGCTAGAAATAATTTACTCTGCTTGGGGAATCTTATGCTTCAGTCTTGGAGAATTTGTTGAAAGCTAATATCATACAACTTCCTCCTATTAAACCCCCTCAATAATTTGATTCTTCTCATCCTGCACTTAGCTGATACAATGAGAATGCCTTATGTGTTTTCCATCAAGTAGTGGGGCATGATGTTAGTAGGTGTAATACCTTCAAAAATGTTATCCAGACCCTCATTAACAAAGGGTAATTTGTGTTAGAAAACCCCAATGCACCTCCAAACCAAGCCCTTAACATTTTTAGACAACCATTTCCCAATCATGCACCCACCAAAAATGAGAGAAACAAAGTTGAGTGATCTCCCGATGCCCATATTGTCAATATGGTTTTTGACATGCTCATTTCTGAAGAACCTACTACCCAATCTACTTATTCTTTGCCCTCTCCATTTATTGAGGTAGTGGAGTTACTTTCTCTTCCTTTGGAGACCCAAACCAAGGAAGTAAACTTTTCCTCTCCTCTACTTCTTGAGGTAGTGGAGTCATCAACCCCTCCTTCAACTAACATACCCGAATAAGCAACCATCACCAATTTGCCTCCTCCTTCAACCACCGAACAATTCACTTCCTATTTAGAGATCATTCCCAAGGAGGAAACCACCATATCTTCACCTCCCATAGAGGAACCACCCATCCAAACCTTGCATCCTTTGATTGAGGAAAAATATGAGGTTACCATTCCCCTTTCACAACCTATGGGTTTATCTTTCGAGTTCACTACCCAGGGAACAAGACTGGTCTATAAACCGTTCTCTAAACTAGTTCAGAGATTGGAATTTGTCTCCAAAATTGACATGGACTGAGCCACCTTTTGGAAACAATTAGGGCTCCCTTACATTATAAAATAGGAACCTCAAACCACATCTTTGACTGACCAGCCCACCACTTCTATTATCCAACTCGCCATCATACCAATTGAAATAATGAAAACCTTTACCAACCCAACCATTTCTCAACCATCCAAAACAACCAAATCCCAAATAACCAAATCATCCTCTATCACTTCAACCAAACCAAAAAAAAACCTTGGCATCTTGCCCATGTAGAGTCTTAATTACCCATCCTTGAAACTGAAGCTAACCTCACCAGACCCACCAACCAAACACCAAACCAAATCAACCAAGGAGATAAAATCACCAAAAGGCCAGAAAGCCAAAGTTTTGCCTCCCTCAACCTTTCCCTCTATCTTGGGGCCTCATCCCTCTACTTTTATTGGGAAGCTAACTATATTAACCAAAACTCAACCATCGCTCTTGGTTATGCCATCACTGTTGCTCTCTGACACACCCATTTGCACTGAGCCATCAATAACCAAACTAGCTACCTTGACATATTCTACCTCTAACTTATCAACTTCCTTACCTACACCAAAATCATTAATTAAAAATACCACCTTACCCAAGACCTCTACCACCAAACTTTTTTCTAAAAAGACTTCCATCTCACCAACCAAGGCCAAAACCTCTAAACCCTTTCCACCTTTAGTTGAGTCTTACTCAACTATTTTCCAAAGGTTATTACAAACCTCTTGCTTGACCTTACCTCCTATCAGACCATTTGACCCTCTAGGTCCAAAACCCATCTAATATAATGATCACCAAATATGCTCCTATCATAAGACACCCAGACATGACATAGAGAACTACAAAGCTCTCCAAACCATAATCCATCAGTTCTATGATGAAGATGATCTATTAATAGATGAACCTCCCATAATCTCACTACCAATCCAACAAACAACAACCACTACCTTATGCCTACCTACTCCCCCCCCTTACCTAAGAGTGACAGGGAACCAAACCAATCTCCTATCTCAACTCTTTCCTATACCCATACTATCCATGTGGTCACACGATCACACACTCAACAAAAGGATAAGGAGAAGGCTAAAGTGTCCATCCCATGGACATACCCATCTTCCACCTCCTAACTAAGTCAAATTCAAGCACCTTCACCTTTAGCCAAACCCAAGGTATCTATCTTGGGTACCTATCAATCCAACCCCTCTGAATCAATCAAAAGAGTGGTTCTCAAACAAATTCACCAAATCCTGGCAAAGATGAGCCTATACAAGTTGATTTCTACATCATATCATCATCACCAAGTAATGATAGAGGCATTACAATCAATAGAGGTCCAACCTGAAGACCCTCATCCTATAGCACTCTTTGTTGGCACTTTCCAAATCTCCAAACTTGTCACCTTCAAGGATTTGAAAATACCTTATATCCACCTTGATGACCTAGATCCCCCTCTTTTCATCACTGCCTACATCAACCAAACCCACATCAAATGAGTTATGATTGATGGAGGATCTATAATTAACATCATCTCCTCCCATGCCTACGATCAACTTAAACTACCAAATAATATCATGTCTAAAACCTCGGTTGTCCTCCAATCCTTCAATGACACCATGGTCACTACTTTGGGAACTGTTATCCTTCACATTCATTTAGGACCTCACACACTCCAAAAACTTTTATATGTAGTGAACAATGAATTCTAGTATAATGTTTTGTTGGGATGACCTTGGATCTGCTCCATGGGTTATGTACCCTCTACCCTTCATTATTGCATCAAACTTGAGCACAAAGGACAAGTTGTCACTATACAAGCTGACCAAATTCCCTTTTCATCATGCAACATGACTTATCGACCCAATGATGTCCTCCTACCTCCATCTAGCACACCCTAATCAACCAAAGACAAGCACTCAACCACAAATGATGAAGTCATAACTTCTTCTACCAATGAGGCATCTACTAGCTCATCAATCCCCTTGGATAAAATCCACACCATAGACCACTTGGAATCAACATTACAACATCTTTCACTTGGGGAATATCACCTCTTGACCCTTGATTCCTTCCCTACTCCCTATGAGTATGAGCAACTTAACAACCAACCTAGATATGACCCCAATATTAGATTTATTTTTCCCCTTAGACCTTAATACTGTCAAACCCATTTCATCTATAGGGGACTTGATAAACCCCTTGACACTTTGGCCACCTCCTTTTTGCCTTGACCATTCACCTCTAGTTTTTCCTACTTGGATAAACCTAAGTTTGTGAATACATACCTCCACAGGTGTGCTTGGAAGAGGTTTAGCCTTGGATGATATGAGCATGGCCTACACGAGTTGATTTCAACTAAGACCATTAAGCCTCATGAGAAACATGATCTTAGCTTCATTTGACCCATGGAGAAAACCAAAACCATCATCATTGTTGAGGAAGACATCCCTTCGTCACCCACCTCTTCTCCACCTAAGTGTGAGAATGAGGACATCATCCCACCTACCTTTTTTTCATCAACATGATCAACCTCAGACCCTTAACTTATCAAAAGGAAGGAGTGACCGTAACTATCCCTATGACCCATCCTAATATGATAAGAGATGACTCTCCTACCATCAATATCATTTAGTGTCATGATGATGATTCCATTCTCACTTACCTTGGTGCACCAGATTATTCCATCCACAAATCTCTTCTTCTTAAGACTTTGACCATGTTGAACAAATCCACCATGGATATCAACTTGGGCACTCTAGATAACCCCTACATTGTCAAAACTGGCCAATTGCTAAATTTTGAGGAACCTTGGGACTTTTCCTATTTCCTCCAAGACCATAGCATAGACTTCACTTGGTCATATGCTAACATGCTTGGGATTGACCCCTCTATTTTTACCCATAACATAGTCACCAACTGTGATGCCAAACCCATCAAGTAAAAACTTTTATGAATGTACCCTTGCATAGCCCTTCTCATCAAAGAAGAGCTTTAGCATCTCTTATTTGTCAATTTCATTTAACCCATTGACTATCCAAAATGGGTCTCGAACATTGTGCCTATCACCAAAGCCATAGAGGGACTACGTATTTATGTGGACTTTCATGACCTCAACCTTTCTTTCCCAAAATATGACTTTCTTCTACCAAGCATTGACCAACTAGTTGATCTTACAATCAGCCATGAGATGTTATCTCTCATGGATAAATTCTTGAGTTAGATTCAGATCCTAATTACCCTCAAAGATCAACACAAAACCACCTTTATCACCCCATGGGGAAACTTCTACTATAGGGTCATGCCTTTTGGACTAAAGAAAGCTGGTGTAACCTACCAACATGTTATGACCTATATCTTTCATGACCTTATCCACTAAAACATTGAGGACTATGTGGATGACCTTCTTGGGAAATCCAAATATTGTAATGATCATTTACCCATCTTCAAGATCATCTTTGAGCACCTCATCCATTACCATGTCCACCTTAACCTCAAGAAATATATTTTTAGGGTCTTGTCAAGAAATATCCTCAGCTTTATCATTTCCCTTCGAGGAATTGAAGTCGACCCTACCAAAATAAAAACAATCCTTAACATGCTTCCTCCAATCAACCTCAAACAACTATGTAGTTTGCAAGGGAAGCTCCAATCCATTCATCACTTTATCTCCCTACTCTCAGACTGATGCCAACTCTTCCATCACCTCCTGAAGAAGGATATCTCTTTAAAGTGAAATGATGATGGTTAAAAGGCCTTTGATTCACTTAAACAATACCTTTTATCTCTACTTGTCCTCACCCCTTCTAAGGATGATCAACCTTTCTACCTTTATATCTCCACCATTGACCACTCCCAAGGGGTAAAGCTTGCTCATCAGGACAAACAACATAAAGAGCAAGCCATCTATTACATTAGCTACACACTTGTAGAATACTTGACTCAATACACCCATACCAAGAAATTTTACTTAGATTTAGTCTTCATGGCCACCAAACTTCACCACTATATTCTTAACAACGAGACCTATGTCATAACCAATACTAACCCACTCAAGTATATGCACTCCAAGCCATACCAAAACCAATGTATGGCCAAGTGGCTTATGATTTTAGTTGAGTTTAACCTTGAGTTTCTTTAGCAAAAGTTAATTAAAGGGAAAGTCATTGCTAACCAATTGGCTAAATCACCATTAGTAGACAACCAACCTCCTCCTCTTGAGTTTCTTAATGAGTCCATCGTGATCATCTCTCAAGAAGACTTCACCTATCAAGTGACCATGTTCTATGATGGATCCAAGTGTCAACGTGGTGGTGGAGATAGAATTATCCTTATTCTCGTTCATGGTGAATCTCTTCCTTTATCTTTCAAGATAGATTTTGAATGCACCAACAATATGGCTGAGTATGAAGCCCTAGTGATAGGCCTTTAAACTGTGTTAGCCTTAGGAGTCAAAATGATCAACATCTTTGATGACTCTTAACTAGTGGTCAATCAAATCAATGGATTTTACCAATGCAAGAATGAATTTTTACAATAATATAAACAACTATTTGACAAACTCTTAAAATCATTTAAACATTACCATATCCAACCCACCCTGTAATCTACAAACAAGTTTGCCGACACCATGGATTATTTCACCTCTCATATCTCATTTACACCCTCTAAATCTAAGCTATCTGATGTTATCTACAGACTTACCCAGACTTCTTATGTTAAAATAGATTCTACCATCATCTTCAATATGGAAGAGACCCAACCTAACCTTTGGTATTAGCAGACCTTTGACTATCTTAACCTTGCCATCATTCCTTCTGGTCTTTCTAGGAATGCTCAAAGAGAGTTTATCCATAATACCTCACATTATACCATTATAAGGGAAATTATTTATAAACATGGCTTTGATGGTCTCCTCTTCCATTACCTACGCAATCATGAAGCCTCTCATGCTATCAAGGAAATGCATGATGGGATCTATAGGGGACACTTTAGTGGCCTCATCATGGCTAAATGCATCCTTCACCTTTGCTATTACGGGCCTACCCTTAACCAAAACTATTTTGATTATGTGAAAAAGTATGTTAAGTGTCAACAATACACCAAATTACATCATACACCTAGCCATAGTCTTTGTGTATCTATAGATTTTTTACCCTTCTCATAATGGGGTCTAGACCTTATCGGTGAAATCAACCCCCATTCTTCACAACACCATTTTATCATCATTGTGACTTATTATTTTACCAAATGGGTAGAGGTTATTCCTTTAGTCTTGATAAAAGCTAAAAAGATTATCGACTTCATAAATCATCACATCATATTTCATTTTGATGTTCCTCACAAAATTATCACTGATAATCACAAATATTTTAAAAACAAACAAGTTCAAGGTATTTACGATGCATTTGGCATCAATTTGAGTTTCTCATCACCCTATCATCTTCAAGCTAATGGGCAGGCTGAGTCTTTTAACAAATCTCTCAACAACATGTTAACTAAAATGGTCAATGCATCTGGTCAGGATTGGCATTTGCACATCCCCTTTTCCTTATGGGCATATTGTACTAGCATCCTAACCCCTATGAGTGATAATCCATTCTCTCTTGTGTTATGGAGCAAAGGTTGTCTTACCTCTTGAAGTCTAAATTCCTTTGCTTTGCATATCCCTACAAGATCTCATTTTTGAAGACCATTATCTTCAACACCATTTAGCCCAACTTGAGCTACTTGACGAGTGTCATTTAACCACCCTCACCCATCTTTATGTCTATCAAGAATGAATCAAATGTGACTATAAAAAACACCTTAAGTGTGAGAATTCAACAATAGAGACCTCATCTTAAAGGAAAACCAACATGTCACCAATATGGAGAAAAGCAAGCATGGTAAGTTTGCTTTCAATTGGCTTGGAACTTATATCATAACCCACAAGTATGGATCAGGAGCTTATCATTTATCCTCTCTTGAGGGAAACCTAAAACCTAAGCCCCTCAATACTTCGCATATGCATCCCTTTTGTTAAAGAGATCAATCTCACCTTTTGACTAACTTAAGTTCATCCCTTGCTTTCAAAACCACATTCATCTCCCTATTTTAGGGGCAACTGATTAAAATTAAATCATGTGTTTATCCATCACAATCATGGCTTAATATTAAGTAATGGGTACCACTGATCTACCATGGCATGATTCTCATGGTACTTTCCACCTCTTTTCAAGGATGGATTCCCATGATCACTGTCACCTAAACCTCTTTACTCCTAATCAACCTTCTCATGCTTTTAGTTTTTCCTTCATAAAGGTGAACACCTAAGCCTATATAAACAAGTCTATGTCAAGTAAAAGTAAAAACCAAAAATAATCATGGGTCATTTCTAGCATTCGCAGACTGTTCCCTTGAAGGACAACTATTGAAAACATATTCCAAATTACTCAAAGTAAGGTGGACTACTCCCTTGAAGGACATTTATCAAAATCATTAATCAAAGCACACAAACTTAGACCACTCCCTTGAAGGATGGTTGAGTAAAACATTTGTCAAAGCAAGCAATTTCTTGGAAGCTTCCTACATCGATCAACTTCCCCAACACCCTCAATCAACAAAAAAATAAGCAAGAGACCCATTATCAAGCACCTGAAAAAGCAAAATAATTTTTAAAGCCACATAAGTAGACTTCCCACATCGATCAGTTTACACCTTATATGACATAGACTTATTTATAATGATTCTTTGGTAACCTCCAGAAGAGGCATGTTTTTGATAAAGTAAGGCGGCAAACCAGGGGCCGAACCCTATACAGTCAAAAAAGACAAGAAGGGAAACAAACAAAAAATGCCTTCAGAGAGACGACAGCACAGCTGAGAGCAACAGACAAAAACAAAATACAAGCCACATGAAGACCAGAGTCAGAGAGGTCTCCCCTTACATAACTCTTGATTTGATAAGATCATTGAGTTTCTCATTCTCTGCATTGTCAGCATACCCAGTATTACCCACCACTTCCAGCATAGACATGTTCAACAGAATTGTATTACGAAGCCCTTAGGCGAAGACCTTATCCAGCTTCTGAATGCAGTCCTTCAGGGCCCTAATTTCAGTTTTCCAATCAATCTAATTCTCAGTGCCCTCACCAGCTTCCTCGACATACATTTTACCCTTATTTTCAGTAGTTCCCATAGTGTCAGCACCCTGCTCCTCAATAACCTCAAAATCCCTAGTAGCCTGCTTCCCTCCAGTGTCCTCTAAAATTTCCTAGATTTCCAGCTCCTCAAACTCTTCCTCCTGGGTTTCTTCTTCTGAAGCACTTTCTGAATAATCAATTAGTCTAGCCTTCGGGGTTGGTTTACCAGCAATCTGCCCCGACCTTCACACTCTAGAGGGGAATCCTTCCTTATTAATTTTGGAAGGCTTGTGAGATTTGCCACCCTGGCCCCCTGTGGCCCTGCCCGGATTCCTGTGGGTCCCTTTCGTAGTCTCTTTAATATTTTCTTCCTTTTCATCAACCTTTCTCTTCTTTCCCTTCTTGCTCACAAAGGAGCTGGGGGTATCAACAGGGGTCTTTTCAGGGTCATCAATACGCCTCATTCCTGACAAGTCATTTCCTTTTAAATTATCTCCCTAATGTTTAAGGGAATATGAACACCTTGTCGCGACAACCTCCAACCTAAAAATTGTTGCCCAAGGTTGGCACAAGCATCAGCGACCCTGTTGCCTTCTCATAGGCATGTTAGTCTCATAAGAAGGTTCCATTTTTCATCCATCTCCCCTTTATACACTATAAGCAAGGGATATTGAACTCACTTTACATTATGTGATCAATACACCTTTTAACCAACTAACGAATGCTAATGCAAAGCATTTGAAGGGCTTATGTTCCTTAAACCAATCCAACTTTGGGTTTGTATTAGTCCTTGCCAAAGAAGAAGCATTGTGCCCTCTTCTTATCATGTCAAAACTAGTTGATATATTCACTAAGACATTTGTCTCTTGATTATATTCTTTTTCTCACATTTAGTGTTGATATTCGACTTACTTTATGTGTTTTACATTAAGAAAAATAACCATAATCATAACCACATAACATCATATCAACATATATCATAATTAAAAACACACATCATCAGCATGTCCATCATTGTATCAAAATCATAGCATCCATGAGCAAATAAACAAAAAACCATTTTCACCACATGTCTAAATCTAAATGAGGAAGCATATACTCATTTACTTTTAGCATAAACATCATCATCATATCAGTGGTCATCTCAAACATGAAATCACACCCATCAACATCATCATGAACATAAATAAAAGACATCTCATCACATACCTAGCTAAGATGAAGCCATATCAATGTCATCATGAGCCTACTAATATCCACATCACAACCATAATACATATAACATCATCAATGATCAATATGAACATCACATCATAAACATCAAAGTAAACCATGAACCATGAGAAATATACAAGGAGCATATCTATAAATCATCAGTTTGTCATCAATAACATCATAATGTATACAACAATATACATGTCTCTCTCTCAAAATGTACATCTCATCGCATCAGCTCACATGCCGATATCAAAATGGTATACAACAAAATATAATGTCTCATAACTATATCATAACTATGCCCTTGGATCATCACTATCTCCTTGTGCATTACTATCTCTTGGTGCTTATCCTCCCAAGGTACCTGCCTATCCACCTACAGAAGTAGCCCATTGACCTAGTGTCACCACACTAGCACCACTTGCCAAACTAGCTCTGTATTCACCCCATTAAGGCTCATTAGGGTAATGCCTTAGGATTATGGCCTCATAGTAGTGTAACTCATCCATTGTGGCTAGATATCATGCTATGGGGATAGTGCCTAGTGGTCTTGAAGGTGTTGTGGCTCCTCATTTGATCTATCTCAAAGAGTCTCTCCTAAGTAACCAAGGATAGTGAAGCTCTATCCTGGTCCCTCTCACTCGTGACTATAGCCACCTGACCCTGTGCCACTACTAATTGACTCTATAGTGATACCATGATAGCCTCTACCACTGCTAGTGTCATTTGAGCTTGGTCTCTCTTTGTAGTCACTATCTGTACATTTGGGATAGTCCCCTGTACCTATGCTCATTGACCTCTACCAATTGGGTCAACATTTATCAGTTGCATACCACCATCATCACCCCCAAAATTGACCATTGCATATAGTGTCTAGTACCATGCTGGGTACCCACCCACAAAGCCTGCATCATCTATCTTGGCCCTAGATAGCAACTCCTCATGATCAAGAAAAACTTGTATAGGTTATAGCTTAGGATGTAGAAGATATGCATCCTCCTACCTATACTTCAAAAACAAACTTGGGATATCTTGTACTAGGCTAAACTGTTGATGCACCCTATAAAATGGGATGAGCTCTATCTCACCATCCCTCATATTGAATATCCACCTATAACTCTGCAAATATGATGTATGTCTCCTATATCCAACCCACTTTGGAAACTTGACATAGGGTATCCAAACCACATCACCACTGACCAAGGCATCCAAGGCACCTCTGAACCAATCAATATCATGCACACCTCTACCTTCTCCTAAGAGGGAAAAATTGGCTCTCTATCACATGAACCCGACCCTAAGCTCCATATGTGCATACCCCTCCCACATTAGTTACATCAATCATAGAACCCAGATGTGCTCATATGCCTAGTAGTGTAGCATGAACCCAATGCAGATGCCATATCTCATGTGAGACTTGAAACCCCATAGCTCCCTGTGTATCTGGACTAGCAGCACAGGCACCCAACTGAACATTGTGTGACCCAGTATCATCTCCACTAGAACCCCTAGTAATAGATAGGGAAACATCCCACTGCTTAAATATGGTATGGAAAAACATGAGACTATCATCATCATTATCATGGTCATCAATCTCCTATCATCTCTAGCCCTCTAATATAGAAGAGTGTAGCTAAAACCTCTAGCATGCCACCTAGAAAAATCATGGTCATCATCGTATAAAAGCTCCATCAGTTCATCTCTCTCTTCCCTCTCAATGTGATAAATTGGTTCACCCTGAATGGGTAGCCATGTAATCTTGTACACATCTTCAAGTAAGCTTGTCATCTCACCAGTGGATATTAGGAAGTTTTTAGTGGTCAGATTCCATCTCTTGATAAGGGTCACTATCATTATCGCATCACATGGCACGTGTTGGTAGTGCAACATCGCTCCAAGCCCCACCTCCTCCATGTGTGCCTAGTTTATTGCTGTCATCCCTTGATGAATCTCTAGAAATATATGAGGAACTCAATCCTGTATCTGGATCTACTCTTGTGCCTGCAAGGTTTGATAATAAAAAACTTAGTTAATTATCATGCTTTGCCTATGAACTATACCTTTTTACCTCATTCACCCTACCTAAAAGTTCTTATTTTACCTATATGAACTGTATCACCCTCTTTAAACCTACCCTTATCTTACAACACTACCCTTTACCTCCTCTATCACTATAGCCTTAGACTACTACCTAAATTTTACCCTTGACATCGCATTAACCACACATTTAACAAATTAGGCATTACCTATACCCTAAATCTGAAACCCACTACCCCTCAATCATTAACATCACCAACTACCCTTAGCATTCTAATACTATCACACTCTAACTAACTAATTACCTTAGTTTTTTGTCAAAACATTTGGCCATTTAGTCGATCATCAATGGTCACTATGACGGTCGATGGTCAGCCCATCATGTGGCTAACGATCATCGACCATCGATGGTTAGGCATGGTTGTCAACGGTCACTATGTGTTATCACTAGTGGATCATCCCAACCCTAACCTACCTAAAATCACACTCAGACAATAAACTCAACATAAAAAAAACTTATCTAATCCTACCCCCACCCTACTTGACCTACCTACCCTTCCAATTTTGACATCAACACATAAATTTCACCTAAAATCACCTAAAACCTAAAGCTAGGTCAAACCAAATCTCCCCCCAAGCACTAACAAATCAACCAAATGCATTTGCAAACTCAAAAATGTAATCTAATCTACCAATTTGAATGCAACCCCTACCTTGTTCCTCAACCATCATCGAGGAGGAATCCTGAGAGCCACTACCTATCCATGTCCTCATCTATCGTGCATCTTTGATCCAATGTTTGGTCAACTCACCCAAATCTCCAACTCAACCAACCAATTACTTATACACTATAAGAGATTTCTCACACAAAATTCCAAAAAGCAAAATGCTCACTATTAAGAGTCAAAAAGTTACAATGAGCAAATACACCTTGTGATCTCACTTTTGATCTCTACCCTTTTAGGGTTTTATACCTGATCATCGATGGTTAGGGTGACCCCCAACGATCGACTTCACAACCCCTAACCATCGATGGTCAAGATATTAGGATTTTTTTTCCCTTACCACAAACCACCTTTTTGGTAAAAATTTTAGATCAAAACCAACCAAGCATCCACCCATGGAGATTGCCTTCTCTGCCCACCTTAACAACCACCTCATCACCTCAATGATGGCCATTTTAGCCCAACTAGCATGCATTTTATGATGACTCTTTCTTGGTCCTTTTGACCGTAATGATAACAATTGCCATATTGAACTATTGAACTTACGCTACCTTGCACACACCCGGCCAACTTGTGTTTTCTCGAGAGCACTTCCTACGTCAGATACCCATGATGAAAACAGACCTTACCTAGGAGACTTGATTTTATGAGTGTACCCATATTCCATGCCTAAATATGATCATGTAGTACACTTGTCACTTGTCCTTCTAACACTGACCTTTATTTTTACCAACTATGACAACCTAGTCTATGTGTGATATTGACTATCGTACCTTTGTCACACTTTCTATGTGTGTTTGCATTTCAGTGCCCAACCTATCACCAACCTCTTCTCATCACCTCCACCACTCATCAAACCTTCACCTGATTCTATTTTACCTCATCGACTCTTAGTTTGAGGGGGAATACCTCCTCTGATGCTCAGGACAACCAAACCTTCGACCCATAATCCATTTTTATTTTACAATATTTTAATACAAACTACATAACAAAAAGGGGTAAAATATAGACATTGAAAATATGCACATGATGGTTTTAAATGTCACAACTCCCCTGGACCCCCTTGGGCCCAACCTTGGCCTATTGATCACAAACTAGGCCTAACCCAAGTCAGATTGACCTACTAGATAAAACCCACCTTTTTAACCCAACTTGACCTCAACCCTCAATCATCAACAGTCATTTTAACCATCGATGATCATTCGGACCATTGATAGTCAGGTTTCAGTATCCAAACTAACTTACTTGACCCTTCAACTCTGCCTTGATTTTTTATAATTAACTCATCTAATTCATGTCCAATGCATGTGCGAGTTAAATTTAGAAATCCCAATTTGAACCTACATTTCCACCTCTTCCCTTTGCCTATAAAAAGAAAGGAGCAGATGGTGAAAAGGATCCCATAACTATCAAAAGCTTTTGTATCTAGATTTTTTTTGCAGGGTTTCTTCTAGCAATCCAGTGATCTAGCCATCATGATAGAGAGCTGAAGTGCTACCATCCATTGGCCAACATCCAAGTACCGTTAATCTACCAAAATTGTACTAGACTCCATCAATGAGTCTATCAGTAATTGTCATCAACCATTCATCTGATCAACCATCAACAAGCTAAGTATCTATTTTTAATTATTCAGTCACTTTATTTGTTTTTTGTAATCAGCATATCCTAAGCCAATCTCTCAGAATCTCATTCTATAACCTCATCAATAAGACTTTTATTACCTATACCTAACACATAATAACCACCGATAGTCACCCTGACCATCGATGGTCTTTCCTAACTACTGACACTCACCTCAACCACTGACAATTACCCTAACCATCAATGGTCACTGTGGCACAAAATAACAAGTTATTTTCACCCACTTACCCTCAACCAAATCTACTTTCTTTGTATCTTCCTATTCATAGAGCCCTAACCTATTTTTTGAACCATATCCAACCCATGTAGCATTAGTATTAACCCACTCATTGCTATAATTAGTCAATCTTATCAATTTCTTTATCAAGCATTTCTTGTATTACATTTAAGTATCTTTTATGATTTGTGCAAGTACTTTACCTTTTGATTTCTAAACTTAATTATTTAAAATCCATGGATTGGTAGCCCCTGAAGAAGTTCTTGCTTTCAGGATCTAGCTAGGGCTAGGCAATCCACCTAGCTATTTATCTAACCAACCATTTGATTTAGTGTTGTCTTATTTGTAAGGCATTCCTCTCAAGCTAAAGAGGAGCTCTCTACAATCATCTAATTCAATGCACGCAAAACCAAACAAATTTTTCAACCATACCCGTATCTAGTTTCTTTCTTCTTCCTCTCTTGGAATATAATCTGAAATTCTCTGAAATAGTGACAATTCACCTTTGATCTAAGTTTGAGGTCATGAATCCTCCTCTCTCTCTCTCTCTCTCTCTCTCTATATATATATATATATATATATATATATATATATATATATATATATATATATATCCTTAGATACATTCACTTTCCAGATTTATATTTGTCTTAATCTTAGTTTTACTGATTCATAATGATACATCTTTCAAATCAAGTTTCCAATAGGCAAGATGGTTACATTGATACACAAGTGTACTCTTAAGTCTTCCTCTTTCTATTTCAATCATTAAAAATTCTTTCAATTTTAGATTATATACATTGATTATGTACTATAACATGCTCTTGGTTACAGGCCAGTCACCAAAAAAACACTCAATATGGACTCAAGTAAAGATAAGGTGTGTAGTTTTACTGATTCATAATGATACTTCTTTCAAATCAAGTTTCCAATAGGCAAGATGGTTACGTTGATACACAAGTGTACTCTTAAATCTTCCTCTTTCTATTTCAATCATTAAAAATTCTTTCAATTTTAGATTATATACATTGATTATGTACTATAACATGCTCTTGGTTATAGGCCAGTCACCAAAAAAACACTCAATATGGACTCAAGTAAAGATAAGGTGTGTTATACACACCCATGTATGCATTACTTTCCTTTAAACTAGTAATTTGATTACTATACTAGAGGGGGAAATGTAGACACTATTTTTGAATTATATAGCACTTCATTTTTTTACACTTAAAAACCTCAAACCTTGGTTGTTCCTATTAGTTTTAGATCTTTCCCACTTCCACAAGTCTCATATCTACTCTTTCTTGTGCCCATTGGTCTATCTCTTAGTATGACCAGTCTTATGTTTATGAACCAAGCCTTATATCTTGCCCAAAATGCTTAAAACATGTTTATCTTATTCTTCTATAAGTTCTGTGCATGTACCTTATTTCCTATTCCATTGACACTTGTGTCCCAGATAGACACTTATATCGATGCAACGGTCCTACTCTGACGTAAGTGTCAAGTGCCCTAAAGTCATCTAATTTTTAAATTAAATGTATCCTATCAATCAGCCCAAGTACTTTAATGTGAGTTATTCTCAAAATGGATTGGTATAAATACAAGATCAATCCTCATTCATTTTAGAACCTACACCAATCACAGACAAAGTTAACTTATAAAAGCATTCAATCAAGAACTCGATAAATCAAAAATTCCCTATTTTATCATATTCTCATATTAATTATAAGGACAAAATGAAATATCATCCCAACAGCCTGATTTTCCAAGTTACAAGCTAGGTCACTATTATACTGGGTGGGTGCATGGAGTTGGGGGACAATTTCGTGGACATCCGCCCAAATATTCAATAACACATATATGTTATATAAATAATACATATGCATTATTATATAATGTGTGCACTTTATTAAATGTGTTTTTTTAATGTTAAAAAGGTATAATGATCCCCCATTTCTCAATTTCTTTCTTGCCTCTCACAACACTCATTCTGCGATCGCGCTTTTGGCAATCAAGGGCAAATTACTTGCCAAAAATACGTTAGAAATATCAGTACATCCTAAACTTCATAATGCTTCCATGTAGATGAGTTAAGTCATAAAATTTTACACCTATTAACCTTGTATTTTACCATTTTTTTATTTTTTACATTGTTTAATTTTTAAATTGTTTGTTTTGAACAGTCCAATCCATTGCAGGAGACCATAACCATCCTCTTAACCCTCCAATTGACCCTTTTATTCCTGTGGCTGACCCTCCACCTATTCCTCCACTTAACCATCTAGTTGACCCTATTATTCCTTTGGCTAACCCTCCACCTAACCCTCCTAATCCTATGGGTAATCCTCCCACAATTCCATAAGATCCCCCAGGCAACTAGGAATATGTAACTTCATACATTATGGAAAATAAAATTGAAATTGAAAAAATAATTAGGATAATTAGGGTTCTCACACCACTAATAGCCACCACACTTACTAGTTAATAACCTAGAGTCATTATTAGGTCAAATTGACTCGATAACGATTCAAATTGATAGATGGGCATTTTATCGAGATAATTATATGGATTATTATGCTGACAAATTGTCAACACATGAGGTCAAAAAAACCAATATCAAAAGCTGACATTTGTGAATTATTCATTGATCTAGCCACCAATACACCATTTCCAGTAACTGTTAAACATTTCCCAATTTATAGGTGCTAACACAATTTGATTAAAGCCAATTTTTTAGACCGATGGTGGATGGTGTTGATTATCCACCATTTAACAACCATGAGGTCCTATTGTATTTTTGAAGAAACTCTATTGTGAGTTTATCCTCAATGAGATTCCAAATTATTTTGATTATAGTGAGTTTCAAGGCTGAGGAAAAGGCTCTGCATAGGATCAACCAGGTGCATATCATGTACCAAATCGGCCTATAAGGATCCCTACCCAAAATGCACTTCATCTCGAGATCCCCTTTATGGTGAAGGAGGTTGTGGATATTGACACTCTGCATGCACTTAGTGCACTTACCGATACACTCATTCAGCATATGGGTAGGCTTTCAGTGATTGATGATGGAGATACGCCCCTAGTGTGCATACATGACCCCATCCTTGTAGATCTTATAAAGTTATATGTACTAGACCTTCTAATGATGATGGTGCTTGTGGTTTAGAGGGGTTGGATGATATACTCTTGAGTGAAGAGTTTTTGGCATGCGTATTTGGTGTGCATTCATCATCCACTTCATGGATGTAGGTATATTTTATATATTTATGTCATGTCAAATTTAAGATTTATTTTCAAATTTAAAATCTAACAATAAATTTACATAGTAAATAAATAATATATATATATGTTTTTTTATGTTCTAGGAGACGATGTTTTTATCATCACGGACCATGTTTGTAGGATTTGATTTTACAAAACCATTACTTACATATACAGATTCAATTGTTGGCCCATCCACTACTGCAGATGTCTGTGTTAGCATGACAACATTTACTTATACAGAGGTAAAATTTTGATTACATAGTACACTCTTGGTTTAATAAAGGATAAATAATTGTCATGTATCTATGATATTTTATAGAAAACTAAGTGAGACTTTGTTTGTTCAATTGATGTCTCGAGTAGACACTCCTCCATCACTATGAGTGGAGATAGAAAAGCATCTATGCAGTGATGTCATCTGCACAGTCACTCACAGAGGTACATATTAACTTGTAATTTTGAATTATAAAATAGAATTTTTTTTAACAATTTTACTACATACTTGTTTAACAAATATAACTTATGTGAATGTATTGTGTGTGCAGGGTTGTCCTATGACATGTGATAGTCCAATTCAAATGGTTAGTAAGGAAACATTTCATATTTCATCCTCATTTTAGATGTCTATTCGTGTAGCTCAACTTGCCATTGACCCAATCGAGTGTCTAATTCAGATTGACCAGGACCATGAGATGGTAGTAAGTGCATGTTTAAATGTTTTTATTCTATTTTAAAATAGTTCTTAACTTGGTTGCATACATATTCTATGTTAATTTTCTAATAAAACTTGTATTTCAACAAGTTCAACTACAAGGGAGCTATGAGCATAGGACATGCAGTCAGACCTTGGAGCAATCCAAGGCATTTGAGGGATCTCCATCTACTAGCATGGCATCCCATGGAGGGTCTTCTTCAAGGAATGCAAAGAAAGGGAGGTTATTAGATGATTATCTCACATCTTACATGTGATGTACTTTTTTGTATACCTATATGGCAATGTACGCATTTTTTGTATGCTTATATATGGTAATCTATGTATTATTGACATTGTACATGTGCCTATATGGTATTCTCCTAACATTCTCTAATGTTTTTATTTTGTAATCGTTTATGGCTTGTATTCTTATATTATAATTTATGTTGATATAATATTATTTTGGTAAATGGATGAATAGGTAGTTGAACGTTATGTGAATGTACTTGAGGTTGTATGATTAACTTATTATACTTGTAGTGCCTAAGATGGTGATAACTTGGTTATAATGGATTTAACGTTTAAACACTAGGGTAGTATGGATATGATATATATCATTTGATTAAGCTAGGATCATCTGAGAAATATGTCAAATTTGTCATTATCTAGTAATACATGAAACTAAATTAGTAATGTCTCAGGACCAATGATTATAGCTAATTTAATTATCCCAAGTGGTGTCCTATTTATAATACAATCATATCCTCTATTTGTTATGGTTTTACCTATTAGATATTTGTGTGTATATATCAAAGATTTGTAACAACATTCATTGTGCACAAAATAATACTTCAACCATTATGAATCATAATCGCATTTGTTACCTCAAATGGCATGTATCTATAGAAGCTATAATAAATAATTGACCATGGTTAGAATCATCCTTTGGTTTTTTTGGTCCAAAAAAGTAATTGGAGGAGGTTACTTACTCGTGTCATTAATTACATCAATGAATCCATCAACTGGATACACATTATAAAACTTTGGAGGTGATTTTTTAACTACCACATGAACATCATCTTAGTCTTTGGATTGAGTAGCATGGTTTAGAAAAGATTTATAGATTTCGATTTGGTTGAGAAACTTATTAAATCCAAGTACTATTATAACCTTCTATTTATATTTGTTTATCTTCAATCAAGTCTTGGATCATATGCTTTAGAGTAATGTGAATTTATTTTAAGAATGGCCAAGGAGTCTATGGAAATCACAATATGCATTAACATCAGTGTTTTGAAGAAAAGACCTTGATTACTCAATTAATTTTCACTACGAAGGTAAAGATTTATATTGTATTCTTGACTAATTTATGAGAAATGAGGTTTTTTTTACTTCCATTATCAACAATAAAGTGTAATGTTTGACCATTGATACACAT
Source organism: Torreya grandis (assembly GCA_037957365.1). NCBI lineage: Eukaryota > Viridiplantae > Streptophyta > Pinopsida > Cupressales > Taxaceae > Torreya > Torreya grandis. The sequence goes on from JARHVA010004214.1 coordinate 306,927, forward strand.
TTGATAATTTTAGGTGATTTTTACAATGAAGTGTAATTTAAAAATTGTAAGACTCAACTTATTCTTATCCCTCAACTTCTCTTGCACTCCTAAGGCATCCTCTAGGCTTCACTAGGCTTAATGGCTTTCCACTTCAATCATGCATTCAATGACTCTACCTCTACCTTCCAACATCTTATTCTACCTTATACCATACCTCTAAACTTCTCTTAGCTTCCCCTTAACTTATCTTGACTCAATTCTCTCTTTAGCCCTTCAAGGGCTATTAAGCGTAAAAGGCCTAATTCATGCTTCCAAGGGGTATTTTGGCCCTACGGCCTTCCTACTAGCTCCAAAACTTATATCCATGCTTCTCATATTTAATCCAACTTTAATCAACCATTATTAGGGTTTTGGACCCTTCTTTCTTTGGTTTTTCTCTCTCTTGGCTTGATTCATAGGGCTAATCCTTGTAGCCCTCCAAACCTATAAACCTCCTTGTTTGGAACAAACTATGACACTTATAAGCAAATTAAAACCTTTTTTGGATACCCTTTATTCTCCTCCTACTTCACACAAAATTTCATCTGACAACTCCCAATGTAAGTGTACTTTATCTTCTATGGTGTTCATCAATTAGGTCTCATTGGGCTTCTTTAGGCTTATGGGCACTCTTGCAGGTAAGAAACCATATTGTACGGTTTTACCCACTCACCAAAAATCTCAAATATTGTATAGATTAATGAATATCCTCTAATGACCAAGTTTAAATTCAATATTCTTTAGGACACTCTCTTTCTCCCAAAATCTAACTTATCTTAAGGCCTCATTAGACCTCTTTGCATGGCTCTTGAACACCATTTCTTACTTGTAGACCTTCCTTATTCATTCCCAAGCTCCCATTCATCTTCACTCATGTAAACCCACTTGTGTCAACTGGTTTCATCCCTTCCCAAGCTTTCTTTTGTATCTAAACTGACCCTATGGGACACTTACATGTAAGAACAGGGTTCAAATTAGGGGTGCAAACCCTACAACTCAATTTTATTCATCCTCACAACTCCTATCACCCTCAAATATTTTCCAACACGTATTCCACATGAAAACCTAACTCCCTTGCATGTTTCAATCCTTTTGACTAGGTAAAGGCAAAGATATAGTTTTTTCTCTCTTGTGTAAGTCTGTAGGACTAAGCCCAGGCTAAGAGAGCATCTAATTGCCTTAACTGAGTTCCATTAACTTTCAAAGCTTATTTCCTTCACTAATAGGTCTTCCCTATCACCTTTGTGCCTTTTATGCAAGCTAAAGGATTGATCATTAGTCTTCACCATCAAACTCAACACTTTCCTCTTGACTGTACCAGTCATCTACAGAATGTTAGGACTAAGACACATTTTCCTTGAGTCTCTTAAATCTTAACCCCACTAATGTCAATACAAAGACTTCCAAGACTTAAAGGACCTATCTAATCCCTTCCTCCAATGGCTCTTAAGACCACAGATAATTCTTTGATGAGATTAGCATTCACTTTTCATGGACTATTACAGGTTACCTATAAGGTTGGTAGATCCAAGCCCACAACACAAAGGTATAAAGACTTTTAGATGATTCTTTCATTGACACTAATGGTTAAGACCTCTTTTATCACTCCCTAGTCCTTCTCCATCAACCATATAACCTTGATCACTCACCTCATTCTCCAAAATCTCCACTTTTAAGACTGTCACAGTTCATCTATAGGGTTTCAAAGACTATGACTATCCTCTCTTCTCCATTTTGATCTTCTCATATCCTCTAATAAGGTCTCACATAATCTAGGAGGCTCTTAGGACTCTCTTTCATTTGTTAGATCTGCTTAGTTTCCTTAAACCTACAAGTAGGCTTGTAGGTCTTGTCTTAAGAATGCAACTAGGCCTCAAGCTGCCTATTGGGTGCTCTTTTGATGAGATCAAATGTTCTATTTCCTTTGAGACCATTTCCTCACTGGGATCACTATATATGGGCCTCCATTGCCATCAATTTTTTTTCCTGCCTATATTTGGAAAGCACCTTTGCATGTACACTTCACCACTTGACCTCTTAGATTGACTCTAATAGACCTCATATGCATGAACAAAACATGAAAGTGACTTAAAGAGCTAAAACCTTTGAATGATGTTATACGAACCTAGAATCCGACTTATGATCTCATATGCATAGCTATACCTCTTGGATTGGCCTCACTTGATGACTTAAAGGTGATTATGAATTGGCAAAAAGACATGACACAAGGAGAGACTTCAAATGGCAATGCTACTATGTTACTCATAAACCTTAACATCTCCAAAAACCTTATTTAAGATGCTAAAAAACCTTAAACTCTATAATTGAGACCTCCTAAGACCATTTTAAGTCATCAAAAGATATAGGATGGATATCAACAAGGTTAGGAGACATGACAAGTCAAGTTTTGAATTATAGGGGTGTTAATTTGACCTATGAGGTCAAAGTTATTATTCAAGAACTCCATTTCCGGTGGTTCTTCGCTACAATTTGGCACTACCAACATGTCTGGATGGGAAAATGATTTCTAGTACCATGTTTTTGACCTCCCCTCATGCCTGTTTGACAAACACGCCATCCATTCTAGCCTCAAGAATGACCTTCCCAATACAAGAAAAATACAGAATTTTAGTGTATCTTCACACATGCATAGAATGAAAACCATAAGTTGTTTCAAAAAATCATAAGATCCCTCCTCTAGATTTCTAAAAACTCTCCTTGCACCCCATATCACTTTGACCGAACCTTCGAAATCAATTTGTGGCATAAGTTACAATTACAGGTCTTAAAATGCAACTTTTTGGCAATGAAGAGACAACTTCTCAAGCTCAAACATACATTTTACCTTCGAGACCCCCAGATGAAATCTATCCATTAGATCACATCTGGATAGGTTAATTACATGTGTTTCTATGACCCTGACTTCCAAATCCACCTATAAATACATTTTCACTACTGTTCAGAAGGACGAAAACACTAATAACAAATGTTGTCAAAGTTGGAGTTGTTATTTGAGAACTCCATTTCTAGTGTTTCTTCACTGTAAAATGTCACTACCAACACATTTAGATGGGTGAATAACATCTAGGACCATGTTCTTGTCCTCCCATCATACCTAGTCAACAAACCCACCACCCATTCTGGCCTCAAAAACAACCTTCCCAATATAAGAAAAATGTAAAATTTTAATGTGACTTCACTCATGCATAGAATAGAAACCATAATTCATTTTGATGAAACATAAGATCCTTCCTTTGGGTGTCTGAAAACTCTTCTTTCACCCTAGAGCACTTTGGCCGAACCTTTGATAGCAATTTATGGCATAAGTTACAGTGATGGGTCCTAAAATGCAACTTTTTGGCAGTGAAGAGACAACTTCTCGAGTTCCAACGGGCATTTCTACTCTAAGACCCCTAGGCGAAAATCTATCCATTGGATCGCATCTAGATAGGTGAATTACACATGTTTTCATGAACCTGATTTCCAAGTCTACACAAAAATACATTTTCACTATTGTTCAAGAGGATGGAAACACTATCAACAAATGTTGTCAACATTGGAGTTATTCAATAACTCCATTTTCGGTGGTTATTCATTGAAAACTAGCACTGCCAACACATTCGGATGGGTGAATAACATCAGGACCATGTTCTTGGCCTCCCATCATGCCCGATTGACAAACCCACCACCATTTTGGCCTCAAGAATGACCTTCCCAATACAAGAAAAATATAAATTTTTAGCGTAACTTCACACATGCATAAAACAGAAATCATAAGTCATTTTGATTAACCATAAGATCCCTCCTCTGGGTGTCTTAAAACTCTTCTTTCACCCTAGAGCACTTTGTCTGAACCTTTGAGAGCAATTTGTGGCATAAGTTGCAGTGACAGGTCCTGAAATGCAACTTTTTGGTTGTGAAAAAACGACCTCTCGAGCTCCAACAAGGATTTTTACACCAAGATAAGCGAATTACATGTATTTCCATGACCCTGACATCCAAATCCACCCAAAAATATATTTTCACTACTGTTCAGGACGATGGAAACACTATCAACAAATGTTGTCAAAGTTGGAGTTGTTCGAGAACTCCATTTTCGGTGCTTCTTTGCTAAAAACTAGCACTTCCAACACACCTAAATGGGTAGATAACATCTGGGACCTCATTCTTGGCCTCCTATCATGCTTGGTCAACAAACCCACCACACATTCTGGCCTCAAGAAAAACCTTCCCAATACACAAAGGGTCATAACTTGGGTTTTATAGCTCCAAATGACTTAAAATTTGGAGTGGAGATATGCCTTGCCATTTTAGAACTTTTGTAAGTGGTTTGATGTTCATGGTGTACCTGAGGAGAGATAAAAACACAAAAACTTTAGCTCAAAAGCTCTTTGTGCTAGTCTTTATATGTTTGACACATTCTCGATGTTTGATCAGTTCATGCATATTGGCAAGGTTCATAAACAAAATGAAAAGGTGATTTGGGATTGTTTTCGTCCTTGTGATATTGAAGACTCATAGTTGATAATATTTTCTTTGGTTGAAGCTTGCTAAAACAGGCTTCTATACATTAGAAGTCATGCAAAGCCTATAGCCTAGAACAAATAATGCATTATGAAGCCTTAGTTTCAAAATAAAAAAGTTGAGGAATGTTCATATAGAGTCGTAGAAATCAATTTTAGGTCTTAAAAGTGCAAATTTGTTCAAGTTACAAAATTATTCATAAATACGCTGCTTGTTATTCTAAGTAATTAAGAGAACCAATTTTGAGCAAATCTTGTAATCTGAGCAAATTTGTACATGATCAACCTTAGGTGTCTAAATAGAAAAGTTGTAGAATATAAAAAATAGAACTTTTGGTGTTGGAATTAGGTTTTTAAATGTTATTTTTTTCAAGATATCTAAAATTCTCTTTCTAGGCATGTCATACATTGTCCTTGAGCCTTGACAACCAATGGAAACTTGAATATTACCTAAATGACATTGTGAAACTTCATAAAATCATGGAATCATATGTATTTTAGCATGCTTAAGAGGATACAAGAGGTTTTAGGGTGATTGGTTTTTTTTTTCACACGTGTGAGGTGTTTGGGCAAGCACACAAGGCCTAATTAGGCATAATCCTAAACTGTAAAAGTGTGAAATAAAGTGGAACAGAGATTGAGTTGGTTTTTGAAAACTAGGGATTCACCCTATGCCTTTAAAGGCTTATTCAAGGACTAATAATCATTTGGTTGATGCTCTTACACATCAATATCAAAATGGAATCAAGGAGACCACCATCCCCAACTATAGGTCAACTCATGAAGGCATCAAGATCATGAGTCCTACCTTCATAATGAAAGTGCTTGAACAATTCCTAGAAATTCATATCTATTGTGTCCAAATTTGTGATCCATTGTACTCCCATAACAATGTTAGCCCTACCCATGGAAATAGAAAACATAATAGAATTAAACAATTAGTCTCCCATGATAATATTAATACTATGGAATTTTACATAACAGTTAACCATGTCACCATCTACAATCGTGAATTGAAATTCTGGAGTTGGATATATAAAACAATCCAAACGAATAACAAACTCTTGATGAAATTATGTGTACTTGCCGAGTCAATCAGCACTTGTCACCTTTTGTTTCTTGAGAAAGTCTACCACCTTAAGAGTTTAAAGGCTACTAATATCATAAAAGGGCATGACGAGGGATAGTACGCTGAGAATATTCATATACCTCCTCTGTATCTTTCATACCCTTAGTTGAACCCTCGTCATCTTTTTCATCTTCATTGACTCCTTGAATGTTAAATTCTTTAATAATTGTTTTATCTCTCTATAATACTTGTGAGTGCTCATATATTTTATGAATATTAATGTTAGATATTATGTCTACTTAACTGAGCTACAACACTTGTCTACTTATAAATGAAATTTGAATTCAAGTTAAAAAATACTAACACTCATACTAACTTCCAACGAATAGGACCTAAATTGGTGGAAAGAGGGGAACATGAGGGGATTTAAAACATAGGGTAAGATAAGGGAGAAAATTCCCAAGGTAAGATAAGGGAGATAATTCCCAACTATGTGAGTGCACATGCAATAAGAAAAATTTCATCCCATTTTGTGGCCTTTCCTTGGGATATTTTATAGGCAAGAAAGAGAGTGCAAATTCCCAAAGCCATAACTATAGGTCGAGGCCACACCAAAAAATAATAATAATAATCAACATACATCCTTAAATAAGGATTGAATAATACACCCTCTATGAATCCGATGACCCAAATGCCAATTGCTACCATTGTTACACATTTTAACATCTCTAGGGGAGTCGCCTCTCAACACAAAATATAATGTCTAAAAATTAAAAAACCAAAAAAAAATAATTAAATCACAATTTCTCAACCTCCAATAATCACGTATGGCCTCTGAAAAATATCGAAAACATTGCTAGGCAAGTAGAACTACCTAAAACGGCAATGAATTTTTCGATACGATCGTTTTGATGCAATGAAAAAGCTCAAACAAAATTACGGGTCAAAAGTTATGACCTCCGGAAAGTTAACCTATTTTTTATGTATCATAGGCCTAGATCATCAATTAAAAGTCCATTAAAACTTCCAAGGATTTATTCCCTCAGTATGTTCAATATCGTATATTACACTAAAACTCCTATGTAATAATGTCACCCTCACAATTAAATATATATAAATTATGTTTTTAAAATTATAATCTAAATGGTTTTCATTTAGATTGCATTATGTTTATCAAAACCATGGGAAAACGTGAACATGCATCACAAGGTGCAAGTATAATGCTTGCAATGCAAGTACAAGAACCACCATATATCCAAAATTGAAGGTATCACAATTCACAATGTAATTAAACATCTCCATTCCTTGCTCCTAAAACAATTAAGAATTTGACGAAGTTTATTAGCCTCTTCATTTTTTAATCACACGGTGTTGTGCATATACTCCACACCTTTTTAAGCATTGTCTCGTTATTTAATGAATTAAATTGAATGGCACTACATTGTTAAAGGGCTAATATTTAGTTTCATCCTTTACATAAATGCTAGGTATCACTTTGTAAAAAAAATTATTAATATTATAAATTAGACATTACAAAATACATTTGGTGCAAACGAGTTGCCCACTCCAATTATACATAGAACTGTAAAGCCAATGATTGTGTCATTATTCGTGTCCAACAAGCACCCAAACAAAGTAGCCAATGGATTGAGTAATACTTAATACTTCATGGGTTATGGATTAGTGAATTAGACTTCATGGGCTTCTTAGCAAGGCTTGGAACTTTTAACATCAGTATGTGTATCTCTTAGTCTAGCTTGTTGGAGAGAAGTTGTTGGGGGCTTGCCGCCTCGAGTTTGTTTTCCTGGTGTTTTTTGGCTTCCTATTTATATAAGGACTTTTGCACTGCTCGCTCACTTGTCTTTTTTCAGATCTAATATATGCACTTCATCATCAAAAAAATTAACACAGTTAATTGTGAAGTTTCCATTTTTTAGTGATACCCTTTTAATAGAGAATAAATTTTTGGGTCACAACTGATTTTTTTACAATGAGAGCAAAATCGCTTGATTTCAATTCTAGCCCAATAGAAGTCTCAACCAATCAAAAGTCTACATGGAAGTTTTGTTAATGTGTTCATCTTTGGTTGGCTATGCAATTGATGTGTCTTGAGTTCGCTATGCAGTTAATGTATGTCCTTGTGTTGGCAAGTACTTCCCTATTTGTTAAAGGAGGTTTGAAATTTGTGAATCAAATAACCTCCAGTAACCATTTGCAGCTCACCCTGATATTATCAAGTATATCTCTCCCTAGTAATCATTTTCCTGTTCTGCAATTACAGGAAAAACCAGAAGCACGAAACCTGGCCAGTCTTCCCATAAATCTCCTCCCATAATTACAGTAGCACAAATTCTAAAATATAATGTAAACTCGCCAATCATCTCTTTGCAATAACAAAGTGAACCTTTTGAGAATAAACTTTGTTAATCCAGTACACTTTCAACATGCTCACACTTGTAAACAATATTTGCTAATCTTACTGGCCAGATCATAGATATCAAAATGTTCCACGGTGAAGCTGGGGGAAGCATGCTACTCTTCCTACAAGTCTACCAATAAATATAAATAACTTTTTGAGGATCTTTTCTTTCCAAAATTATAAAATAATATAAAACCTTGCCTATTTGTTGGTCTGATAGTTTTCTTCAGAAAATGGCCCAAAGAGGCCTCCTTTCAAGATTGATTTATAAACTACTTGACAGGGATGCATTCCCCACTAAGCTGTGCTCAGCTTAACCGGCCAATATAATGGGGCTTATGATAATAATGGAAGTTTCAAGGTTCTACAAACTCAGGAATAGATCGGATTTGATGAGAAGTTCCAAAAAAATGATGGCTTTTAATTTTGCAAAAGAAAAATTACATTCCAAAAAGTCATTCACTATGAAGAAAACTATGCCCTTTTACTTGTGTTCCCAAAGACAAGGACCAAGATACCATAATTGACTTCCATGGCTGCAATAAATCTCACAGGTGTGCTACTATCGAGACTTTAAGATCTAGAAAATATGTACACATCCCACCCAGCGTTTCCTTCTTTAGTATACAATTATAAACTGCAGCCTTCAGTCAAACCATGCGTAGATTACATAATAATCCGGCATTTATGCATAATCTGTACAAACTCCCAACAGAATTACAAAATTAGACCTTTTCTATACATGTATTGGAGTATATTAATGTATACATCAATTGATTACATCAGGCATAAGCGAACTTTCCAAAGCTAAACCAAAACAATTAGAAATGGTTATACCTGATCATTGAATTTTTTGAAGACTCCTGATGATCAAGACCCTGACCATTCTCTTGCAAACAAGGTAAAACTGCTCAAATAATGATCAATCTGTGAAATGCACAACTTCAAAAGGATGCACAACGAATATATCCATTTCTATATAACTCACATCTCCAGAATGCATCTCTCTACAGGCATGCAGAATTATGTATAGGCATGACGAATTATGTATAGCAGTCACAAAAGAAGAAAAATATTATACATAGATTGCAAAACCTTCTGTTCTGAGTAAAAGAGGAGCTCAGCTACCATCAATGATTGACTAATGTTGCAGATTGATACTTGTTACAAAGGAAATCTACCCAATGTAAGAAATGCATATTTCAGTTGGGAAGCTTGCAATCGTCCTTGCAATGATTCGAAAAGCAATGAAAAGAGATATCCTCGGATGATCTTAGGCTGTGCCCTGTGCACAATTTACAGGTCAACATCCGGAAGAGATGAATTCATATTACAACCACCCTGCCGTTAAATCCCTTGCAAAGATATACCGAAAACTGCCATTATATTGCAACCATTCAATGCACTGTGCTGATTTTGCTTGTGGTTTCCTCTCAATGCACTTAATGATAGCAGTTTTCAGCTGCTTGTCTACATTTTCAGACACCCAGTTCAGTAAGTTTGCTGGGTTGATGGATGCCTCTTTTGCATATCTTTCAAGAATCCTTGGTAGAAAGACTCGTTTGTGATTCTGAATGCCAACACTTGCCTGAAGGAACTCCCTTTTAGCTGTTTCCAGCTCATCATACACATTCTTGGCAGTGTAAATACGGACCTACATATTAAAGTACCGATCTTAGGTGCATGTCACATCTTCATCGAAATGGATGTCAAACCTAACTTTAGATTCCACAACTGGACATGGAAGCCCATACTAATCTATTAAATTTTGAAAGACACAAGAATTAGTGTATGAGACATTCATCAAAGAAAATACAATGAAAGGATGAACCCATAAAGCACCTACATATCACATCTTCTGATCAAGATTTTCAAATTTTCACAACATAATCTAGGACTATGCTGCACTGTAAAATATGACATAACCAGACATTAAAATACCAGAACTGCAATAACAAGAATTCTATGATAAAGACAATCCAAAAGGTCATATACCGCAGGATCTGAATGCCCTCCGCAGCAAAGAGAAAACAAAACAAGAGGCTCAGGATCATCAAGACCATATTTACGCCCAAAAGTGCGTCGCTCATCTCCTGCTTTAATCCTTGCTCCCGTAGAAAGTAGTGTTTCAAGCCACTTAAACAACCATAAAATATTCAGAAATAAATTGGGCGAGCACAGTCGAGGAATCTCCATGGTATTTCAAAAAGAACATGTGGATACTAGGATAATGAGCATACCTGCGCAGGACGATATGTCCGAAAAGATAATATGGAATGCTCTATGGTGTTGGCACTAATAGAATGACCTCCAATTTTATATGCAGCCTGGAGATGTTATGTTCCAAATAAAATTATCAGTTGAGTTTGAATTTTTTAAAAAAACAGAATGCAGCCAAACATCACAATAAGCTTTTTTAAGAATAAAAATGAAGGAATACATACCAGGGAGCCCAACTATCAAATTTATCAAATATCATAAAAATTCAAAATTCGTACAATTTCTTTTAATTTTAACATTGATAAAATATGGTAGAATTTATGGCGGGGGCTCTAGCTACTCATGGCATAGATAACCAAGGAGAAAATTATTGACATCTGAAGACATCCCCACAACTGTTTCTTCTTGTCTAAGTCTATTTCTACACACAATCCACCTCTATCGACTTCCACCAGCTCTTTAAATAACTCGGGGTCTCTTTTATGCACTAGTTCACAGCCAATAAAATCAGATCAACCCATACTCCTAGCGCCTACCACTCTTCATAGAAATACTCAGAAAACTGTTAGGGGGACCCTCCTTCCTCTTCCTAAATCCAAGACAATGATAAAATCTCCCTTTCGAATCAAGTGTTGTAAGCATCAACTACACTATCTCATGCCTAAACTCTCCAGATATACGAAGAGCATGACTGATGTCTTCAAGCACCTGCTGCCTCTTCACTGTCAAGCAGATACCAAACTTTGGAGATGAAAAAACAATTCCCAGCATAAGAGAATTAAACGTAGTCATACTGAGCAGCATATTCACACACAACCGATGGTATAAAATATAACAGATGTCATCCATTCATAGGCCATTCTATCCACTTTCTGATTTAGCCATGATATCTCCTGATATGAACAATTACAGCAATCAAAGGAACTCCAAGATATTGCCCAAACTATACATGTTCTACTCTCATTTGTATTAAGTATATATAAAGAGTACAAAGGATGTAGAATGAAGCTTCTAAGAGAAGAAGTATGTATAAGGAAACTTCTAGAGGAAGAAAACTTCTAACAGAAGAAAGATATCCATAGAGATGTGTGCAATACATAAAAATATAGAATATCCCATGTGACTATGTATCGTCATTTAATTGAATACAAGAGCCCTAGTGATTGTCTTATCATGTCCCATCTTAGGAGATCATTTTCTGTGATGATTTTGGAGAAACCTTTTGCCTGCATGGGCTTTGCATGCTACCCTTTGCTGTCCATTTAACCAAACTCGAGAAAAATTATATTTTGATTCTTAAAATATAGGACATGGTTGCCAAAATCAGACTTGGAGCTCTTGGATAAAGGCAGTGCAATCTGCACAACACTCAATCATTTAGGGATCTTTAACACCAAGTTACTGATATAATTACTGGTCGCTGATTGCAAGCTAAAGTATAGGCTTTTCCTTGTGCAATCAAAAATGACAGTTAAGAATCAGTTTGTATGGAATTGTGGCCTTTGAACTGCTGCATGCCTTGCAACCAAATACAGGTATTCTCCTGAAAAATATAGATATTATTTATATTCTTTACTTGATCATATAGTTGCAAGCATTCTAGATATCTTTTTTCCGTAACTACAATGATAACAAAGCATTATACCTAAACACCTTATCAGTTGTACTCCATTCATCGTGTATTCAAATTTAAAAATGCGTTTATATTTTTACCTTTGGATTCATCTTAGGGGCATCAGAGGACAAAATGATTCCAACACTTCTGACAGTATTTGGTTTCTAGGCATATTAGTTCTTGACTACCATGAATATTCCTACTGTTCAACCTTCTTAGTCGTAGATATAAGCTCAACCAAAATTGCTGATAAGCAAGATGAAATTTCTGTTAATAAAAGTGTAATGTGACAAAAATGCAGAACCTTGTTCTGACATTACTAGATGGACTGAGAAAATATAGCCAAAGAACTTAACACGGTGAAGATCCAGAACAAGGATTTTAAAATTTTCAGTTTATATTTATGATGTCCACCTTGATCTTCAAAAACAGAAACAACCTACAATTACTGCAATTTTTCTGTGTCTCATAAGCTTTGAGATACGTTATTCACAACGTCACTGAGAAACTGCAAAACAAAGTATCATATTCATGAGACTGAACCCACAAGTGCTATACTTGTGAACATTTTCTCCTTTTACAAAATATTGGTAAGCTTCAAAGGTCATACCTATAGCATAGCCAAATGAATAAAGATAATATTTTGAAATGCTATTCAAAAATACATCTTTAAAATCCACAGCTTTCAGCTGGATGAGAAAGATTTCACAGGATGCCGGTTAAGGAGCTTGGGCCTGCGCCCCTGTGGTGGGGATTCTGCAGTGAAGCCTTCATTTGCTGTTGCAGATAATGGTTAACATCCAGTATGACTTAATTCCAGAGGGAATCAATATTTCTAACCCACTGCACCATTGGGTGAGTTTGACTGGTAGCTTGGAAAACAGCTGGTGGCTGAAAGACCGAAGAAATGTTGTGCTTAAATCTTTTTGAACCAGCCAATGCTTCAGAAACATTAAATTTGAATTCCTTCAGGTCAGTTAATGAGGCAATCTGACACTAGATATCTAAAACCTTCTTCAAAATCTTAAATCCCTAGTATGATTTTCCTGAACTTGCTGGAACTGTGTGACTAGTACTAAGTTGTGTTCAGTGGTCACAGTCTTCTTAGGGTTCAAGTTAACGTAGAGATTACTCAATTTGAAGGCAAGATCATCTTGGATGCCTTGGACGCTTTGATACAACAACTTTATCCATACTTCTCCATAAATCACTTCCACAATGAAGTAATCACTTTTTCAAAACTCAAACTATCAACCACCAAGTACCATCGAAAACCATGTGTTAGTTGGAGACATGCCCCCATATTTGTGAAGCTAAACATGAAAAATTCAGGGCATGGAACCGATTAATGGAAGCCCTTCATTGGAAGTTGTACTGTGTTAAACATTATAATGGTCAATATAGCAAGTATTAGCAGGTGTGTGAACGTTATAACCAGTCAGTCACAAGCGAATTCCATTCTATGGCTGCTAAATAGGTGATTTGGAAACTCAGAACAAAAACATATCCCAATAATTTGAGTGGATTGAGACCCTATAACCAGAACATATACCAACTACTAGTTTAGATTCTAATTTTTGAACTTACGACTCAACTTTTATGTATGTAAGGCCCAATTTCTATCTTTCCTATTTAGTTGTGTTTGTTGTATTCTTACACTGATATCTTGTTGCTTAAGAAAATGGATGGATAGACATCTAGAATTACTTCACGTGATATGTTGAGATATTAAGATCCATATGATGTTTATGTAACTTTTATGTAAGGCCCAATTTCTATCTTACCTTTTTAATTGTATTTGTTGTATTCTTATATTGTTATCATGTTGTTTAAGAAAATGGATACTTTAAACATTGAGAATTACTTCACATGATATGTTGAGATATTATGATCCATATGACGTTTATGTATATGCTTGTGAAAATATATATAATGTTGCTTACAATATATTTAATTCAGTTGCTTCGGCTATCATAGGCATAGAATGTTTTTATCTGTGTGCTTGAATGCATAGGTAACAGGAAGACCAAGTAAGGCAACTTGAACTACTCAGAGCATCTATCAACCACTGCTTTCCCATAGGGTGTTATATGTGTTGTATCTTGCCTAGTCTTGACAGTGTGAGAGTACAAAGGGTTGTGACATTACAACATAACCCTTAATACCTAACCAAAGTTAATTAGGTTTATAACAAACACCCCATCTTTCATATTTCCTTCTCCCGTATTACATAATTGTTTACCTTTTCATCCTCAGGTTTATCCTAGAACCACATGCTTCTGCAACTACAATAAATTCTACCAGGCAACGTTCTCATTCCTGTACAATTTGCGGATAAACGAATTTTAAAACAGTAAAGATGAAAAAATTGTTTAAATCAAGGTTATCAGAAGCGTGGGTACGCGTGTGGCTGTAGATCACATGTTTCTTGCATGTGCAGTAAGGTCACCAAATTTTAGGAAGCAGAGATTCCATGAAACTAGATGTTTTCAAAAAAAATTATTTAATAAATTCCCCTTGTGGGGTGATCAGTGGCCTAGCCTAATCCATTGAGGTACACCACATCCAGTGAGTTGGATGTGGTATTTTACCCTCTTTCAACACTTTATCATGTCTATTGGGGATTTGAACCTTGGGCTTTGAAAGCACCAATATTTTACCACTTCAGCTCATTCCATTCCACCAAGTCTAATTTATGTATATTATATATATAATCAATGTTATTGGTTAACATACTAATATACTGATTATAACTTACATATATTGATTAATTTATAGTATATCATATCATATTGTTATATTATATTATAGGCATATATTCATAATTAATTTTTTGCAGTTTTATGGTTTTTAATGTACACATACATTGACTGCATATTTATTGAATTATCACAAAAGCAATTAAAAGCAGATTATTCTATAAGAAAATAAGAATAGTAGTTATTAAGCTTCCACAGTCCATTCGCCAAATCCTGATCATGGATCACATAGGATGATCCAAAATGTCAATCAAAAAACCTTTACAGCAGTCTCTCCAGAAGCCTTATCCTAGAAAATAAGATGATGTCCACAAAACATCCATTGTCACTTCTATAATAATTTTTGTATATGAATTCTGCACGGGCTGAAAGAAATTAGTTATCATGTAGATAATTTTCCTGGATAAGGGTCACTTGACTAGTTCTTCCAATTGTTAAACAAGGAAAGATACAATTTTGATGCTATGGCACTTGACTTGTTCTTCCATGCCTACTCTGGATACTACATATTTGTGGTGCCCAATAATTCTTGTCTTAAATTTGACTCCAATGTGTTCATCTATTGGCTGATCACTAACTTATCATTGTCATTGCCAACCAAAACCTGCATATTGCTATGCTAGCCTGCTCTCCCTACACTGATAGGTTGACAGCTCTATTCAAATTGTCCAAAGATAAATATGAATCCAGACCATGACAAGTGGAGCTGCTCAGGAAACAGAATGGAGTCCGGGAGCAGCAGGGGCTTTTCTCCCCCCTACAAGAGGCCATTTTCCCTTGAGGCATACTAAATCTCTTTCTAAGGCTTGTTGTAGATAGGTTGTCAATTTCCCTATAATTCCTTTTCCTTGTCTTTCTCATCAAATTATTATTGTAGCAATAAAACCTTGCCATTTGCCACTAGAGAAATTAATGTATATTGTACTAGGTGATTTGCAATAAAAATTTAGGACGTGATGTGGCTGTAGAGTTCAAAAGCTTAAGTTTAAGTCAAATCCTTAAAAATATCGGCGGGATATTGAATTGCAGTGCAATCATTTGTAAAGATGGATTGCTTTTCAGTTAATTAATATGAATATGCCATCATTTGGTTTGAAGCCTCTTTATTAACATCAAAGATTGATATGCGCCATCATAATGAAGGATTGCCCTTTCAGTAGCTTGATGAGTAGACAATGGTAAGGATTGGTTGCATAGGCTTAAAGTTAATTTTGAAACAAAGACGATAAGTGTAAGATCCAGCAACTGTTTCATTGTCCTATTTCATCATGGGAGGTGACCCAAGTAGGAGAGAACCTTTTGTTCATTTTATGCTGAGAGAGGTTGCTGGAATTTCAGATTTACCTAGAGAGGCATGTTTGTTGGAATTTTTCAAAAGATTACAGGGCTCTGACAAGGATGTAACAGAGGCTAAAGGGTTAACCATTGAGTTTGCTAGAAGGCTTCAGACTAATGTAACAGAGGTTAAAGGGTTAACCATTGTCCTCTCTGAGGAATTGATTCTAGGGCTACAGGGCTTTCTGTTGAAGTTACTGATGATTTAAAGTCAAACTAGGTGCTGCGGAACCTCATAATGAGTTTTTTCTGGAAGGGGAAGTAAGGGTTGACATGGAAACGGCATGCTGTGTACCTCCCTCCCACCTCCTTGGTCGGATTTTGCTTTGGTGACTCAGAAACATATCACATGTGAAGGTAGATTTTATATTTTAACATTTTAAGTTGTCTTATCTGAGACATGAGAAAAAAATATCAATCTTCATTTCTTTTTAATGAAAAATATACAATAGATGGTTTCGGAAGTGCAGCAAGGTAAGGTTAGGGACCTTTCCCACCATGGCATTATCAAACAATTGGTTATTGAAGTTTTAAAGGTTGAAAGGCCTACGGTTTCATGGGAGAGATGTTTTTATCTAGTGCTTTGCTAGCATTGAAGGTTGGGTCTAGAAGGCATAAAAGGAAACAACAGGGGGGTTTTGGCCTTAGGGCTGTAGAGTTTCATAGGTCAGTTTGAATCTCAAAAAAACTAAAAAGCAGGGGTGGTAGGAGATGTGGCTGCAGAATGAATGGGGGAAGGATTGGGGTTTATCAAAGGGGGTAGAGCTGCAGAAGCAGTAAGGGTTGTCGATGTGGAAGTTATCTCTCACTTCCATGTTCCTCCTGCAGGAGTTTATGATTCAGAGTGGAAATTTTGTTTGAGGATCCATGGAAGGGTTTAAGGAAAGGGAAGGGCAGAGTCCCCCTGCAAACATTCAGAGCTGATTCAAGATTTGGACAGGATTGAGTTGGTTTCTGTGCAGGGGAAAATCTTGGAACAAGCTCAAGAATTGGAATCTCTAAGAGCTAGGGTGCCACTTTTGGAATCTCAAACAATTATTCAAGAAATGAGAACAATGGCGTCGATGGTTGGATGATATGCACAAGAATATTTTAGCATTGGAAGAAGAGAAGGAAATTGATGAAAAAGTTGGAGGAGATGACAAAAGAGGTTGATGAGGAATGGAATAGAAGGGTCGAGGAGGTTTCTGCTCTAAAGGAAAAAATTGTAGTCGTTTGTCAATTGCCTGGACAGATGTTAGCTTGCAGGTCTCCTGCTAGGGTGTATGTTGTTTTTCTTAAGGAACAATAGTTTAAATTCCAACTTGAAAGGAATGCCTCAGATTTTCCCTTTGATGTTAGTAGACCTCGATTGTTCTGTCAAACCTTCATTTCCAGCACACCTGAAAAGAATAAATTGTTGTGCGAGTTAGGTATTCACAATTTTGCAATGACTAATCACTCAGACTGGAGTTCTAATCCTTTTGTTGGGGATGTGACTCTACAGGCATTTATTTCCTTTTGTCAGAATGACGCTGATTGAGGTAAGAAATTCAGACTTTTCAGCCTTTGGAACGGGCATAAAAACTGATGAGATCAGAGGGGAGCATCCTCATCCCTCGGAGAAGATCTCTAGCTTGAGCAAATACACTTGCCATCCTCGAATCTCAATGTGCATTCGGGAGTTTCAAAATGAGGTCATTTCCCAAATTGAAACTTTGTCCAGGGGCAGGGGTAATGAGGCTTTCAGAAGTTATAGAATGAGATGGATTGAGCTTTTGGATGCTTCGAAAAGATGGGAGCCTTTTTCTCCGCATGATATTAAAGCAGCTTTAGTTAGGGTCGATCAAAATGTGGCTGCATTAAAAATTCAGGACGCTGGACTGGATTACGCTTTCATCTTCCTCTTTTGTGGCATCCTATTAATGATTGGAGAGGAAGGATTCATGTTGATAGGGAGGCTGAAGTTCAGTCATGGCTAGAGGTTGTTGCTGTTCATGGTTTTTATTTGGCTACAGGCAACCCTTTTTGTGATCCATGGGAACTTTGAGCTTTTTGTGAGCTGGAGATGAGCAAAGCTCCCCTTGTGTAGCTGTGGAAGGATGAAGTTGAAGCTGTTCTTGGCTTTTTAGCTGTAGAAGTTTGGCTGTGGAAGGCGTGTTCATCTTTTTCCTTTTTCTGCAGAAGCAACTTTTCTTCTATTTTGCCGTGCTTTAGTAAAGTTTCTTGTTGTTGTGGGGTCGTATATTATTATGAGGCTGGATCTGTTAGTTATAGTGGTAGATTGTTCAGCAGTGATCTAGGTATCCCCCTTTGTCCTATTGAGGGTGGATTTTTCAGGCTAGGCCCACTTCTTGATTAGCTTTTTTGGCTAAGTCTAGTTGCAGTTTTTCGAGTTAGCTGTGATGGTTCTCTCTGATATTTGGTCAGGCCAAATTGATACTTGGGTATGAAGGTATATGTATTTTAATATAAGGGTGTGGGTCTCCCCAACCGTCCTTTTATTGATCAAAAATAAAATTGTAGTCTTTTTATCACTAGTAGTTTTCCCCGTTAACTAATTTCTACCTTATTCACTGTGTTATCCTTCCAATGCCTCTCTTTAGCAAGGTCATTCAAATTGAATTCCTCTCTAATCGTCCAAAGAAACTCCCCAAGGCTTTCTTGGGCTTATTGTGAGAACAATTATCATGAGAAGAATTGTGACATAGCTGTTTAAAATACATGGTCATTGTAATCTGTGCTTATGTTAAACAGTTATAATCGAACTATTGATTCCAAGCAAAGTAAAAGAAAACTGAAATTTTGACTACAGTTCATTCCAAATCCAATAAAAAGAAATATTTTATTATATTATTACATGGTATACTATAAAAGTAGCTGGAACACAAAAAGAAATGACTGGACTTTTACCCTTTGGAATAGAGGCATCTTCTTCAAATTGCTTCTTGGTATCCCATATGCTAAATATGCCTGGTACAGCAGAAATACATTTGTCCACAATAAATGGGACAGCAATGACATGTATCCAATAAAACATATATTCTGACGAGTGTTCATAAGTACGAAATCAATAATGAGCCAACAAAAATTTACTTTATATCAAAATCTTAGACGCAATTCTAAATGTTACTAGGAAAAATCAATAGCAAGTAATAACATTCTCAAAAATAACATATATCCATCAATTCATAGTCCATTATTCAGAATACATATACACACATGCATAACCAGAGCATTGTAAACATTGATCCAGAATGCGAGTTTTGACTCTCGTTGCATCTGACTTGGATCAACTCTTTCCAGATGCTCCACCATAAATCTGCAAACAAAAAAACATATCAATGTCCCAAAATAGTTAATGTCAACGGACTTGAATCCTTGTTCACTACCTTTTCACAATTTTTCAATTTTGTGAGAAGCATAATTGTTTTTTGTTTAAGCCCTTCATCCTTCTTACGTTAAGCACTATTTTACCTTCAACTGGATATGTTTATAAAATTGAGCATGTTAAGGTTCACACATTAAAACAACATCTACAGAGATTAAGAAGTAGGAACCTTTACCTGAACGCCTGAAGCATACAGGTAGCATATTCCAATTGATCTTTGTCCGCACATATCCAAGGTACCTCAACCATAGAACTGTAAGCACATGTGTTTCCAGTTTCCCCTTTTATTTTGAAGGGATTCTTCAGAGTTGTCTCACTGACAGAGTGTGTCCTCCATCTTGGGCTCCACCCATCACTGATTGCATCACGAGGGGAGAATAAACTGGTAGATGATATAGATGAAGAAGGTGACAGAACCATCCCAGATTGTACAATTGGTGGATCAGATAATTTGCAATAAATTTCTGCCATGCAACGCACTAGTTCTTCTGACAAACGATTTGGTGATTCGTATATGTAATCTTTCAAGCTACGATGTACCTCATTCTTTTGGTTTTTAAGAGAGACCTCCTCGCATTCTTTCTGAACAATTAGCATACCATCAAGTTACTTCCTCTACACGTAACAATAAGCATTAACCATATCAAATACATTCTAACCAATTAACATGCACTTTCCTCAAGTTTTCATAATGCATATTAACTCAAAAAAGTAGGCGTTCTCTATAAGTGCAAAAGATCCTTTTCTTCGAGACTTCATCTGCCTACCAACTCCAAATCACTGAAGTTAGTCTCCAGTACCAACTTGTTTTTTGATAAAGTTAACAGTACATTGTACTGATTCAGGAGGAAATTGCAAACAGGCAACTTTTAAGAGACAAAATCATAATCGGCAATTTTCATATCACAACAGATACTAACTTCAGATCTGAAAGCAAAACACCTCCATATCCAACTAATAACAAACATAAAGTATTGCTAAAACTTATTACTATAAATACTACCTATTTGCTACATAAACTTAGACCTGCTAGTCATATTCTTAAGTATTGCTATGAAATATATAAATAGGCTGCTTGCCAGTTCCCTCTTCCCCTTCTTGCATCAGTTCACGTGGGACCCAAGTATTGCTGGCAGCATAGCGAGCATCAGTATGGTAAATGGCGACCTACCAGTCATTGGTGTGTGCTTGTGTTGTGCTGGAGCCTGGAACTATCAGCCTGAATGGCTTTGTGCTTGGTCCCTCTGCTGAGTTCAGCACAACCTTAATGTTTCCTTCAATTAAGGCTTTTATTAGATCATAAAGAAGTTTCTCCAGGGTTTTGAGTTTGTGCTGCTGAAAGTCTAAGCTCTGCTTCAAATGGCCAGTATTTTTAATCCGTTTGGCACCAAGGGCAGTAAGTTTCATAATGCATTCTCCCATAACCCATAGAATGACCCCATACTCCCCACGTTTGTTTCCCAGATGCTCAAGCCTCTTCCCCTCGAGGCTGTTTATGGCTTTTACAAGGGCAATGTAAATCCTGATAACATCAGGAAGGGAAGGCATAGCAGCTTTCATTCCTTGGAACTCAGAGTGAGCAGGGGTTTACGTATACCTAGGTGCATGGAAAGTACTAGTTCCCTGAACACCCAACAGTAATTTGGTCATTAAAATGAATCCCTTGAGTGCCTTGATCCAGCCCACTAGCTCCATGAACATTAAAAGAAGAAACCCGTGAAAAATATGGGACATTTAATGAAGATTCAATCCTTGTAGCGGAGGGAGGGATGGAGAAGGGCAAACAGGCATATGGGATCTACATATGAGCACTTGAAACTTGTAAATCAGCAATGGAATAAACCCCTGTAGGCTGACTAGAATATAAGGAAGGATGATTAGCTCTAAATTGAGAAATAGGAGCCCCCAGAATGTGGAAAGTAAGAGTGGTGGAGCATACCTGGGATCTCTAGGGAAAAGACGAAGATTTTGAGTGGATTCTACCTGGTCTGCATTCGTACTATGATTACCCACATCAAGTTCTTTGTCATCGAGGTGGATGCACCACTAATCATTCTGGACTACTGATTCATCCTGGAAATATGAGCTAAGGGTTGTATGGCTGCAAACCAGATAGTTTATGTTTTCAGGAGTAAACCCTCAAATGCTTAGGCTATGGTCCCATAGAAGGGGCTTACTAAAATTTCTCAGCAGGTGCTGCTGAAAAACTTCAGGAGCCTTTTCCAGTTTAGCGGTCCCATGGATTTTTAATTCTTTTGTGCTGAGAAAATTTTGATGAAACATAATAGGAAATTATCTGCAAATAGTTGGTCCGGATTTTTAAAAAAATCTATAATCTCAAGAAAAGTATCATGCAAGGTGCCATGTGGACAAAAAATCCCTAGGCTGGTGGGTAAACTTCCAGCTCCCTTCCTCTCCAACAGTAGCTGAAAGTCTGCTGGCTACAAATGTAGGGCTCTTATTTTACAGGAAAAGATTCATTTTATTCTTATGGCTGTATTGTTTAAACTCCATGGGACAAATCTCGCAGTCCTTTCCATGTGACCGCATCCTTAATATCCTAAAAAAAATTAAAACAATTGCACTTCCAATATATCTAACCGATATTTAGATATTTTATCTTTATTCTAGGGCTCCTTCTAGGACCGTGTACCTTGTATCGATGCATGAACACTCAAGTGTTTTGGCTATAATGTGATCTGATTGAAAGTTGGCGGAGATTGCAAATCCTTTGAAGTGCCATGGAGTTAATATTTAGACTGTCAAATTTGAGATATTGCATTTATCCTTATTCCCTATTGACGTTACGTCAATGGGTTTGCAGGTGCAAAAAAGGAGATATTTGAAGGGGTATTTGGCCATACAAACCCTTGAAGTGTCAAACCTAAACAAAAAGCACACACACCTCATCATTCTCACCCTCCTCAAGAACCTGTTCATCATTTTAAATTGCCTGAACGTAGATGTGGAAATTATGCTACCACAATCAAAGTTTCAGAATGGCAGCCTTGGTATTTTTAACCCAAGATAAACCTTTGGAGAAGGCCGACTCCCATATCTAAGCGCTATCTAAAATGTTGGGGATGAAAAGGGTGAGGAAAATGCAGAAATAAAAGGGTGATCTGTCAAGATATGTGATATCTTCAACCCTTCCAAATGAATGAAAACATGAAACAATTAGCCAACCCAATCTAATATTAGCCATTACTCCTACGTACATGTGAGAGGTAAGAAATTCAGCACTGCAAGCAGGCCAAACCATTCACAAATAAATTCAGACTAAGGGCAGAGAATTAGCCACACAAACTTTATTATTTGTTTCAACATATACATGGTAACATATAGCTCAGAGATTTACCAAAATCAGACAAGGAAAGTAGAAGTTAAGGATATGAATTAACAATGGAAGCTCTCACTAAGAGCTGGACAATTCCCAGGGCCATAAAGAAGACCATATTTACCGAAATATTTACAGAATATATATAAAGCAACAGTGGTGGAAAAGAGTGTGCGACATATACGCATCACAGCTGCACAAAACAGAGCAGGTCCTCTAAAGGACACATGTTGAATCCTGTAACATCCCATTTGCCCATGTCAGGATTTAAGGCACTTGTCAGTGATTAGCTCTACAAAGCTTAATTAATAATGTTTGGTATATGTGCAATCAAGGATGGATTTGCTTTATATGATTTGATTTATTGTTGTTATTATGTCTCTATGCTGATAGATGTTACACAATTATGTGGA
This sequence comes from Torreya grandis, assembly GCA_037957365.1. Classification (NCBI taxonomy): domain Eukaryota; kingdom Viridiplantae; phylum Streptophyta; class Pinopsida; order Cupressales; family Taxaceae; genus Torreya; species Torreya grandis. The sequence goes on from JARHVA010004214.1 coordinate 330,008, forward strand.
CTAATTGTTAGTATCATGTTTTCACTAACATGTGATTTTGAAATCATGACTTGGATAATTGTAGCTTGTTCACTTGACCACTTGATGTGAGGGAGATAATCATCAGAGAGGAGGAGCTAGATACGAACTATGTAAAATAGAGAGAAAATATAGTAGAACAAGATGTAATCATGACAAGGAAAGATCTATACCTTCCCCTGTCTTGGCGCAATTGGTGATCATTTGCTTTGACGATTTTTTAGTTTTTATTAGCATTGCTTTGTTTTATGTTTTAAACCATGATTATCGATGCATTATGTAAGGACTTGTAGTAGCATTTTCAGGTTTATGCTTTCGGTTGACCAGTCTCATCGACATGCCTCATCACATTTTGCGACTAGAGCATCCATATGTTGTAGATCGCTCGGCCCACAACCCAATGGGCCATCAAAATTAAACATCAATGACCATTAGTGAATGTGCGATTGTTGACATGGTCGGATATCAGAAACATTAAAGGTCGGTCTCGGGTTGTCATTTTATCATGGCGCCTCTGGAATAGAGATCAAGTCGTGATGAGTGCATAATGAAACATTATAGTCCTTTGTTGTCACCTGCTTATGATCACTTAACATTTGAGTCTATCAGCATGTTCGAGATTAACCAAAATTGCAAACCAAGTTATGTATAGTAACTCGTTATCAGTCGCCTAACCATCTTTCGGCTCTTCAAATCAACTTAAGCATGAACAATATGATTGAGATGCCTCAAAATAGGCAAAATTGGTTAAAATCCATAAACTAATAAGTTTTTAAATGCAAATGTGAGATAGGAAGATGATGTCATGGCAAGTAAATAAAAGGCTTTAGCATTATTTGATTTTATTCATTGAAGCATTGCAAATGCGGTTGTTATTCAATCTACTTCTACCAAAAATGCATTAAATCCAACCTATTTTATTTGACCAAGAACTGTCCTAGTTTGAAAAGACTCAAATTAGTTTTAAATGCCACATGGGGCAGTCAAGAGGGAGTTAGAGGCCACATGGGCTGTGCAGTCCTTTCTAGATGCAAAGATTACATTCAAATTGAATTCTTCAAAACTTCCAAGCTGATTGTGCCCCACTTTTTGAACAAGAAAATGATGGAAGACATTAAATGCTTGAAGCTGAAGTTTGCATTACAAATGGGACTCTCTTCTCAATGAGTTAGGACGACATGATTGGCAAGAGAAAGCCATTTGCTGATAAAAGAAAGAAAACACCAGACATGGAGGAGTAGAACGCCTTCCCTGAGAAAGGAGGAGGATGAGAAAAGAGGGATGAGAAGTTATGAGGAGACAAAGAATGCCTGAAAGATGTAGTGGATGCAGCAATTGCACAATTCTGTTTTAAGACTGTATTTTTATGTTTTGATGGCTGTACAATGACTGTATAACAATATTGATTATGATATGACTGAATTTTATATCCTCTAGAATGAGTTTTACCTTCTAGGCTGCTCTATATTCCTTTTAGAATTGCGCTATTGCCTTGCGTTTTGTTTTTGATGGTTTAAAATTAATCAATGAAAGACTGCACCATGTTCTAAATAATGGCGTTTTAGTTGTTTGGTATATACTGCCTTATGTTTGTCTAAAAGACCACATTCATGCACAGTACCATTTCGAGCTGCACAGACCATCCCCTGACTGTGCTGTACCATTCTTGGTTGAAGCTTTCTAGGATACAAATTCTGCATGCTTAGAAATGTCTTAAAACTATATAAATTCAATCAGGTTTTGTCTTCTCATGAAATTATGAGTCAGCTGTAATTTAAATTTTGCAATATTAAGAATATGAGGAGAAATATCAATAAGGGATAGCGAGTTGTGTCTAAGTTTGGAATGAAATTTTATTCTAACATTGACTGGTAGAAAATCTGAGTATTCCATATAGAATTTGAGTTGCCAAATGTACAGCAAAGAAAAAGAAAAAAAAGGACCGCAAAAATATGAACTGTGATTTAAGGCTGTAAGACTCTAAAGATAATACATAAATCCTCGGTTTAGCATCCACATGGAATCTGAAATTAGAGTATGGCAAATTTGTATATCCTAAATTCTCTGCTTTAGTCACAGCTGTAATGTCCCCATTTTTCCCCTCTTAATTAAACATGAAGACCTTTAGTCTATCTCCCCATAGACTAAAGGAGCTTTTTTGGGGGAGGGTTATTTTATTAATTATTTATTAATTGTCGAAATAGTGATTTTTATCACAAGGCAATTATTAAATTAATTAAGAAAACATTTAAAAAAGTGGTTTTTACCTCTAAAATACTTAAATAAAATAAATATTAATATATTGGCCTTAAAGTAATTTTTATTACTCTTTTTAATTAAGGCTAATAATTAATTTATTTTCAAAAGAGAAGATTTTTAACATGGGAGCTAAAGTGAAGATAAGGAAAGATGTTTATCTTCCCAAAGGGGTTCAAACCCTTTGGAAAGTTATAAAGACAAAGTGAAAGCTTCAAAGAAGACATGCTGAAACTGATATTCTTGATTATTTTTGCGTGAAAAAGGCTATTGAGATGCATGCCCAATAGATTTGCTCTACTTGGTGATTGATCAATCTTACAGAGGTGTCTATTGACGCCACCTTTCGCAACGTAAAGCACGTTTTATGCCCTAGAAGTGAAGCGAACTACCTGGGAGGGTTTGGTGATTGCTTTGAGGATATGGTTATGTGTTTTTTCGCATTTCTTGCTTGTTGAAATTATTCTATCAATTTTGTAAGTGGAGCGAACCACTTGGGCAAGTGAGCGCTAGGGTTTGAAGGCATTTTTGTAGACAAAATATTCTTAAATTATATTTTGCAATTATTCCATATTTTTCTAATCATCATTGAGGTATTTTGGACCTATTGTGAAGGATATTGAAGACGAAAAATTAATAGATAATTTTCAAAAATTATTATTAATTTTTCGAACGATTTTCGGAATAATTTCTTGCTTGAGGAAGGCTGGAATTGCCATCCTATTTTTCTGCTATTTTTCCAAGGCTCCCAAGAGTGTGGTGATTGACCTAGAGAGGTCAATTTGGCAATTTAGAGGCCAAAATTCAGCACTGATATTTTCTTTTATTTTTCTGAGGTGGGCAGCGATTTTTGCAAGGGTTTCAAAGATATTTTATTCTCCAAACAGCAGCAAGCAAAATTATGGTTAAAACTGATTTTTCCTTTATCTTTTGTGGCATCCGAAGGAAAGAAAAAGGTGTTTATCTGAGAGGTTTAAATCTGAAATTTATTATTTATTTTCAAATTATTTTATTGGCAGAAAATACCCTACGAAACCCTCATTCTTGGCATCTAGGATTTCTTGCATTAAATAAGGATTTTGTGGATTTTATTTGCAACTAGGGTTTACAAATTTTTGGATCATATTTAAGTAGAATTTGGGGGAAATCCCTTATTTGCTAATTTGTCCCATTTTGGGACATTACAGTGGTATCAGAGCACCGATCTTGCAAACCTATGTGTTGGTTGTCGAATGCAAATAGGAAAAGACTACTTAGTTTATCAGAGAAGAAAAAAAATATGAGACCAAGAGCAAGGGTTTTCTCCAAAACAATTTAAGCTTATGCATGGTTTGATAAAAAAAACCCAGAAGGAACTCCAATAGAGTTTGAGTGTGCAAATCACAGCTATATTGAAAGATGCCCTTCCTAAAAAAGATCGCTTCTCTAATGGAGGACATTCAAATAATGAAAGGGTTTTTTTTAATCCACCTCAAATTCTTTAATGCCACTTTTTTGCAAAAAAAACCAGCATTGGAGAAAATGACTCAAAGAGAAAATACTTGGGATACACTCCAAGAGGAATATGCAGCCCTAAGTTTGGCCACAAAGAATTTGTTAAATTTTAAAGATTTTTGGGAGTTGAAGGAACCAAATCAAAGGCTCCAAATACACAAACCCACAAAGACTTGCAACAAAGGTTGGGTAAGATTTCCCTTCCTATTTTTGATGGTTCTAATAAACTTCATGTGAGGTCTTGGTTACAAAAGCTAGAAACGTATGTCACTTAACCCCATCCTTGAAGAGGCTCTAAAATTCGTCACCCTACATGTGGAGGGAATTGCTCATGAGTGGTGGTTTCATGGCCTCATCACACAAGGCCATGGATCTATTGCTACCATGGAAGAATTTGGCCAAAGAATCATGGAACGATTTGATAGAAAGAATCCGGATAGACATTTTCGGGAGTTGGCACAACTCAAACAAGAGCATGATGTTGAAAGGTATGCGGCTGGTTTTCAAAAGATTTCAGTAATGGTTTCTGACATTAGTGAAAAAAGATTAATTGTTTTATTTGTTGAGGGATTGATTGAACCCTTGAAAGGGTTGGTGAAAGCTTTTAACCCTCTGTTTGCAAGATGCCATCACTAAGGCATTAGATCTAGAATGTTCAGCCTACAAGGATTATGAAGGGCCAAAGGGACAGCCAAGAGCAGCCACTTATTCGCTGCCAAAAGGAACAAATACAGGGCAGCCAAGGACTGTTTTGAGTGGGCAAAAAAGTACACAAGGTGGGCAGTCCAAAGCACCACCAAATGAGCCACCAAGGAAGCCTTTTTCACCATTTGTGCTACCGCACAAATCGCTGCCCTACAGCAGCAACATGAGAGATGAAAGAGATGAATTAAGGTGGACCAAAGGCCACCGTTGTATGGGCAAAGGGCATGTCTATTATATAGAGGTAATAGACAATGATTCAAATTTTGATGTTATTGATGCTAATATTGAACATGATGATCATTTAGATGAGGAGCATGCACATAAAGAGGACGAACAAAATGTGGACAGCACTCTAGCTTCTCTTTCAAGAGCTCCCAAATACCATGCATTCAAGATAAGAGGTACTTTGAAAGTCAAAAAGTAACTACTTTAATTGATAGTGCAGCCACTCATAATGTTATTGATGAAAGCTTGGTTAAGAAGATGACATTAAAAGCTACAGATTGCAAAAGCTTTAATGTAACAATGGCAGATGGATTCACCATTCCTTCTTCCAAAAAGTTGTCTCAACTCCCACTCACCCTTGGGAAACACAAGGTAATGGATGATTTTTATATTATTGATATTGAGGATATTGATATTGTTTTGGGTGTTCAATGGTTGCATTCCTTAAGAGACTTCACTCAAAATTACAAAACCATGGAGCTAAAATTCTTCAAAGAAGGGAAGGAAGTGATCCTCAAAGGTCTAGCCAATGGAGCTCCACAAGAGGTGTCCATGAAAAGGATGGAGAGGGCTTTTAGAGGAGGTCAAATTGCTTGGGCAGCAAGCTGCCTTATCACAATAAACTCAGAAAAAAAGAAAATACAGCCCCCTCAAAGTAAGCTTCAAGCTATTTTGGACAAGCATAATCATGTCTTTGATGATCTACCTTATGGTTTGCCACTAGATAGAGGTTATGAGCACAATATTGAGCTGGAAATGGGTGCAAAACTAGTCATTGTTACTCCTTATTGCCACCCAAGGGCATTCAAGGAAGAAATTGAGAAAACCATCAAAGAATTGCTTGATAGAGGACACATAAGGCCAAGCTCAAGTCCCTTTGCTTCTTCAGTTGTTCAGTTTATGACAAGGAGATGTTGGCAGTTATGCATGCCTTGAGCAAGTTCAAGCAATATCTGGTTTGTGGCAAATTCATTGTGAAATCAGATCACGATAGCTTGAGATTCTTTCTCAATCAAAAAGAACTCAATGACAGGCAGCAAAAATAAGTAAGCAAGGTACAAGCTTATGATTTTGATATTGAATATGCAAAAGGTAAAAATGATGTAGTTGCAGATGCCTTATCTAGAAAACCTTGCTTAGGATTGCTTGAGAGCAAGCAATTTTTAGAGAGGACTGTGATGTCCATTTTTTCCCTCTTAATTAAACAGGTATGAAGACCTTTAGTCTATCTCCCCATAGACTAAAGGAGGCCTTTTGGGGGAGAGTTATTTTATTAATTATTTATTAATTGTCGAAATAGTGATTTTTATCACAAGACTATTAAATTAATTAATTAAATATTTTTAAAAGTGGTTTTGACCACTAAAGTGTTTAAAATAAAACAAATATTAGTATATTGACCTTAAAGTATTTTTTATTACTCTTTTTAATTAAGACTAATAATTAATATATTTTCAAAAGGGAGATTTTTAGCATGAGAGCTAAAGTGAAGATGAGGAAAGATGTTTATCTTCCCAAAGGAGTTCAAACCCTTTGGAAAGTTATAAAGACAAAGCGAAGGCTTCAAAGAAGACATGCTGAAATTGATATTCTTCATTCTTCCTGCGTGAAGAAGGCTAGTGGAATGCACGCCCAATAGATTTGCTCTATTTGGTGATTGATCAATCTTACAAAGGTGTCTATTGACACCACCTTTTGCAACGAAAAGCTTGTTTTATGCCCTAGAGGTGGAGCGAACTACTTGCGAGGGTTTGGTGATTGCTTTGAGGGTTTGGTTATATGTTTTTTCGCATTTCTTGCTTGTTAAAATTATTCTATCAGTTTTGCAGGTGGAGTGAACCAATTGGGAGAGTGGACATTAGAGTTTGAAGGTGTTTTTGTCAACAAAATATTCTTAAATTATATTCTACAATTATTCCATATTTTTATAATCATCATTGAAGTATTCTGGACCTATTGTGAAGGATATTGAAGACGAAAAATCAATAGATAATTTTCAAAATTATTATTGATTTTTCTAACGATTTTCGGAATAATTTCTTGCTTGAGGAAGGCTGGAATTGCCATCCTATTTTTCTGCTATTTTTCCAGGGCTCCCAAGAGTGTGGCGATTGACCTAGAGAAGTCAATTTGGCGATTTAGAGGCCAAAATTCAGCGTTGATATTTTCTTTTATTTTTCTAACGTGGGCAGCGATTTTTGCAAGGGTTTCAAAGATATTTTATCCTCTGAACAGCAGCAGGAAAAATTGTGGTTAAAACTGATTTTTTATTCATCTTTTGTGGCATCCAAAGGAAAAAAAAAAGGTATTTATCTGAGAGGTTTAAATCTGAAAGTTATTACTTATTTTCAGATTATTTTATCGGCAGAAAATACCCTACGAAACCCTCATTCTTGGCATCTAAGGTTTCTTGCATTAAATGAGGATTTTGAAGATTTTATTTGCAACTAGGGTTTACAAATTTTTGGATCAGATTTAAGTGGAATTTGGACGAAATCCCTTATTTGCTAATTTGTCCCATTTGGGGACATTACACCAACGCAGCTGGTCATACATCTAGCAAACCAATCTTGAGTTCTTTATTCTCCATCTTGAAGGAAAGCTCGTCAAAAGCGATCAGCCTATTTATATACAATTAGATTTTTCCCTTCAAACAGATCATACATCGAATCCGAGGGGATTCCGAGGTTAGTCAAAACAATATGCCATGGAAACATACAATTTGAGTACCTACATTACCCTGTATAGCACGATTGATTCTGTTTTACAGATTAGTAAAAATGCTTATAGTAATATGATATGCTCAAAATGGATGAAGTGAGTAAATATCCCCACTTTAAATTCCTTCTCCTAAAATAATGAGGAGATATGTTTCATATTTCAAGGATGAGCAAATGCCAAAAATGAATTAGTTGAGGAGGATATTTATTTTAACCGCAGTTTTATAAAAGTAGTTAGATGTATCTAGCTAATTATATAATGTTTGGCATGTCTCAAAAATGAATTTGCACAATGTTGTTACTTAAAGCATTTTCATTGATGGCTACGCAAACAAAATAAATGCCTTGATTAGGCATTGAAATTGTACCATGAAATAAAATATGGTAGAATTAATCTCAATTGAGTTCCTTACATTATTTATCGTCTACCTTTGTTAAGCTGGGTGGGTTGAGGAGGTTCTTGTATTATCCCACAAGATGGAAAGATGTCAATAATTATCCTAAAACAGAATTAGTACTTGAGCAAACTAGACATGATTATTTAAGAAGGTCATGCTGCTAACATACCATTTTTTAGAAAGTCTTTTGGAAGCCTTGATCCACGGCAATAAATAAGACTAAATTACCATGATCCTTGTTCCAAGAAGAGTGATGCCATGATGGAAGTAAGCCTCCTTCTATCATAATGGTTGATTGGTTTTGGATAAGTATCTTTGCTTACTCAACCTCTTTTGTATTCTTATGTGGCTTCAAGATTCCCTTACAACAAATTTCTAAAAATGCCTTTCTACCTCAAGTTGGATACACCTATTCTATGCATCTTGGAATTGTTACTATAACTTAAATCCTCATATCATACTTAGGAATGATATATTATTAAATTAGCAAATTCCTTACAAATTTAGAATGGTTTGATAAAATGTTGAAGTAATCACCACTATAATCGTGAAGTGGGTTCAGAATAAGAAGCCAATGCAAAGAAATGATATTATAATTGTCCAATAAAACTTTTACCTTTTGTCAAAAGGCATCTACAGATAGTAGTTGCCATGTGTTTCCTAATCAAGGGACTTGATGAGATATATGTCATTTGATGTTGACTTTATGCTCAAAAATAATGCAAGAAAGATGTTTTTTTTCTAATCCCTTGAATGTTTTCATATGAACTAAGAATGCCCAGGTAGTTTTGTTATTGAAATTATATATATTGGTTATACCCTGATAATAAGATCTTGGCTGTACAATGTCTTAAATAAGGCAATTTGAGACTATGGTCAAGGTAGTTATGTATAAGATATTAGTAGCTAAATACTCCTATGCCAAGTATGTGTAAAGTAGTATACATATATGAGTACAGATACCTAATGATCTAATTAGGTATGTTAGGACTTGTTGTGAAAATCAATCTGGCTGAGATTATATAGTCATAGTATTTACTTACCTTTGATTTATGGGATGGTAATGAAATAAAGGTGGACCTATTCGTAGGTCCTGCTACTCAACTAAGGTTAATAAGAATGAGAAAAGGACTAATGGGTTTTGAAAAATGAGAAAAAATTGTTCTCGTTGAGAAATAGTTTAAATTTGCTACTTATTAATGCAATACACCTATCAACTAGTCTATCTGTGAGAAATAAATAAAAAGCCAACTGAGCAATTAAAGTTACCTTGTATAAGCATGACTCAATGATACTTGGTGTTGCTTTGTTGATTGTTCAAATAAGAGTCGATAGGTATTCGAAGGACAATTACTCTTTTAAGTTATTGTCAACTTGTAACAATAAGCATATAAATCAAATTATGGATTGTGTTTCGTTCAAACACCCGACTAATTTATGCTCTTCTAAGGATGGTTGTATGTTAAACTCGCATATGGGATGTCAAGACTCTGATCAATTAACAAATCATGGTGTTGAACACTATGATAAATATGGGTACACATCAAGACAACAATATTTGCTTTTGGAACATATAATCTATGTTTTAGATTTGGACAAAATTGACCATTGTTGGTTGATTTATACGCATTGTATCTTTGTTCAAATGATACCTTGCCTTTAATGAAGAACTATAGTATGACACTATGGAAATGTGTGTTTGGTCCTTTATGATCCTTCGTAAGATAATTGTGAAAGTTGATTTATAAATACAGTTATGTATTGCAAGATAGAACCTTGAGTTTGGGAACCTATGCCTCACTTTTGTACACCTTGGGATTGGCAATACGGTTATGCGTCTTAAATAAACCTTGCTATAGGTGTCATATCCCATTTTTGCGTATGTAAAAGGTACATGTTTTGTATTAACATGACGTGCCACGCAAACTTGTTTAGACAGACTCTAAAGATGTTTTAAGAGTTGCGTATATGATTGATCTCTATGTTAAACATATTGAATGTGTAATTAATATGTTATTCATAAATTATGTTGTTTTGGGACTAACGGTGAATATGCACATGTTTGTGGATCTAACATGAAATTTATGTGATATTGGATCACGTGTGATAACATTGATTTATGCAAAACTAAGTAAACATGATGCAAAGCGACGGGGAGAATATGTTGTTTCATTTGGAAGCAACCACATGATGTTTATATATAGCTTTGGATTGATTTATTGCCATTTTTTGGAAATTTATTAATACAGTTTGATTTAATTAACTATTTAACGGGTTCTATTGAGTATGCATTTGCAGCACAGGGTTTTTGGTCCTACAGAGAGGGATAGTTTCATCGAGGAGAGATGAATAGATATGAGGTCGAAAGGTGAGAAACAAATTGTGTCAAACTAAGATAGTGAACCAAGCATGCCATAGGATCAACTAGACGATGTAGTTGAGGTCCTTACCGATTTGTTCAGCCTTCGATCACTACGTTAACATTGTCTTGCAAGCAAGTCGAGAATGCGTGTTTCAAAAGACATATTTCCATGATTAATGTGAACCAATATGCCAACTAAGGAGCTGTTTTCCTTTTAGAAATGATTGAGGAGTTGCATCTTGGTTTGATGCCAAGTGAGGCATTCATCATATTTTAACCCATAAATACTAATATGAAAGGTTAATTTAAATTTCATGTTTATTAGCCCACATAGGTTTGAAAAGATTTGATCATAGCCTTTTTAGGACATGATCACTTAGAAGATGTAATAAATGAATCTGGTTGAAAAAAGTTTTACCACATGGGAGAAAGGAAGTTTTCAAAGCAAACTCTTTCAAAAATTTATTTGTCCAACCATAAAACTTGAAAAGTTCACCCAATTGCACCCCAATGGTCAGTTTTGTCTCCGGCTAGGAATTAAATGCTTGATTGGGAAATAAAGCAATCAATAAATGTCTTCATCAATAGGGAAGCATGCCATTCTGGGAAGAAGCGCATCATTTATGGGAAGGAAAAAGCCATTCTGGGAATGAAAATGCCATTTTTGGGGAGGAGGACAAATTTGTTGAAGAGAGGAACAGCCAACATTGGGGAGGACAACGGCCATTGGTTGCACTGATTAGAACCAACAGCAGATTTGGATGCAAAAAGAGCAGCATGCATTTCCTTCATGAAGAGAGAGAAGGCCATAGGATGCCCTTAGTCTGAAAGAGAGCATATAACGCCATTCAGAGAAGGGAAAGGGTGCATTCGTTGGAAGAGGACGTTATTTCAAGACAAAAATCAAATCAGAAAGAATATCTCAAGGTTAGATCTAGTTGCCAACTATATCTGAATGCTCTGAGTATGTTTTGGACTTTAAAAATTTAGTTTTAACTTTTATTAAATATAGAACTGAGTTTTAAAAACTTAGTTTTATTAAATATAGAGCTGAGTTTCAATGTATTGGAGTGCATTTTATTCCCTTTAGGCTATGCTCCACCTATTAAACGTCTTGTTCTGCCTTAAACAATCTCTTAAGAGTGTGTTTTCCTTGTGTTTGAGCTGTTTTATCTCTGATGGACTGTGTGACATTTGTAAAGTGTCATTTTTCTGAGCTTAAATGCACCATACCTGTGTTTGGATTGCATATATACTACTGTGGTTGAATCTCGACCTTCTAGACTGAATAATAATAGTAATGGGCTTCGTCCCAAACTGTTTCAGTCTAAATTCTAAACCTGGGCTTGCATTCTATTGAACTGCACTCTACTCCTTTATATTCGAGGCATACTTTGTCATGAGCTGCATTAAACTCCCATTGAGCTGCGCTATCCCATGTCAAATGAATTCATTATTCACTTAAACTGTGTCTTAACTCTTAATCTGTGCCATAGCAATAGGTAGTCACTTTCATTTTTGTTTCGCTTGTAATTTGTTTTCCTCAATTGCTCCCACCCTGCTAAAATTGTGCTAATCTTTTTTAATGTGCCTTGACTACTACTGCATTTTGTAAATTGAGACATTGGGCTGTGTTTCGGCTTCAGTAACAGAGTTTTTAAACCATGGTAGGCGGAGTTGTCTTTCTTAGACAGCATTTTGCCTTAGCATAAAGCTGCGTTCTATTTTGAAATAACTGTATGTTTCTTCTGACTACGTTTTCATCCTTGAATGTTACATGTAAGTGCTAGAAAAAGACACCTGGCTATATCTCTTGCATAATGATTATTTAATAGAAAACTGAGTTGTCTCTCTTTAACTATACTTCTTTTTGAACAAGGCGCCTCAAAACCCACAATAATTACAAGTTCAAATAATCAGGCCTTCTCCTTTTCGCCTTCGTCCTACCTGTCAAACTCCACTTAAATCATGTCCTCATCACTTTAGAATGCATTTGGGCTTTGCGAAAATTTGTCTTATCTATGCTGGAATAATATGTAATGCGTATCAAATGAGTTATTTGAACATTATTAAAAGTACTAGAATTTTTTAAAAGATTCAAGATAAATGTAAACTTAGGTTTTGTTTTGTAATCCGAGAAAACCTTGCTCATAATTAGTTATAAGAAGGAATCAGGTTCTTACCTGCTTGGCTGGCGTATAACTCTTTCATCACTAATATTTACTTAAACAACATTGTTAATGCTAAACACTGTATAAACAAAACATTTATTCTTAGAGAATCGTTTTACAATTCCAAACCGAGCATCAAATATAAAACAGTTACTCCTTAAAGATGTTATAAATTGAAATAGCATGACAAATGAAATGCTTTTCATATATCTTCCAAATATATATTCATTTTACCGAATGATTAAGCAATAAGAAGTCATGTTGTTCAAAAATTATGGTTAAGAAGCATTACCTAAACCCTGCAATTTGTTGATTTTGAAACATAGATAACTTTGCTAAAGTGTTGGTTAACAATGAACTTTACCATATTGTTGAGGACTTCATAAAACATAGATTTATATCTATTTTACTTCACCAAAGATCTAAAAACTTTTCCTAAATGATAGAACCAACCAAGAGTACACCAAACTATATTATGATCATTCGTCAAGGTGTGGATGGGACTGCGAATACATGGGTGGTATGGAACACCCACATATAGTGTTGTCTCATAACATGTTCCAATGATCATAGTGTTTGTTAACAGAAAACATTAAGACCTAGCAACTGTTAGATGCATATGTCGAAGAGACCTTGGATTAGATTAGTAGATCTCGAGACATGAGTACTAAAAGATGGAAGAGAATCCTAGTTAGACTCACAATAACTCAACATTTCACTAAGTTGAATACAACAAAACGTAATTGTCAAATCCAGACTTATGACCATAAATACTGTATATAGGTAGTATACATTAGGAACATACCAGTTCTTGTCTCGGTTCACAATTGTACTCATACCAAACTGTGTAAAGTAGATGCAGCGTCGACATAATCACACTGATCTCTTTCTTATCTTTGGACCCGTATCTATCTTTATCGCGAAGGGTAAGACCACTCTCAATGGATGAGAGGTGTGCAGGGGATCCGAAAGACTTGTGGTTGGAGGTAAAGCCGTTTATGATAATCTCATTCTCTATATCTACACAGTTCATTGTTGGTCTCAAATATTCTCTTGTTTATTTCAATTCACACTAAGCAAACACTTGTTAGATATAATCTGCATTGTATCTATTCATTTAAGAAATGATGTAACATTGCCAATTATGTAATTGTAAGAACATTAAAATTTTAACCAAGTCATTATCTCTTGTTGCATAAATTGGAACAATAACAGATTCTATACACAGTATACCTTTTTTATCTGTCGTATTATCATATGCAATGTAATTTTAAATGAGGAAATCTAGAATTCGAGTTGTCACCATCAAAACCAGATTGTAAGGTGCTAATTAATTGTTGTGTACATGGATAAACATCATAATCAATGAAGATTTAATTGCTTGTGAATACGTAGTTGTTGGATTGTCAATAGATTCAATCAAAAAAATCAGTATGAGTAATTTGTGTATATTGTATTTACTTCCATTATCATGTTCATTAAAGCATGCAAAGTAAATCATGAGGTACATCCAATAAGATATTATTGACATGATGTTATTAACAGGTCATTAAATGATGAAAAACCTTTTACCTAGTTGGTGTCTATTAAAATTATGTTTCTAAACATTCATACTTTCTTATTACATTAGCAGATCAATGTTGTACCGAAATACATGTTATACAGAAATATGTTTGAGTTTGAAAGCATGAGTAATTGATATAAGTTGATAAACCATGTCTTTACGATGTTTCATTACAAACAGTTATTACTCTTTGAAACATGGAATGCATAATTGGATTAGTATTAGTTAAGAAACCCTTCGGAAAAGCTCATCATATTGTTATTATATTAATCAACAAAAAAAAAGTCACTACTTTTAGTTATACTCCGAAGGGTTCTTACAATGGAAATTGGCAGTAGGTCCTAGTTTGGACTCCTAATTATTATAGAAGTAATATTTCCCTATGTAAGTAAAAATAGATAAATGGGATTTGAAGTCTATGACACTATTCTACTGCGTGGAGAAGTATGATAATTATTCTACTGTGTAAAGTAGTATGCTAACCCATTATTCTGTGTGAAGAGATATGTTAAACCATTCTACTGCATGAAGCGGTATGTTAAACCATTCTATGATGTGAAGCGGTCAGTTAAACCATTCTACTATGTGAAAAAATATATCAAATTATATTACTACGTGGAGCAATATACTAAACTGTTTCTACCTTCTGAAATTTTCTCTGTTCTATTGATTGTCTGTATCTAACACCTTCGTGGAAGGGAAGGGCCACTCTCAGTGAATGAGAGGAGTGTGGTGTCATGTCCCCTTTTCAAAATATTTAATTATGAAAATAATTTAATAATAATATTTTAAGTTGTCCAAAGTCACTTTATTTTATAACACGGAAAAAATGACACTTATGTATTGTTATTATAAAGAGAGCCAAAAGTAAGATTTATTAAGTGGGCCAAAAAGTAATATTTCTAAAAAGTAATATTTTATTCAAAGTGCTTTAAAACACTTTGTGTTTTTGGAACAAAATGTAAAATTAAAAGAGTTGGGCTCAAAAGTGATTGCTCATTCATTATTGAAATCAAGACCATATTCCAGAGCTTGAGCTTTTGGTTCAACTTCTTCATCTGAGAACGAAAACCCTCCATGTGTACCGGATCCAAGGACAAAAATCCCTCCACGTCCTTCGCAATGATTCCATCCAGAGGTCGCATCTACGTTGAATAGTTGCAAAATGTTTTCAGTTTATGTTGGTTTGTGAGTTTTTGGTGAAGATGTCAAAGATTTATGAATTTTGAACCCTGCTACAGTACTCCGTACAATTGCTACAGTGCTCTGCATGACTGCTACAGTGATCCATACCTTGTCGTAGCTTTGCCTTGACTATTGTGGCATCAATTTACCTTGGATTTGTTGAATATTGATTGGGGTTGTCGTAGGACCCCCTGTTTTGTCCTTCTGTGTAGTGTTGCATTGAAGGTTTTACAACAATTGATGTTAGTTGTGCGCCATTGGGAGTGCCTAGCTTGCTATTGGTTTATTGTGGGTCCCTTGAGGCAGTGGTTAACTGGTGTACACTGGGTAATGTGGGTTGTATATTGGTTAATGTGGTGAAATGTCTTTTATGCTATCGTTTCACCAATAGGAGAGTGTTGCTGAACATTTTGATACAGTTGGGGTTTCATATTATACAATACTTGAAGGGTTCTGCAGTATTTTATTAAAAAATTATGCTGATTGGGCATTGATAGTAATGCTAAATACATCAAGAAATTGGCCTTTTGTGTTGTATAACACCTGTAAGGATTTTCTATGGACTCTATTTGTGGATTTGGCATCAACATCAATAGAATAAGGGTTTTCATAGACTCGTAATATTGTTGTAAGTTTCATGCTTTCAATTGTGTAGATCTGGTATTTTTGCTATCATAAATATTCTAGTCTATCTCCGTATTGCATATCAGGGAAATCACATAAATTCCAAAGTTCATAAAATCCCCTCAAAAGGGACATTACCAGTTCCGAAAGGCTCTGTGGTTGGAAGAAAAGCTTTTCAATGATGTTTTTCCTCTTATATTTCTCTTCTGATCTTCAGTGACAGCAAAGGACTGTAGAACTCTAATGGATTTCAATTGTGAAGACTCTCTTATGATCGATTGGTGATTATATCAAATGTTATATTGTAATATGAAAACACTGAAATTATGTTTTAGCAATATTGTTGAAAGTTGTCATTTTTGAATTATATTGCATATTAGATCTAATCTATTAAACTTCCAAAAAATGAATGTTGTTTTGTTTGCTTAAATATTGTTGCATTGTTCTTACAAAGATCTATACTTAGTCATTTACTAGAAATAAATGCAAAAGTGTATTACAAAGCTATCTTTAATTGATTGTAGTATATTTCATTATGTGTGCTTTGATTTTAGCATTATGTATGAATTTTGATTCCAGGGTATACACATGTAATTAATTTATCATGATGAAAACCAACAAAATGGTTGACTTGAAAACTATTGCGTAAATCGAGGATTGGAGAGAGTGACGGGCTGCAACGTGCGCAGGTCGCGGCCGAGCTAGGGCAGCCGTGCTCTAGCCTGTTCAAAGCGATGGGTTGGTGTGCGCAGGTGTAGTTTGGGGGAGCGGAGTGGCGAAGCGCTGAGGCGTCGGACAGAGGCGTCGCAGGGTCACGCTGGACCAAGGAGGGCGTGATCATGGCTCAACAGGAGCCTTTAAAAACTGCGCTTGGCAAAAGTTTTAGTGCAGCTGTGGGCATGAACAAGCAAAAGCAGCAAGGTAAAACAGTTGGTCAGGAGTTTTCTTCCCAGAATCCAGGAGCAATGGAATAGAGCTTGCCCGGGGGATCCAGGATTATGAAAATTAATGGATGCCTGGAGAAATGCAAGGAACGACCTAAACTGGTAATTCCTTTCGATATGATTTCGGAGGATGTGGAATATTATTCCAAGCATTTTTTGTATTGCAAGTTTTTGGGTCTGAAAGTTTCCCTTCAGTTTCTGGAGGGTTGGGCCAGGCGAGTGTGGGAGCCAGAAGGAGAAATGGAGGTCACGTTATTGGCAAATAACTACTTCATGGTCACGTTTGTATGCCTGGCTGACCGCAACAGGGTTTTTGAGGGAGGGTCGTACTTTTACAATCAGGTCGGACTTTTTGTTAAACCTTGGCATGCTGGGTTTAATCCTTCTGAAGAATTACCAACTCGAGTTCCGGTATGGGTTAGGCTTCCCAAACTTCCTATTGAATGCTGTCGTGAAGACGTTTCAACTGATGTTAACTTCGACGCTTGGAATGCTGGTGGGGTCTTCAACTCAGACTTTAGATAAGAAAGTCATGACTTTTGCTCGTATTTGTGTGGAAATTGATTTGAGCAAACCATTCCCTGATGCGCTGGAGATGAGTGCGAGTTCATACTCCTGGATGCAACAATTGGACTATGAGACCCTTCCTTTCAGGTGTCGCCTCTGCCATGAGTATGGACACCTGGTGCGCAGATGTCCAAAGGCTAAGCCAATGGAGCAACATCCCCAACCGCCACCTAGCAGCATTCCCAACGCCGATAAAGGGAAGAAATCGGGGGTTGGAGAGTGCAGGGATGCTGAAAGTTTTGTACAAGTGAAAGCTCGAAGCCATAACAAGGGCCAGAAGAGGACCCTTAAGGAGAGGCAGGATGATGACTCTTTCAACAAGTTTGAAATCTTAGACAAATTGGGCCAGCAAGAAGTAAATCCGAGATTAAGGAGTGTGGAGAGTTCGTGGGAGTTTCAGTACCAGAGATTAATTCAGCCAATCTTCCGGTGGTTCTTCAAGAAGAGTCGACCTTACCCATGGATGTTGAGGGGCAGACAGAGGAATTGGGAGGGGAGGCGACAAATAGGGACTTGGAACAGAATGGAGAGGACCTGTACCCTTTGGCAAGGGTTGTGGGGACAAAAGTAGATAAGAAAGGAAAATCTTCTCCTCACCTGGATATTCTTCAGAGGGAGGGAAAGAAGGGGACGTCAGAAAAAAGTGCTAAAGTGGGGCACAAGAAGGACAAGGACAGAATCGAGATGATTGGGGAGACCTTGGTGGAGTCTGGTGCGGTTAAGACCTTACACTCGCACTTCTTAACTCCTCCGAAATGATCATTATCTCGTGGAATGTAAAGGGACTAAACAGCAGTCCCAGACAAAACGTTGTGAAACGAAAGTTTCTGTGGATGATATGAGGAATATTGCACCTAAGTTATGGAGGTATGGTTCATGGCAGTGCATTGGAGCTCATGGATCTTCGGGGGGCGTGGCTTGTTTCTGGAATCTGCGCAAGATCCAACCTGTGTCTTGGATTTCCTTTAAATCCTCTTTATCTATGATGGCTTCATGTATTGAGTCGAGTGAATCAGTCCTTTTTTTCAATGTTTATGCTCCTACAGATTTTCAAGGTAAACTTCTTGTTTGGAAAAACATCCACTTTCTTCGTCAATTATTTCCCTATTTGCCTTGGATTGTGGCGAGAGACTTTAATGCTATTCTTGATTTAACAGAGAAGAGAGAAGGTAATGCACGGCTGGAACCTTCTTCTCTCCTGCTCCGAGATAATATTGAGGCACTCAATTTAGTGGATATCAAGCTGGTTAATGGATGCTTTACCTGGAACAATCGAAGAGTGGGGGACAGGTGCATTGCGGAGCATATAGATAGATTCATGACCTCCTGTTACTGGGTGGGGGGTTCGTGGTCTTCCTGCGTTGAGATTCTTGATTGGAAGGGCTCGAACCACTGGCCAATAAAATTGGTCATTTCTTCTGCCCGTGAGCCTCTGAAGGCTTTCAAGTTTCAGCTTATGTGGTTCAGGGACCCGAACCTGTTTGGACAAGTGGCGGATTGGTGGAGGGGCAAGCCTGCTGTAGGAACAACAATGTATACTTTTGTTAAGCTTCTCCAATTCGTTAAGTACCAGCTCAAAAAGTGGAACCGACAAAGTTTTGGGAACATTTTTCAAAAGAAAAATGAAGCGTAGATGGAGCTGAATGTCATTACCAGAACCATTCGAGATGTGGGAATGACTGAGGTTTTGCTGAGGGAGGAAGCCAGGGCCTTAAAAGCTTTGGAGGAATGGGAACTAAGGGAGGAAATCTTTTGGAAACAAAAGGCCCGGATCGAATGGCTTAGAGAAGGGGATAAGAACACAGTCTTCTTCTTCAATTCGGTTCGGGCTAGACAGCATGGCATGGAGATTACTTCTTTGGTGTTGGTCAGCAGAGAGATTGTTTCTTCTACGCAGGGTATCATTAATGAGGCAGTGCAGTATTTTGCTTCGTTATTCGAGGAAGCACAGGGGGACTCGGCTGAAGAGGTCCAGATTCTGTCTTGTATTCCCTCTTTGGTGACCAGGGATATGAATGAGCATTTGATGAGGGATATATCCTTGGAGGAGTTAAGGAGGATAGTCTTTATGATGCAGAAAGGAAAGGCGCCTGGTCCAGATGGCTTCCCGATTGAGTTCTTCCAAAAATTTTGGGAAATTATTAAATTTGACCTCCTCGTTGTTGTTCAAGAATCCCAGAGGAATAAGCAAATGCTTCGTGCTTTGAACTCCACCTTCCTAGCTCTCATTCCTAAGGGTGCAAGGGCCGATAGGCTGAGTCTTTAGGCCCATTTCTCTCTGCAATGTCGCTTATAAAATTATCTCTAAGCTGATCGCTAAGAGGTTAAAAAGTGGTTGCCTGCGCTTATCTCGGAGGAGCAAGGTGGCTTTGTGGAGGGCCGACAGATTTTGGATGGGGTGGTGATGGCTACTGAGACTATACATTCCATAACCCAGTCCAATGAGAAGGCAATGTTTATCAAGCTGGATATGTCAAAGGCCTATGATAGAGTTCGGTGGTCCTTCCTCTAGAAGGTCTTGGGCGCCTTTGGTTTTGCAGAGGATTGGATTCGTTGGGTTTTGAGTTGTGTGAACTCGACCTCCTTTTCAGTTCTGATTAATGGTGAGCACTCTAATCTCTTTGGGGCTTCTCGTGGATTGAGGCAAGGCGACCCTCTTTCTCCTTGTTTCTTCTATTGGCAGAAGGCTTGGGTCGATTAATCAAAAAAAATGTGGGTGATGGTGTTATTCAGGATTGGCAGTGGGGAGGGGAAATCCCTGTACAATCCCATCTTCAGTTTGTGGACGATGTGGCTTTGATGGGCAGGGCTACTATTAGGGAGGCGTCTACCATACGCAAGAGCCTGGATGTTTACCTGCAGCCTCTGGACAGGTAATTAATGAGAGCAAATCGTCTATTTTTTCTTTAACATTCCTCCGGCCATACAGCAAAGAGTGGCTCTTAGCCTCAAGTTCCAAATTGGGAGTCTCCCACTGCTTTATCTCGGGATTCCTATCTCTGTTGGCCAGCTGGCTAGGGAGTCGTGGCAGGCAATCCTACACAAATTTCAGGACAAGGTGAATTATTGGACCCACCATTGGTTATCTTTTGCAGGTCGGGTTCAACTGATTCAATCAGTGGTGCAGGTCTTCCTATCTACAGGTGTATGATTCAGGTGGCGCCGATGAGCTTTGTTAAGGACTTGGACTCCTTAACAAGACAGTTTTTATGCGCTGAGAATTTATCTTTGACCAAGTGGAACCTAATTAAGTGGGAGACGCTTTGCAACCCAAAGAGGTTTGGCGGGCTGGGATTACGACAATCTTTGTTATCTGGTACTGCTTTGGCTACCAAACTATACTGGCGTTGGTGCGTGGAGCAAAATCGACTGTGGGCTACAGTGTTGTCCCACAAGTATTTTTTGGGGATTCCCCGGAGGGATATTCCACGGTATGATTTGGTTGGTAAAGGCTCGGCGATTTGGGCGACTCTCAAGAAAGGAGCCACGCTGATTAAGAGAGGTCTTTTCTGGATATGCAAGAGTGGGGTGGAGGTCCAGTTTTGGCATGACTCGTGGGACGGTTTCCCTCCTATACTTTGCCAATATCCTCAGCTGAGTACTCTGGCCCAGAGGTTTTGTGAAGCTGGATGGAAAAGGGTGTGCAACTTTAAATCCATTTCCTTTCAAGGGCAGGTGGCGGTGGCCAGATGGAAGTCCCCGGAAGAGTGGCCGATTCTTGGTTTGAAGGCAGAGTGCGCGAACCTGCAGAATATTCTGTGCCCGACGTAGTTGCAACGCACTTATAGACAGCGATGTGTTAGCCTGGTCCCCGAACCCCAAGGGGAAGTATACGGTGTCTTATGGCTATCAGGAGTTGATTTCCTAGCAGTATGAGGATAGAGGGGAAGTTCAGTGGTGGAAAAAAGTTTGGAATGGTTTCTCGTGGCCGAAGTGTAACTGTTTTACATGGACTTTAGTGTGGAACAAATGTTTGACATGGGACAATATTCGGAAGCGGGGATTTGCTGGTCCTTCGAGGTGTGTGCTCTGCAATAGAGAGAGAGGAAGACTCCTCTCACATTTTCTTTCGCTGCCCCTTCACTCTTCATTTGTGGCACTTCTGGTGGGACGCATGGCAATGCCAGTGCATCCACGTTGTCTCTTTGGTAGATTTTTGGTCTAGAGTGGGCCGTCCCCCTTTTTCGACTTCCTTCTTGCAAGATGCGTGGTACGTTGGCCCTATTTTCCTGCTTTGGCAAGTTTGGCTGGAAAGAAACCGGAGGATTTTTTAGGAGGAAAAATTGGCGACTCAGCAGGGCTTGAGCAAAATTAAGAGAATGATCCAGGAATCTATTGAAGCAAAGAGCGAGGTATGATGCCATTGAAGAAAGGGGACGCTGAGGTGCTGGAACGATTTGGCATAAGAGAGTTATCTCCGATCTCGGCTTGTGTCAGACGTGGTACACAGGGGCAGCGGAAAGTTCAACGGTTGGGGAAGTGGACGCCTCCACCTGCTGGGCTTTTGAAAATTAATACGGATGGGTCGTCCAAGGGCAACCCAGGGGCGGCTGGAATTGGTGGGATTGCTAGAGATTTTTCGAGATCGGTGGTTTTTATTTTCTCAGCATATCAGGGAGTGCAGACGGTTAATAAGATGGAAGGTCTGGCTATCCTATATGCTTTGAGGAGAGCTTATGCTTTGGGTTGGAGGAGGGTGATCTGCGAAGCTGATTCTCAGGTCCTGATTAACTTGATCCTGGAAAGGAAAATTTCTGATGTGAGCTGGCAGTTGGCCACGATAGTGCAGCAGATTTTACAGGTGAGTTCGTGCATGGAGTCGGTATCCTATGCCCACATTCCATGGGAGTGGAATAGGGCGGCTAATTGTTTGGCGAAATGGGCGTCGAAAGAGGGAGATGGCCGCAAGGCGGATGAATGGGAGCAGCTCCCTGGCGATTTACGTCAGGAACTGGAACCCATTCTTGATGGAGATATTGGTGGAGTGGAGGTTTGAGGCTGTTGTTTTTGATTTGCTTGTCTTTTGGGCTGTTTGTACGCTTTGTAATCTGTTGTTTTAAGTTTAATAAAGTTTTTACCCCTTTTTATTAAAAAAAAAAAAAACCATTGCATAAATCGAATTGTGAAGTTAATTTGATTTGGTTTTCACATATGATTGGGTTATGACAAACTTGTTTATGTAATTGTCTACTAAGAAATGAAACTAGTAAGAAGAAACCTTTCAAGGTGATATATTTAAAGAGTAAAAAATATGATACGTTTTTTGGTACATGACTGGAGGGTTCTTGCAGATCCTAATAGCCTTCCAACGTCGATCATCCTCCTTCGATCAATGATCAATGTTCATGCCTTTATCTCCAAGATAATCTACAAAATATCTCCTATGGGAGTTTATCCAAAAATAATTGCCGCCACCTCGAAAATATCCTCCATCAAAATATTGTCATCTAAGGCACGCATGCCCTAAAAATAGAAAGGCAAAAAAAGCTTTACAATGAACTTTATTAGTCGAAGGCAATGCCTTTTATTCATTCCCCAAAGGAATATCCCTTTTTTTACTTTAATGAGGCATTGCCTCCGAATCATTTCCCAAGGGAAATATTCCTTTTTACATATTTGAGGGCCTTTCCCTTGGCATTTGATGAAGCTTTGCCTCCTGTTTTATATATTGAAGCATAACCTCTGTAGATTAAATCTTTGAGACCTAGCCTCATATAAATCATGCCCCCCTTTTTATTATTATTTAAGGCATAGAGAAAGATTATTACATACGGAGCATAATATCAATGATACATTAAGGAGTATGACTTTGCGATATAAATCGAAGGCATGGCATTTTACATCAAAATTCATATTTCTCCCTATGGGAAAACTTGAAGACAGAAAATTACCTAGAAATGAAGGGAATTAAGCAAATAATTTCAAGGTTGTCAAAATTTACAACAGAACCCAATCAGCTCTAACGTGGCTGTGAGAAATGGGAAATTTTCCCATCGAATAAATGCTACTGTTTCCCTTTGCCATTAATCTGATATGGGCAAATTCAATACCAATTTGAAGCATTTGGTGTGGGGTGTCATCAACGTTGTTGTTGATCTGATATGGGCAACTTCAATGCCAATTTGAAGGCGTTGGTTGGGGGTGTGATCAACATTGTTGTTGTAGAAGACATTAATTAATAGAGAACATTGTCCTCTGTTGAGTTACCTGTGTCCTTTAGATTTATGGTCTTGTATTAGGTGTTTTGAGTGGTGTCATATTTTTGGTGTGGTAAAAGCGGAATGCTATGAAAAACTTAAAGCGTGGGGGTTCGCATTGGTGAGGGATGTGATGCTCATGAGTGTGGGGATTTGACTAGGAAAAGTGCAATGTTTAGTGACGATGTAAAGGGGATAGTTTCATAGAAGTATGTAGTGAGGAGAAAAATAAAGTAATTGAAACTTGATAAGTGGTGATTGAAGAACCACGTGAGGAGGGTAGTTGCAGAGGGGTGAAAAGCGGGGGTAGATTGGGGGACAAGGTGGTAATAGGGGAAGAAGGGAATCTGAATGTGTTAGGTGGCAAAAGCAGGTAGTTAGGAGCAAAAAAGTAAGGGAGAGGTATAAGTGGGTCCTTGGTATAAAAGAAGATGGTAAAGTGATTGTAATACAAAGCTTCATAGTGAAAACAATATAGATGAAAACTTAGATATTTTGTGAATCAGGGTATGTAAGGTCTTGTAGGTCATTGATTATGATGGGAGTGGTAATAATGATAGCCATTTCCTTGGGTGGTTAGAGAATTAAATGTGCACTTTTGTCTATGCTAAAAGGAAAATTTGGGATACTCTCAAAAAAGGGATTAATCATTTGGACGAGGTTGGTGTATGATTTCTCTTAGGCCACCATGGTTTGGATACTAGGAAGGAGACAGAAATTACCAACATGTGCCAATGCATAGTTGGCAAGAATATCTGCAACCCCATTGTGATTCCATCATTGATGATGAAGAGTAGCTTCCTATGTTAAATTTAAATTTGAGAAAATCCTTTGAACAATTTTGTCCATGCTCCACTTGTGTGAGAGGCCGAGGTGACTTCCACAGTGCCAAAGGCACAAGAAAAAGGTTCGAGCGTGACTTATCATATGAATAATGACTCTAGAGTCCCCTTCAATGTGAAGCTTAGAGAACCCATGGTTTAAAGCTATCGTGATTTATGTGTGGAGTGCAAGCTGCTTTGCAAAATTATTAGTTTGAGTACAATTTGCTGTGCATAGTTGAGGATAGGTTCCCCATCAGAGTCTCTGATTATGCTTCCAATGCTTGCTTTCCCCGGGTAGTGCTAGCCACCAAGACAAAATTCAATTTATGATATCCCTCAGGCAGTGGGTCCCACATATTTTTAGAATATATTTTTAAGGAATGTAATTGGTAATGGAATGGGATATTCCAAGTATAGGTTGTCTACTAGTAAGTCATGTTGGCAGAATCAAAGATTCCAGATTTACTCTTGTAGAGAGTGAGAGCAGTGCTTCTAATTTGGGCTTTTATTTTACCATCCAATTTGCATTGTCCAAGATTACAGAGTTTCTTTCTTTTCACAAGTGCCACAGAATAAAACTGGGGAATGTCTGACATAATTTGAATAATATCTGACTTGAACCATGTCCCATGATCTTTAGTTTTAAGTATGAAAATTTATTAACATTTAATTGACCGAATACAAGAGCCACTTCGTTCCAGATTGTTGTAGTAAAGGGCATTGGAAGAAGAGGTGATTGACATCTTCAGCTGCCTGCTCACAATTAGGACATATATTTGGGCCAATCCAACCTCCACATTGGAGATTATTAGTAGTAAGAATACTCGTACATATATCTTAAATACACATATCTCAAATACGCTGAAATATAACAATCTCAAGGTTCTTATCTTGGATTTCCACATACCACATTGATTAATAATTCCATTACCTTCTCTGCCCATTTTCCACTGACTTTTGACAAATGGCATCAATGTAGCAACCCCAGTGTCAGGCTCAAAAAAACATTTTCAGGGGAAAAAAGGGCTTCAAACTTCACCATATGGCTAAGATGTTACAATTTTTCAATTGACTTCTCCAAGCAAAAAAAAAAAAATATATATATATATATATATATATATATATCTAAATGACAGTCAAATGGATGTCAAATTTAAAGTTGAAACTGCCCTATGCTGTCAAAATAGATGTCAAATTTAAGGTCAAACATAATTGTGAACAACTCATTCCATTCCAGACCCTTGCTGCCATTGCAGAACACCTATCAGAGTAACAATATACAGTAGTAACCACCAAAGTCGCTTGAGTTTTGGGCAAATTTGTAAGGCCCATATCTGTTTCCACTAGTTAATTTTGGGTTGTTCTTTATAGCTGAGGGACTGGTATGTTGAGGCTAGTCTGCATTCTCCATGCTAAGCTTATGGCCGTATCATTGGGTCGTGGTGGAATGAAAAATAACTCAATTTGACAGCTCCTCTAAAAGCTTGTATGTTTGTGTTGGCTGTCCATGTCCAGGTGTTTTGTCTTTTCCACATTCAAATTAAGCTGGCTATTCTAATTTGTATAACAATAATCCACGATATGGGTGTACCCTTGTCCTTGGGGAATGTGCTGAAGCTCCATAAGAGTTGGATTTTGAATGACTGGCATTCCATGCCAACTTTCCTCCCCACAGTTGAATGCTATGTCCATTGTCCACCTTCCAAGCGAGTCTATTTGGCAAGAGTCATACCTGTTCATAGAAGTTTGGTTGTCCTTAAGAGAGTTGGTTGCCATTTATCCGAGAGAATGGTACCTCGTTGCTTGAACAGATATTTCTCTTTCAGGATGGTGCTCCAAATGGAGGGCAGGTCCTTCCAATGTTACCAACCTACTCTCATTGCAAGTGCTATTTAAAAATTCAAATATTGAGGTCCCTTTGCCATTTTGAATGACATGCTTTACTCCAGAACACGAGGATATTTATGCTGTTTGATCACTCGTCTCTAGAGAAAGTTTCTTTGCATAATGACTAGAGTGTTGACAATCTGTTTAGAAAGAGGTATAAATTTTAGCAAATAAATGGGAACTGCCTGGACGACAGATTTCAACAGTTGTATTTTTTCCTACAAAAGAGAGCCACCTGTGTGTCCAATGAGATAATTTATGTTGCAATTGATGTATGATGCCATCCCAAAAATTAGTCTTGAGTTTTAGATGTAACGAGAAACCAAAGTATCTTGGTTGGAGTTCGTCATCTTGAAATAGGAGTATCCCAAGAATTTACCTTTTTCTTTTTTATGGAACATTGACAAAAGTTACATGGGATACGTGTTGGTTTATTTTCTACCCCAAGGACCGATGAAATTTGCTGAGAATCTTGTCAAGCATTATGATTTCCCTAACGTTAGTCTGTCATCTGCAAAGTTGAAAGTTGGCATATCATTTCCTCAATCGACCACTTGTACTCCATGGATTTTGCCAGTAATCTTAGCTTCTTCAACTAGCCTGCACAAGGTCTCTCCCACGATAAATAAATAGGGGCTGCAGGGTTCTCCTTGACATAATCCTCTAGATGGCAAAAAATGGAGCCCAATTTTCCTTTGATAGAGATTTTGAGTATAGCGGGGTCTGGATGCAACTGTTGAACCATGTGATAATGTGTTCACTGAACCCAAAGGCTCGAAGAGAACCTTCCATTAGTGCCCGACTGCACTGGTCCAAAGCTTTTGAGATCTCAAGCTAATGAGAATCCATGTCTGTCTATCGAGCATCAATGAGGGGAAAATTTCCTGCACCACTATAATACTGTCCACTATTTGGCAACCAGGCAAAAAAGCGGACTGGGATGAAGAGATTATTTTTGGGAGCAGCAGTGTGAGTTTCATGGCAATTAATTTAGATATGATTCTACACACCATATTACACAAAGAACTGGCCCAAGTGATTTGTCTTATATTTTATGGGGATAAGAACTAGTTTTGTGGCATTCAAATTTCAAAGCATATTTTTATTTCCGTCTTCAATCAGTGCCATTAGATCAGCTTTGATAATATCCCAATCTGTTTGATAGATAAAAATTGGAAATCCATCAGTCCCTGGTGCCTTATGTGGTTGGAAGGAATAAATATGCTTTTTATTTTTTCATATTTTTGATTTCCTCTTTCTCGATTTATTTCAGAGTTTGCTTGATGAGTTCCCATTGAGCTCTTTTTTTCCTCTGATTTTTTGGCTCCTGTGAGAAATTTTTGGACGTATTCAATTGCATAAGTTAGAATGTCACCAGGCCTAGAGATGAGGGAGCCATCTTCCTTTTTGAGTTGATGAAATGTGTTGAGATGTTTATTCATAACAGATCTATGGAAGTATTTAGCATAGTTTTAAAAATCAGCGAATCTCGGTGATTGCTCACAAGAACTCAGCACTCGCCTGCAGATCGAGTAATCGTCTAAAAACTCGCGAGCCAAGTATCTTCTAGATAGTCATGAGTTTTGACAAGTAATTTTTGGGGAATACTCACAAAAGCTCATGAGTCTATGAGGAAAACTCAGCAATTGCTAAATAATAACAGCCCATGGGAAAAAAAAAAAGTTTTTATCGAAAACATTGCAAAAAAGTTTACTTTGTACTCATGTAGTTTGTACTTTGTACTTAAAGAAAATTCTTGCA
The DNA here is from genome assembly GCA_037957365.1 of Torreya grandis. NCBI lineage: Eukaryota > Viridiplantae > Streptophyta > Pinopsida > Cupressales > Taxaceae > Torreya > Torreya grandis. The sequence continues at coordinate 357,910 of JARHVA010004214.1, forward strand.
CAAAGAAGAATTCGAAGGGCACGGAAGAAGGAAATTGGGCTTGGCTTCAGAAGACCTGCCCCTCAGCACCGCTTTGTACCACACGCCCAAGGCACTGCCCCTTGACCCCACTGGGGGCTCTCACCCCCAGACTCCCACTTTCGTGTTCCAAAGACAAAAAGAAATAGTGGGGGAAACCGCACAGACAGAAGGTGCTATTTTTATGACTAGTGCCCAGTGGATGTCATTTAACAGTGTTTTACTGTTTTACATGTTCTTCTAGTTTATTTTATGAATTTATATATATTTTTAAGTGGCGATAAAGTTATTGAGTAATTGCCAAGTCCCGAGTCGAAGTCAAATTTGGGTTGCCAAGTATGAGTTTTTAAACTATGGTATTTAGTATTGGAGCCTCCCTATTGATCCAATTTTCTCTTGAGCGCTGCCACCAGTATTGTTCTTCCCTCTACTGAATAGAGGTCAAACTGTGGATGAGAGAATGCTCCCTAGTTGCCATTTTCTAAGGGAAACCTTTGTCTTTGATTTGTTTTTTAACCTTGCTAGCAGTTTCTTTTTTTTTTTTTTTTTTGGATAAACATAAGATGGGGGTTTTGGAGGGGTCCCTTCCCCGATTACATGGAACGAGCCATAAGCCAAAAAATCCCAAATAAAACAACAGCTGCAGCAGGGGCTGACAAAATGTTGTAGAAAAACAGCCAAATAATAGCAAAGATGCAACATAGAAACAAAATAAAACAAAGAAAATCTAAGAAGCAAGAAACAGACGAAATTACATATCAAGTCCTTTAAAGACTGCATTCCACTCCTCTGCCAGATTGTTGAGGATAGTTTGCAGTTCACGAATACCACCCTTCTCCACCTCAGTGTCCTTGCCTTTAACCCGTGCTTTAGATCGCTTGCTCAATGCTCAACCTCAATGCACTCTGATCTTCCTTCCCATACTTGATCACTTCTTTCAGCACGTTAATATTAGTCACACAGTTCTTAATTGTCATCTTGCTAATATTACTGACATGCCTTGTTTCTTCCTTTAACTAGAAATTTTCCTTTTCCAATCTGGAAGTTTTCTTTTTCAACATTTCCATTTTGTGAAGAACAAATCCCTTATCTTCCATATCCTTCGAAGGGCCAGCTTGACTAGTACGACCAGCAGGGTGTAGTTGCATGTTCTTAATGGACACCTTCATTCCATATGTTTCCTTCATCATCCAGTTTATGATACTCTTATGCAGATTCACATCATTCACAAGCATATTAAACTTATCTTGAAAGCTTCCATTGCTCTCCTCCCTGACTCTCTTCTTACCTTTTAAAACCACATTTTCTTGAAAATAAGCCTCCTTATTATGTTTGACGGCCTTTTCCATCATCGGTTCAAATTGCATGGGCTTCATAGCTACCTCCTCCTTTTCAAGTGACTTTATACTGGAAGATCTCATCTCGGACTCTTCAGAAGAGAACTCTTCCTCCTCAGAATCTGGGGACACTTCAACCGGATGCTTTTTAGCTGAGAAATGTTTAACATTTACCGCTCTTGGAATTTTAACAACCACAGTCTTAGACTTCTTCCCCTTGTCCCCACCTTTCCCAACCACCTTTTCTTTCTTTCCTGGTTCTACAGTCTTAACCTTAGGTGAGCGACCAATCATGTAAGCTTTTGCATGATTTAACAACAGAAAAATCAAAGCTTGGTGTCGAGGAAAAACATAGTTCCCCAATTGCACATCAATGATAGAATTTTCAAGGGACATCAGCAGATAAAACAGAAAACTAACAGCTACTTTATGGCAAAAATGATTCAACAAAGGGAAGTGATAAGAGTAAACCAATTTGAAACGACCCTCCATAGTTATGTACTTCATGATTTGGTGCGCCACCAACTGCCATGGAGAGCAAAGGGAGTCTTTCAGGAATCCAACCTGGAATGCTATCAATTCCTCATCGTCCTCCAGAAACTACTCTATTTCCTCCTTTTTGTCCCTCCTGGACTTAAAGAATTTCCTCCCTTGCATACTTAAATCGGTGACCTGTGTTATAAATTCTTCACTGACAAGAATATAAACTCCATCGATTTCCACAGAGCAATTCTTCCAAGCTTTTGTGAACGCCACCGAGATGTGAGGATCATAGCCTTTAATGCTTTCCATATAGGTTGAAAGGCCTCCATCTTTCAAGATGTTCCAAACCTCTTATTTTTTTTTAGCAGCTCCAACAATGCTCGATTCCACTCTGCAAAGATCCCCACCCATAATGCAATACTTTTGAAAGCGGAACTAGCATAATCATCAATGTCATGGCCAGCACATAAGTCCTTGTGATTACACCAAGATTTGGCACGAGTGTCAAAGCCCACCCATTGGCTGCCCAAATCATTTCTCAAAAAGGGGAGATGATTATTAAGCATGTCTAGGCTCTCGTGTTAATTATCAATATTAACACCAAGTGCCAATCGAAGGGCCAAATAGAGCTATAGATCATTAGACATCGAACTAAACTGAAAAAATATCATCCCATATGTTATACTCCACATGCTTCCAAGTCTATTTGTTGTTTCACCTCCCTTGGGAAGTCTATTATGCCATTTGCCCCCTTGTTAGCAAACCAGTCTGCAATCTTATTCCCTTCACAGTATGGATTATCCTTATTTCCTGGAAAGTCTGAATAATACCAAGGGCTTCCTCCATTATATTTTTAATGGACCAACTAGGAGGATGTTTCTTGTTTAGGCAGTGGACTATATTCAAGGAGTCACCTTCAATTATCAACCTCGTGATACCAATCTCTTTTGCTATTTGAACTCCCCATAAAGTTGTTGCGGCTTCTGCTACATGGCTAGATTGAATCCCTGGATTTACCAACATAAGCAACAATCAACGATCCTTTACCATCTCTTAAAACACCTCCTCCTCCTCCTGCTTTCCCCAGATTCTCCTTTGAAGCCCCATCAAATTTAATTTTACCCATCCTAGAGAAGGTGCAATCCATTTAATTAAACTTCTAGCCTCCTTTTTTGAATCCTGAGCAATCCTCCCCTCATTTGACAAGTTCCAGTTAGCTGCAATCTTCACTTCATCATCCTTAAATAAACCATTGTCCTTTCTTTTATTAGCATCAAAGTTTTCTTGCAATAGGTTAACAATATTTGAGGCTCCCTGTTTACAATGGGATCTTTTGTCTTTGAAAATTCCCCTGTTTCTTTCCTTCCAAAGCCCCCAAAATATGTGGTAAAGCTAAATATCACAAGGTTTTTAGACTTTTGCTTTTGAAGGGAGCCTTCCAATGATTCCATAATTCCAAAATATTTGAGGGTCAATCTAACAACAAATGAGTAGTCGATTCAGCATTTGATTCACACAAAACATATCTGTTAGGAACAGGAAGACCTCTCTTCATTAGGTTGTCGATAGTCAAAAATTTATTTTGCACACCAAGCCAATAAAAGAAGTTAACCTTCAGGATCAAATCTTTAAGCCATAACCTGCTCCCCGGTATGCCATCCGGTGTCACCTTTAGAGCAACTTTATACCCAGTTTTAACACTAAACTTACCATCAAGCAAATCCTCCTAGATCAACTCATCTTCTATTCTTGTTTTACAAACATAAACTCCATGGAGCAGTTAATTTTAAGTCGGAAATAATTCTGATCTTCCTGATCGGCATTATCCAGGTCTATAATTATCCAGTTTGGTTGTGAATCCATAATTTCTATGTAATATGCAACTCTTTCGCCATACTTATTCCCAATAGATTCACAAATTTGATTCCATGGGTCTATCATCAAGAGAGGTGAACTTATAATCCATGAATCATCCCAAAACAACACTTTTTCACCTATCCCCACCTTCCATCTACTCCCTTTCCATAATTTTTTCTACTTTTAACCAACCAATTCCAAAAACAAGACCATTTTGGGAGGTTTTCATCCTGCAACCATTTTCCAACCTCCCACATCTCCATGTACTTGGCCTTGAGAATTTTAGTCCACTGATTAGTTTCTTTGATGAATCTCCAACCTAATTTGGCAACCAGAGCTGTTTTTTTAAATATGTGGCTTGCTAAAATATATTACCAAAAGCTGTTTTGTTCAAATGCACCAATTTGGTTTTGAGATATTTGAGTTTTCCATGAACTCGTACATTTCATGGCCCGGAATATTGTACGCTTCTGCCCACCATTTGGCTATGTAATCACTGAGGTGTGAGTGGGAGAGCCACATTCATTGTGGCTTCAATGAGAAGGCTGCTTGTGTGTGAAACAACAAGGGCAACAGGCCAGTGATCTGAATGTGTGGAATCACTTACCCTTGCTGTTATTCATGTTTTGATCATGATCCATTGATTGGAAACAAAAAATCAGGTCCAGCTTTTCTGCTACGTAATTAATACCCCTCCTCCAGTTACTACAAGTGTGAATGCCTTGAGCTTAATCAAGATCCATCATGGAAGTATCCACAGCCAGTTTAATCAGGGCCTCTGCTGTTCTATGATTGAAGGCCGATCCCCCTTTTCTTACCTAGGTAATTTGATCATATTAAAGTCCTTCATTAGTATTAGATTTTGTGGGCTTGAACTGAGAATCCATATTGTGATCTGTTCGAGAAAAGAAACTTTGTTGGTTCCATTAGGTGGAATGTATACATTGACAATTCCAGTGGCATTGGAATTCAAACAGAGAAGAAAACAGAAACAAAAGGAAAAGGTTGATGTGAATATAGTACACACCATGATGGATCCCACTGGATCATTGTGCGGGTTGTGTTACAGTGGAGAGTTTGTTTGCTCCCCCATGTACCTAAATATTTTATTTTTTGTAGGGACCTTGATCTGCAAGTTTCCTAGAGAAAAACCATTTCAATGCCTTCTGTTTTGACCTTGTTCCTTAGAGATCAGCATTTTTTGGGTATGCCTAACCCTCTTATGTTCCACGAGAGGATCCGTATTAAGAAGGTTAAATAAAAATAAGATCATCCTCCCTTAGCATAGTCAACTTGCTTGGGATTCGAGATTCTCAGATTGGCACTACAATTGCTCTGGGTCCTGTTATTGCTGCATTTTCCTCTTCTCTCCCAATCCATCATAAGATGGTTTCCTGTTCTTCTGGTTATGGCGGTAGTAGCCTTGGGTTCCCAAACCAGAAAGTTGACTGGAATCAAATCTGCTTGAGAGTGATTTTTGTCTTTGATTTTCCTATATTTAGACTGAGACTTGAAAAGATCAGCTTTTGATGAGCAGGTGATTGGGAAATGAATCTTACCTTTTTGCTTATTTGTGTTATTTGCAGGTTCTCACTGATCTTCATTGGATAGTGTGCTGATTTCTGGAGTGCCTTGTACAAATTCCATTTCTTCAACCCATGTTTCCGCCAATACAACAAAGGGATTAATATGCAAGACGTGACCTGCTTTTTTTGGCAAACCTTTTCCTTTTCTTGCATATGCTCTGTAGTTATCCTCTCCCTTTGTTTCTAATGTGTCAGGCTGAGGTGAGCTTTGAACTTGATGTTGTGGACTCTGCTGCTGTTCTTTGAGTGGCTACCCATGCTATGCCTGGCCTTGTATGGTGTACTGTCGATGCATGGGAGTTTTCGTTGTGTGTTCCTGAGTTTCCTAAGAGTGTCAGACTCGGGCCTAGTGAACATGTATGTGACAAATACTGCACCTGAAAGGACTGTTTTCATTGTCTATTGGTTGCTTCCACTCTATTGCACCCTTGTCAAGAATGAGTCAATCTGGCAGGTGTTTTCCTAGATCAAGATTTACAAAAAGTTGTGCATAGTTTAGCACCCTTAGATTCCTTGTAAAGTCAGAGGTTCCTTGTAAAGTCGGAGATGGCATTTCCTTTTTCTTTTTAGCAGATCCTCCTGCCAGTACCCACAAAATAGTAGTGGCAACCTTACCCATATTGGAAGAGTAGTTGGGAGATCTTCTGTTGGGTTGAACGCGAAAGCCCAAAGTGTGTAGTCTTTGGGCATAATTAAAAACTCCCTTGATCCAGTTGGCATTCAGTTCTCTTGAACCCATGATCTGAGAGTTTTAGGGCCTGGAAAACACCCGTGAATCTGTAGATAAGAGCCTTCCCTTTTAAGAATCAAAGGCATTGCTCCATTTCATCCATAGTGAAGGAGACTTTTGAGGGTTTGTCTAGCTTGAGGTAATAGCCACTTTCCTTCTTGGTTGGGAAATTTAACAGAGTGATTATTTTGTGCATGGTATTGTATGAAATATGAAGTGCTGTAATTCTTCTTTGCAGATAGGGGCGATTTCATTGGTGACTGCTGTTCTGAAATTATGACTTGAGCTTGATGTAGGGGAGGCTTGGGAAGAGGCCATGGCTTCCTCAAGGAGGCTGTCTAAATCCTGATCAGCTCTTTGCTGACTTTAAGACTGTTTGAATGGATGGAGAGGGAGGTGTGGTCTGGTTAGAATGGAGGTTGGGAATGAGCAAGGAGGTGGTAGGTGGAAGCCCACAGGTTCCTCTAACAAATTAGAAAAATATAGAATCCTGGTGGTTAATTAACATGGCCCCGGCTCTCACTCAGCATTAGGTATGCCAACAAAATTTAGATATGAAATCTGCTTTCAAAATTGACCCATTAATATGCCATTTTAGATTTGAAAAGGAAAAATGATGCAACATCCAACAGTGTAAAACCATTAACTTAGGGACACAGGTGTCAACTGCATTTTCCAACAAGCAAGCAATCTTATCTCACTGGTTTGTTGAGAAATTCTACTGCTTACATATTTTTTATTATAGCTGGATATCAAGCTTCTCCTATTTCACTAAAAGCTATATCCAAACCATCCATCCTTAGACAAACTCGTGAATCTAAATTCTAAAGTGATCACAACCCAAGGTTACTCACTTTCCAGGCACTACAAACACTGAAAAGGCATCTCAGATTTAAAGGAGCACCTCGGAAAGAAAAAAATTCTATTGACGTCCACAAAAGTCTAAAGGCAAACAAGTGCATGAGTGAGCACCAGATTGCACTCATATAAATATGGAATATTGAAAGCTTGAGGATAAATAATCACCAAATCTTAATTGATAAATCACTATTCATTTCAATTGCAAATTATTAGTTTACATAGCACAAAAAATATTACCATTTGAGTCATAAGCTAAACCCATGTACTACTAAGATATGAAGCCAATATTGGGATAGCAATCAGGGAAGCTATTTGTAGCAAAATTACCTCATCAATATCAGCATCTGGATTGACATGCCTTCCAACTTGATCTGATGAGGGCACTCGGATATCCTACATTCATTCCCACAAAAGTTGGTAAAGAACTTGTAAAAGATATCGAAAGACATCTATATAAACTCAGAAAAAATCCAAAATTACACAAATTGCTGTTCAAAGGATTCTATGTCGCCCACAGTACATTTTATAACTCTCTTGGTATTAACAATAATTAATTAAGAAAGTAATATCTCCTGTATCATTTATGTACATGACACAAAGGAATCCATAATCAGGTTAATGAACCTATCCAGTTGCACATTTCTAAGTAAGGAACTTTCCCTTCAAGACTAAATGTTTCGCTAGTTTATACTTATGATAAAAAAATTGGCTAAACAAGCTGCCATCTGCACGATCAAACGTGTCTAGGATTTGTGACAACACAAACTTTCTCAAGACACGTTTGTCAAAGTAATCACATACCACGAACATTTCTGGGATGAACCTAAAATGTATGTTGCATCACAGGACAGCCCCAACCATGATGCCACTAAAAAGCCAAGTATATTGGCAAAGATAAAAGTGGAAAAAAACAAGGAAACCAGAAAAACTTAGTTAATGCATTAGCAAAACCACAATAAAAATAGAAGAATATCCCCAATAAATGAAATGTGGTATACTTGCCATCTGACATTTATGTACAAATATCTAAGTATGGTACTGGTAACTTTGATGGTCAAGCGAAGATCAAACTGAGCAATTGTCTAATTTCTATTCTAACCTTTTATTGATTTTTAGCCAGTGTCTACACTGTCTCATTTCAGATTAGCCGTAAGTCCTGTCTGATTGCTTCTTGTAATTAGTAATCAGTAGATGACCATTTATATCATATGCATCCCTGAACATTAAATATTGAAAAGTTGCCACACCCTATCCGGCTGCCAACCAGCACTTACAAATCCAGATACAGCACACCAGTTTTTTATTACATAAATAAAGCTAAGGTCTCCATTTTTGGAAGACTTAATTAAATAATTGCATATACTGTATGTTGTAAGAAAAATGCATTTGAATCTGGAGATGCTACCTTTCTTATCAAAAAATGCCTGACTAATCGATATATTAGTCTTATGGAAAAGAAAGAGAGTGTAATAATGCAGGATGCTCATTGAATATCCAATCAAATGCTTGGACATACCTGCGCCTTGGAAGGCTGGTGCAAACCCTGAATTCTTTCATCCATAGTTAATGACCCATTCAACACTGAAGCATGCATTGTCTTAGATTGCACCTGCGCATTCGTGTTTTGGGAAGATTGAGTGGAAGCAGAAACATAACGCTGATGTTGTGGAGAAGCAAACTTGCTTGGTATGCACAAAGCCTTTGAAATTGTACTCGGAAGATTTTTGTCTTCATGTTTTACATGTGCTGGAGATGCCCTATTTGAATTTTGTGTAGAGGACGACCCAGCTATGCATTGATCAAAAATATTTCGATAGAGTGAAAGAACATGTTGCTCACGATTAGTGACTTCCTCTTCAAGCATAGCGATCTCAGTTAGTAGCTCCCTTGTCTGCATCAAACTTACACAATTCAAACACCTTCCTCTATAAAATTGATTGTACTAATTCGTGAAAAATATTTTCAGCATACTGAATTCCTGTAAATGAGAAACCTATTAATGCACAAAATTGAGCAGCTTGCCACAAAAGAAGCTTAAACAAATTCTAGTAGACAGTAACATAAGAAGATATGTTGAGACATTTGCAGAAATTATCAAGGCACAGACTGAAGCTAGTTGTTTCTATTGACTAGTTATGCATGTGCAAGTCATTGATAGTTGGATTAGCATGCCTATGCATGGCTGTGGTTCGATAAATGATAACTGGACTTGATGGCATAACTAGCCTTTCCCTTCCCCTCGAGGTAATGCCAGAACTAACCATCACTTAACAATAAAACCAATTATAAGGATCATATACACTTTCTCCCATTTCAGAGGCAAACATCAACAGAATATAATAGCTTAGAAAATACACCAATATTTTTTTATGACAGTTTTTTGGTAAACTGTCTCCTGCCTGCCTATATGGAAGAGAAAATTTAAGAACATGACACATAAATGAGAACCTATTGTCAAACTATTTCTTATGACATACTGGATTTGAACATTCATTTATTTGGCAGCCAACAATCTAAAACTTTTGTTGTGAGTTATAACAAAAACCATAGTTGAATCATTGCCTGAACTTTGGTTGAGCTTTACGCTTTAGGTATACTTGAACGATGTGATCAAATACTATTAGTTTGACTTTGGGAATATCCAATGTTTAAATGCCATGACACATTCCTTGCTTTATTGTTCGACAGATGCATGGTATCCTTAATTTTTTTCAGAAAAAACAAGACATTTACAACCATTTTAGTAAGCACACCGCAATTGAAATTAGAAAAAGCATAGTCATATCATATATTCATTAAGCAAGCTTCTGGTCTTAATGTTTACAGAGCTAAAGCAACAGGTTCAACCACCTGAGCAGCAAAATGGTGGTGTCCAGGTGAAAGGGCACTTGACGCTCGACCCATGGCTCTCTCAAGTGTACATCGCATAGATTTTTCATATTCCAGACGCATTTGCAGCTGTTCGACCTGCAATGTTAGTCATAAAAACCACACTTTAAAAATTGGAAAACGTTGTTAATGAATAAAAAAGGATAATCAACAAACTAGCATTATAGAATTCAAATTGCGGTAGTGTTTCCTACAAATGTGAAATGAGAATCTGCATTGGCATGGTTAAAATGTGGCACTAACAGTCTCTGGCAAGTGACAATATTATTGGTGCCAGGTAGTTTATGGTTAATTGTAATAAGAGATGTTCAACTAGCAGTTAAAATTTTATTCATGCACAAGGTGTAGTCTCCTCAATTGCTGTGTAAGACATTAAATCAAGAATTTTAATTAGCAAAGCTGTAGGTTCCAAACAAGAAATACAAAACACCTTCAATCCAAGGCAAATTTGCTTAGCTAATGCAAGGAAATGAAAAATACCAACATCAGTTATAATATATGCCCAAGATCCTTAATAAAAAATTCCACCCAAAGAACTTAGAAGCCTGGATAGAATTTCTCCCTGTCAAACACCTTAAACTATTTCATTTGGCAGGACAATTTGGAAGTGATGTAAAATATTTACTTTGAATTCTATATATTTGCCATCACTTGTTGAAGCCATCCAATTGGCCTTTTGAAAGGAATATAAAAAAGGCGGCCACATAGCCATTTTTTTGTTTCATATTTGAGCATACTAACAACCTTGTCACCATCTGTGCAATCTTCATAAATCCTTTCCATTCATCATAGTATATTTGGACCATCATTTACATTAAACTCTCAACAGATCACCCAGCCTGCAAAGGGTACATATCAGGAGGTTTCAATGCTCTAAGTTAACCAGTGAAGCAAGATACTTTGTTATTTAGTATATAAAGCAATGAGCGACATTTACTATCAGCATCTCTTGGTTATTTTTCAATCCATATGTGATTTCTTGACATAATTCTCTGATTCTAAATTAAATTGATCATGTTGGCTATACCATAGTCCATAAAACTATAACCTACTGCACCCATGCCTTGCATCCTGTCCATAACAAACCCCACTCTATAATATTAACCTCCTTTCCATATAGAGATAAAATGTAACTCCAAACTATTGGTCTAAGAGCACGTGACTTAAGTTGGGCAAAACATTCCAAATTAACAGGCTTTTTTACACAGCGTTAATTCTTTAATGACCATAATCTTTTGGAACCACTTGTCTGATTGGTGCTTGTAAGGTAGTCCTGACATACTGATAGTTATTGCCATGGGATACTAGTTTGTGTTTCCCTGAAAATTTTATGTAATGTCCCCTTCTCAAATCTGATCTCCCAGTGTCCGTTGGCCTAGTTTTGGAAATCCGTAGGCTATTCGGAAGGTGCAAATTAGGGTTTCCTATTTTTTAGGATGTCCTTGCTTGGAGTTTTGATGGCGAATTCTTTCTGGGTTTTTCAAGAGCTTCGCGGAGGTATGTTTGTTTCAGCTTTCTGAGCATTTCCAGGAATTTACCATTTTTAGTAAATTCTATTTTTGGCAGCTAGCAGGGTTGTCTCAAGGAGTTAACTTTCCCTTTCAGTTGACTCATTCAGTTTTGAGCTTCAGAATGCGGTCTTGGTAAAATAAGTTAATTTCACTTAAAAAATAACATTATATTTTAACGTTGACCTTGGCCAAGTCGAAATAACTTAATTTTATTTTGAAAGGGGGACTTGAAGGGGGGGCGCCATCATTGCATGGAAAGGGGCGCCACTTTTGGAGATAAGGCTTCAAGGGAGGCCAACTGAAGCCTATAAAAGAAAGCATTGGGTTCTCATTTTATCATCTTGGTCTAATACATTGTTATGCTGCCGCTTTGGCTCTGGAACTGCTTCGGGGAATGAAGGCCTCCTAGCTAGGGCATCGCTTCATGCTTGCAAGACAGCATCTGGTGGTGATTCAGTCATTGATATTTATATTTACTTATGTAATGATTTCAGTTATTTCATTGATTAGTTTATTCGGTATTATTAGTGTTTCAGTTATTGTATTCTGTATAAGACAGATCTAGGTTTTTATTCATAAATCAGAAAATACAAAAAAAAAGGTTTTGGGTATCATTTCATTATCTTAGCTAGGCTTAGGCGCCCCTTTGCTCTAATTTATAGAATTTTTCAAGCTTGCAATTTATTTCTAGAGCAAATCGCCCTATTCAGCTGGGACACCCTTTGGAGTTTGCATTGGAATTCGTGTAACAAGTTTTGGATGCAGATTGGGTTTGAATTTTGATGCTAACTTGGGCGACATCTTAAAAAAGAGACTTTGCAACAGAAATCAGGAAGATTGAACAAGTTTTGTGTGAGTTATGAACATCTGCAGAATTTAATAGGTGGCTGGTTTTTCTTCTTTCTAAGAGCAAATTCTTCTTATTTTGTAAGCTGACAGTAGTACTGGCAGCCATTCTTTACTTGTTCAAATCTGATTTTAAAAGTTCAGTTTCTATTAAGTTATTGTATTAGTTTTTAGCTCCGCCCTATGGTAGCTACTTTCCCTATTGGGGTTAGCAAGCACATTCTGGGTGTAGAGCTCCGCCCTATGGTAGCTACTTTCCCTTCTGGGATTAGCAAGTACATGTTGGGTGTGGAGTAGTTTCATTCTTCAGTATTTACAATTAAAGCATTGTTATTAATTTCACTCCGTCATATGGTAGCCCCTTATTCCGCCTTGGATTGGGTAGCACATACTTGACGTAGAGTTACTTTGTAATTTACTCCGTCTTATGGTCGCCCCTACTCCGCCTTGAATTGGGTAGCACATACTGGACGTTGAGTTCCATTTCTAGCATCTAAAGTAGCAGAGTTGTTTCAGTACATTTGGGTTTATCTTCTAACTTTAACGGTATTTACTTAAATGTTGAAATCCAATATCTAAAAAATTGAAAAAAAATTGGCTCGGGATATTTCAGTGGTATCAGAGCCACGTACCCTGCCATCATGTGAGCAAACCATCTATGAGTGACAGACAAAAGAGATATATTGCAAGAGAAGATAAGAAAATTGCAAAACAGTTTCAGTGGTATCAGGTTCCCGAAGGTCAGACAACTTCAGAGGTCTTGAGGGCTCATTGGGAGTCTTCTCAAGAAATAGATATGGCAGAAGGTGAGAGATCAGTCGGGGGTAACGAGAGGTTTACCAACCCTAGAAATGATAGTGGGAAGGGTAGAGAAAGATCACTAAGTCCCGAAAAGAGATTTGAAAAGAAGATGGATGCCTTGATGGATATGGTATCCCTCATGTTGGGGAAAGTGGGTCAGAACCCAACTCTCCAGAACAATTCCGGATATAGAAGAGAGCCTAGTGCCTCTAATCAATTTGATGGAAGTGTTGCTCAACCTGTTTCAAACAACACTTACATTTCGTCAAGGCCCTTCAAACCCACCTTCGTAGCACCAGTAAACGCCCAACCTGATCCTGAAGAGAATTCTTCATTTGTGGAACAATTGAGACGTGGCCATGCGGAGTATGATTCTCTCCCTGATGACATCAAAATGGATATGTCCTATAATGAATTTATAGATCATAAGCGAAAGAGTAAGGGACAAGGGAGAAATTATGACCAAAGAAGAACTCCAACACAAGGAGACTTGCATCAAGCTATCAACAAGGTTTTGCTTTCCCACTTTGACGAAAGTGATAGTAATTCTGCTCGAGCTTGGATTCAGAAACTAGACAACTATTTGGCTCTTAGGCCAATGGCTAAAGAAGACGCGATTAAATTCGCTACGCTACACCTAGATGGGGTGGCGCATGAGTGGTGGTACCATGGCCTAATCACCTTGGGTCATGGATCAATCACTAGCTACGATGAATTCACCAATAGACTCATTGAGAGGTTCGAGAAGGACCCAGAAGTGCATTTTAGGGAGTTGGCGCAGTTGAAGAAGTATGGCACTGTTGATGCCTACATAGCTGAGTTTCAAAGACTTTCAATTATGGTCACTGGAATCACTGAGAGAAGATTAGTGATCTTATTCAGCGAAGGTTTGATGGAGCCACTCAAGGGATGGATCAAAGCTTTTGATCCACCGTCCTTACAAGAAGCAATGAAAAAAGCTAGAAACATGGAGTGGGCTGCTCCCAAAACAAAGTTCCATTCTAAACCATCATTCCACAAGTAGGATAGAGGGAAAAGGTTTCAACAAAAGCCTTATCAAAAGGAGTCTAAACAGCAGAAACCTCTTGGCACAAGATTGGATCCGGAAACTATCAATGAACTCCGAAGAAAGGGGCTATGTTTCCGATGTAGAGATAAATGGTCTCCAGATCATGTTTGCCCAAAGGGAGTCAAATTTCACCAGATTGAGTATTATTCAGCTGGTGAGAGTAACTCTGATTTTTCAGACCAGCAATCTGATCCCGAAGATAGTGAAGTGGAAAGAGCTCCTGAAGAGTCCGAAAGCGAAAAAGAAAGTGGTGGTACGTTAGCTCAACTTTCGAGCTTCCACAAGAATGAGTCTTTCAAAATTCGTGGGACGATCAAAGGGCAGCGTATAGTTGCTTTAATTGATACTGGAGCAACCCATAACTTCATTGACGAAGTTGTGGTAGCAAAGAAGGGGTTGCAATCAGAAGATTTTGAAGGGTTCAAAGTCATGGTTGCTGATGGGTTCCACATCTCTTGTACCAAAAGGGTTCCCAACTTGTCAATGCAATTGGGCAATTACGAAGTCAAGGATGACTTCTATGTGGTTAATATTGGAGATACGGATGTTGTCCTTGGCATTCAGTGGCTGCGATCTCTAGGAGAGATCTCTTTAAATCTGCAAACCATGGAACTCAAGTTCCAATCCGACGGAAAGAAGGTGGTGTTGAGAGGAATGTCAAATGGTGGCCCTCGGATTGTGTCATTCAAAAGGATGGCAAGGTTGATACGTCATGACCAAGTGGACTGGGCTGCGGAATGCATGGTTCTTCCGGCTAGTCCTGCTGAAACGAAAATAGAGTATCCTCTTGATATCCAATCTTTACTCACCAAGAAGAGTAAAGTGTTTGCTGATTTACCTCCTGGACCACCTCCTGATAGAGGTTCGGAACACATCATTGAGCTCAAGGAAGGGGCAAAACCGATGATCATAACTCCTTATCGGTATCCGAAGAGGCAAAAGGACGAGATCGAGAAGAATATTCAAGAACTCTTGAAGATGGGTTTCATACGCCCAAGCAAGAGCCCCTTTGCTTCTGCAGTGGTTCTTGTGAAGAAGAAGGATGGTACCATGCGCATGTGTGTGGATTATCGTGCTTTGAATCAAAGCACCATCAAAAACAGATATCCCATACCCAGGATAGATGAGCTCATTGATGAGCTACATGGTGCCAAGTTCTTCTCAAAAATTGATCTGAGATCGGGTTATCATCAGATTCGAATGAGGGGATCGGATGTGGAGAAGACAACTTTCAGATGTCACTATGGCCATTTCGAATTCTTAGTCATGCCATTTGGGTTGACTAACGCTTCGGCTACCTTTCAGTCTTGCATGAATCGTATTTTTCAAAGTCATTTAAGGAGGTTTGTGTTAGTATTTTTTGATGACATTCTGATTTACAGCAAGACTTGGGGAGATCATCTTAAGCACTTGGAGGAAGTGCTTAGTATCATGGAATCTGAGAGCTTGTTTGCAAAAGCTTCCAAATGTGAATTTGGGATGACGGAGTTACTATACCTTGGCCACATAGTGCTGAGGGAGTGAAGGTGGACCCAGAGAAGATCAAAGCAGTAGTTGATTGGCCACCTCCTGAGAGCTTAACTCAGTTGAAAGGTTTTTTGGGTCTATGTGGGTTTTATCGGAGATTCGTAAAGGGGTATTCACAGAATGCTGCTCCCCTTACTGATCTCACCAAAAAGGGAGCCTTTGTTTGGTCAGAAAAGGCTCATATTGTTTTTGACAAGTTCAAGAAGATCATGAGCTCGTGTCCGGTTTTGGCAATACCGGATTTCTCCAAGCCATTCGAGCTGCAATGTGATGCATCAGGTGAAGGAGTGGGGGCTGTCCTGATGCAAGACAAATACCCTATCGTGTTTGAGAGTAGAAAATTACGAGGTATTGAAAAAACATATTCAATCTATAACAAAGAAATGCTTGCCATTATGCATGCATTAGCCAAGTTCAGACAGTACTTAGTGGGAAACAAGTTCATGGTTAAGACTGACCACAATAGCCTCAAGCATTTCATGCACCAGAAAGATCTAAATGAGAGGCAATAGAAATGGGTAAGCTTCAAGCTTACGATTTTGATATTGAATATGTAAAAGGAAAAAATAATATTGTGGCTGATGCTCTCTCCAGGAGACCTCATCTTAGCTCATTGTGTAAGCTTACTGCAAATTGGAGAGACATGTTGCTTGCTGATTATGCTAAAAATCAGTTTGCAACCAGCATTCTTGAGGGTACTTTTCATGATGAAAGGTACAAGATGGTTGAGAGATTGATACATTATAAGGGAAGAATCTTTCTGGTGGCTGATTCTAAGCTGAAGAAGAAGATTCTCTTGACTTTTCATGATATTTCAATTGCTGGTCACCAAGGTTTTTTCAAGACATATCGGCAGATCCGAGAAAGGTTTTCTTGGAAGGGATTGAAAGGAGAGGTACAACGCTACATTCAGGAGTGTCCTGTTTGTCAAGCGAATAAAAATGAGCATACATTACCAGCTGATTTACTGCAACCACTCCCTATTTCCAATCAAAAATGGGAAAGTATCTCGATGGACTTCATCACAGGGTTGCCCAAAGCCCAAGGGAAGGATTGCATCTATGTAGTGGTGGATCGGCTAACCAAATTTGCTCACTTCTTCGCCATTACAGTTGCAGATCTGTTTTTTCGAGAAGTGTTCAAGCTGCATGGATTGCCAAAGAACATCGTGAGTGATAGGGACAGCAAATTTCTAAGTAAGTTTTGGCAAGAAGTCTTCAAAATGAGTGGCACTGTGCTCACCCCAAGCACTAGCTACCATCCCCAAACAGATAAGCAAACTGAAGTGGTGAACAAGTGGTTGGAAGGCTACTTGAGAAATTATGTGTCAAAACAGCAGAGAACTTGGGTCAAGTGGCTGCATATTGGTGAGTACTGCTACAACTCTACTTTTCATATGTCAATTAAGATGTCTCCTTTCTTGGCACTTTATGGGTATGAGGCACCTAGTTTTGCAGATTTAGTGTTTGGTGACAACAAAGCACCCCTAGCCAAGGATTTGTTGCAGCATAGTCAGGACATAATGAAATCCTTGAAGGATAATTTGCAGATTGCACAAAATCAGCAAAAGTTGTATGCGGATCAGAGGCGTGTTGAGCGTTCTTTCGAGGTTGGAGATATGGTCTATCTTAGATTACAACCATATAGGCAGTCTACTCTCAAGAAGAGTGGAGCTGAGAAGCTCAAACCTCGCTTCTATGGGCCCTTTAGGGTCATCAGAAAAGTTGGAGCAGTAGCTTATGAATTAGAGCTACCTTCTGATAGCAGAGTGCATAACGTTTTCCACGTGTCTCGTCTCAAGAAGGCACTTGGACATAATGTGATTACTTCATCCCAGTTACCACCTTTGGATGAAGAGGGACAGTTGGCTCTAATTCCAGAGGAGATACTTGATGTTCGAGAACGTTCTTTGAAGAAAAGAACCATCAGAGAGTACCTGGTAAAGTGGAAGGACCTACCTATGGAGGATGCAACTTGGGAAAATAATGAGATCTTGCATCATCCTAGTTTGCGATTGCTTGAGGACAAGCAATTTTGAGAAGGGCGGACTGTAATGTCCCCTTCTCAAATCTGATCTCACAGTGTCCATTGGCCTAGTTTTGGAAATCCGTAGGCTATTCGGAAGGTGCAAATTAGGGTTTCCTATTTTTTAGGATGTCCTTGCTCGGAGTTTTGATGGCGAATTCTTTCTGGGTTTTTCAAGAGCTTCGCGGAGGTATGTTTGTTTCGACTTTTTGAGCATTTCCAGGAATTTACTATTTTTAGTAAATTCTATTTTTGGCAGCTAGCAGGGTTGTCTCAAGGAGTTAACTTTCCCTTTCAGTTGACTCATTCAATTTTGGGCTTCAAAATGCGGTCACGGTGAAATAAGTTAATTTCACTTAAAAAATAACATTATATTTTAACGTTGACCTTGGCCTAGTCGAAATAACTTAATGTTATTTTAAAAGGGGGACTTGAAGGGGGGGCACCGTCATTGCATGGAAAGGGAGGCCAACTGAAGCCTATAAAAGAATGCATTGGGTTCTCATTTTATCATCTTGGTCTAATACATTGTTATGCTGCCGCTTTGGCTCTGGAACTGCTTTGGGGAATGAAGGCCTCCTAGCTAGGGCATCGCTTCATGCTTGCAAGACAGCATCTAGTGGTGATTCAGTCATTGATATTTATATTTACTTATGTAATGATTTCAGTTATTTCATTGATTAGTTTATTCGGTATTATTAGTGTTTCAGTTATTGTATTCTGTATAAGACAGATCTAGGTTTTTATTCATAAATCAGAAAATACAAAAAAAAAAGTTCTGGGTATCATTTCATTATCTTGGCTAGGCTTAGGCGCCCCTTTCCTCTAATTTATAGAATTTTTCAAGCTGGCAATTTATTTCTAGAGCAAATCACCCTATTCAGCTGGGACGCCCTTTGGGGTTTGCATTGGAATTCGTGTAACAAGTTTTGGATGCAGATTGGGTCTGAATTTTGATGCTAACTTGGGCGCCATCTTAAGGAAGAGACTTTGCAACAGAAATCAAGAAGATTGAACAAGTTTTGTGTGAGTTATGAACATCTGAAGAATTTAATAGGTGGCTGGTTTTTCTTCTTTCTAAGAGCAAATTCTTCTTATTTTGTAAGCTAACAGTAGTACTGGCAGCCATTCTTTACTTGTTCAAATCTGATTTTAAAAGTTCAGTTTCTATTAAGTTATTGTATTAGTTTTTAGCTCCGCCCTATGGTAGCTACTTTCCCTATTGGGGTTAGCAAGCACATTCTGGGTGTAGAGCTCCGCCCTATGGTAGCTACTTTCCCTTCTGGGGTTAGCAAGCACATGTTGGGTGTGGAGTAGTTTCATTCTTCAGTATTTCCAATTAAAGCATTGTTATTAATTTCACTCCGTCATATGGTAGCCCCTTATTCCGCCTTGGATTGGGTAGCACATACTTGACGTAGAGTTACTTTGTTTGTAATTTACTCCGTCTTATGGTCGCCCCTACTCCGCCTTGGATTGGGTAGCACATACTGGACGTTGAGTTCCATTTCTAGCATCTAAAGTAGCAGAGTTGTTTCAGTACATTTGGGTTTATCTTCTAACCTTAACGGTATTTACTTGAATGTTGAAATCCAATATCTAAAAAATTGAAAAAAAATTGGCTCGGGATATTTCAATTTAGTTTCTGATTTTGGTCATGGTAGATAAATTAACAAAGTCAGCATATTTTGTAACTGCCCAATCAAATGATTGTAAACCTTAGGATGCCAAAAAAAAAGATATTTTATCAGGATCCAAAATTCACTTCTTGTTTCTCGAAGGAACTCGAATGATAGATTTGGGACGAAATTGAGTTTCACTACTGCATATCATCCAATGATGGACTGGTAGACTGAACAAGTAAATTGGATTTAGGAAACATGTTGTGGATGCATGTCATGGATCAACCCACCAACTATATAAAGTTTCTACACTTAGGTAGAAGTCGCTTATAACTGTAGGCAACAGAGTTCCACTAGGATGTCACTTCTTTATATAGTCAAGGATGCAACATGCCATTAAGTTGGGATAACCTTGAGGACTGAGTTGTCTTTGGATCAAATACGTCGATATAGATGGAAGGGCATGTCGAGCCAATCAGTAAGAACTTATAAGTTGTGCAAGATCGACAAAAGAGATTTGTGAGTAAGTGTCCAACTAAAGAATTTAATGTGGGAGACCATGTGTTTCTCCATGTTAGGCCAAGGAAGAGCTTGACTAACCTTATCCAAGTAAGTTGGCAGCTGATTTTTTGAGTTGTTTTATATTTTGGAATGAATAGGACCAGTCACATATCAAATGGCTTTACCTCTTAATTTGATTAGAACTCATAATGCTTTTTATTTATCTTTATTTAAGAAATAAGGTTATGACCCTAGTTACAACGTTCACTGATCTTTTGTTGAGGTGCAAAGCTGAGGGAGATTTCATTTCCAAGCCAAACCAATTATTGACAAGCAACACTTTGAATCAGTGGAATCCAGCCATCCCTCAGGCAAAGATCAAATGGAAGCACTATGGGTTAAGTGAAGGTTCTTAGGAAGCAAAAGAGAAAATAAAGGACAATTTCATCGCATGTTTTGTTGAGCCCTTAGGACATTGCTTCTTTGTGGGGTGAGAAATCTAATGCCCATTTTTATAGACTATATTTTGTTTATGAATGTGGAAGACCAAATTGAACCCTCAGGCATATGCACCTATGGAAACTAAGCCTTCCTAGCATTCATTTTTTAGTTGTGTAATTAACATCATGAAGCTTTATATTTGCCCGTAGATCATTCCAACTGTTTTCCACTTTTACTGATGAGTAAAGCTGACATTGACATATTCTTTTGATTTAATAAATTACATAAATTCAAACCGAAATGTGATAATCAAGAAAAACAAAACATGATAACATCTTACATCTTGCTCCAATGCAGCTCGACGTTCTGATGTTGGTACAAGCCTTGCTTTAAAATTAGCATTTGGATGTACAGGTTTTCCTGATGCCTGACAAAGAATACAAGAATCAAAATAGAGTGTTACATATCAGGCCAGCTGATTGGAAGGACCTGGCATTCAATATGTGTGTGTGTGTGTGTGTGAGTGTCACAGTCTCAATTAATGAAAAACAAAAAAAGATTTTAAAACTCTCTAATATTTTTCCCTTACATACTATTATGGAAGTCAACTAAACCGTTTTTTTAGCTTTGTAAATTGGTTACGGTAAAGACTATGAACAAAAATAACAAGCATAAACATAAAAATGTAAACTTTGTTGAGGCACACCAGTAATCTCACCTCCCTAGCTGCTTTTCCAGCTTTAGCAACTAATATGTCCCAGTTTGTAGAGTCCACTTTATTATCGGTAGCACTGCCAGAAAAACAAACTGTGAAATAGATTGTTGAACAGAAGTTTCTAATAACATGACCTCAAGTCTGTTAACTAATCACAATCACTTTTAAGTCGAATATCTCCAAAGTATACGGGGTAAAATTTACCAGAAAATATGCAAGATACAGACTACATATTCAATTCAGTGTATCAAATGTTTTCTAGTTGTCAGTTTGTATTTTTAATCGTTTAATTTTGTGAAGAACACCATTCAACAATAATACTTTGATACAAGATTAAAATCCGCAAACTAACTGGCTGACTAATTGCCCTTCCAGCAAAAGCAGCAGCCGTACTCCATATATGTGGGAGTAAATCCAGCCACTGCATGCAGGGCGCTTGGTTGGCTGCATGGTTTTCTCGATATTGAAACAGAGAGCACATACTTTAATAGGATACTCCTCTACTTTGTAATGTCATTTTATCATTAACTACATGATAGTTAATTTGGTTTTCAACATTGTATTTTACTACCATATGATTGTTTCAAATTCTAAACAAACACTTCCACGGCAAGGAATATGAAGATTTCAAATCTCTTGCAAAATCCACTGCAAGAACTGAATATTGACATCTGTCTCAATCTAAATTTCTAGAGGCGTAGCAATATTATGAAAACATATGACTCATTCATTGCCTTTTAGCATTGTACTTTCCAAAAGTACATAGGCTACACTGCTAATAAGAATGCAACCTTTGGAGCATTGCATTTTGTTATACATTATTCAAATCAGTATCATAGACAACAAAATTTTGTTGTCATCATCCCATATATACTGAATTTCAACAGACCACTTTCATTTCAGAGATTTCTTTCGCAATTTAAATTTTACAGATTAAGTATTACAGAATGATACTCATATCCCAGGTAAAGAATAGAAAGGGGTTTAGTAAGAAAATACCAACTGCAATAAGCCACTATTCAGGTAGTCTTGAAAAGAAGTTTTTTTAAAAAAATGTGTCATATGGAAAGAAACGAATCAAAAACCAGACATGTTTGCATACATTAAACTTGAATGTTATTAGTGTTAATGAAAATTCAAAGCATACTTCATTTCCAATCTTGTTGCAAAATCTGCAGGCTTTTCCATTTCATCATTAAGTCATTAGTTCGATTTGATGGGGAAAACCATATAAGAAGGGAAATTCCCGTTCAGTGTTACCTGGACTAGTTAATCAAAGTCCATGGCGTAATAACAACAGGCACTTGGACTAAAATTGAAGCTTACAGATTGTCACTTCAATGTGTCTAACTCTTTAACATTTCTATCCAGAATGAAAAAAAAAATCTGGGCTATTTATCGCCTGAACCAAACTATTTACCATTTTTTCCAGAAATTATTTGTAAAGTTAATCAAAACTCTATAAAATATGTGCTAAAAACATTGAACCTGCTATTATAGCATGTTAATGCAGTCCTGCAAAATCTAATATACAAATACGGCCAAACGTCTAACCTTAAGCATTTTGTGGAGAACTAAAATAGTGAGGGATCTGAAGGTCTCTTACATACCCGCCAAATTTTCAAGCGCTTGAAACCAACCTTCTATATTTCTAAGATCTCGGATGCATAGGAGACGAAATATTATGTTTCCATAAGCATTCACCAAAACAATCTGTACCAAACTATTGACCATTTTAGCGTGTTAATGCAGTCCTGCAAAATCTAATATACAAATACGGCCAAACGTCTAACCTTAAGCATTTTGTGGAGAACTAAAGTAGTGAGGGAGCTGAAGGTCTCTTACATACCCGCCAAATTTTCAAGCGCTTGAAACCAAACCTTCTATATTTCTAAGATCTCGGATGTATAGGAGGCGAAATATTATGTTTCCATAAGCATTCACCAAAAAAATCTGTACTTGGCAGTTTTAGCTTAACCGTCTAAATTCATACAAAACATTGGGTTCCTAAATGATTTTGGCGGGAATGAAGCCCGTGATCTAAATGAAACACACTCGAGCTGAAGCTTACCTCTTGGATCTGGAATGTTGGGCAGACATAACCTGGCCGTTCAAGCAGCTCGCGGAATCGTTTACCATATTTAACCTTGACAATGCCGGTGAAAGGCCTTTGTCCGAAATATGCTCAAACATGCCCTCCCCCTTAATGTCCTCTGCTTCAACATCCATGGAAATGTTTAGCTCCTTCTTCAACTACAGTCCTGAAATTGGCGAAAAAAGCCCCAACATAATAAATGGACAATCGAAAAAACCCTTATTAAACCCTATGACACCAGTTAAATTAAGTATCACATTGCTCAATCGATTATCAGAGAAAATACAGAGACAAGGAAAGTTGAAACTGTGAACTTACATTACCGTAATAAAAAAATAAACGTTATTTCAAGCTTTGTGTGGAATTCTTTTACTGTAAAGCCAAGCATGCGGAAAACAAGTGTTTCTTCATGCGGCCATATCTGTTACTTACTAAGAATCCACATTAATTCAGCTCAAAGTTATTGATGAACAGTTTTGGTCATCGGCAATTATTCACGGCACTATTGCGTGTGAAAAAATGAATGCTGACAAGAACAGGTCGACACGGAGGAGCTGAGAATTAAAGGAAGCCATTCAATAAGATTTCATTCGTACAGTGAGCCTCGAACCTTTGTTACACGGTAATAGTTCGCTCAGAATTTGAACAAGTGGAGCTTTAAAATTGCAGGGGTGAATGTGCCAGACACAAATTTTGTTGGTGCTACAGCCAATGGCTTCGCTGTTAAAGGAATTATGGTTTCACTGTCGAAGGCCATTAAAGTCAAGACTGCAGTTGCCAGGGGTAATGTTGTTTATAGTTGTTTAGTTATATAACGATGGGCAAAACGGCATCCGAGGGGAAAACGGGGTGACAAAATTTTTGTCTCGGCATCATGTGTTAGTTGGGCTTCATATTTTCTGGGGTCTCCGTGGGCCCCGCTCCGCCCCACCTGCAAGTTTTTTCCTTTACAAAATCCCCCGTACAACCAGAAAGAACCCTACGCCTACGTATTTGACCATTTTTTAAAGCTTTCGCCCCTCCTGCGTTGACAACACGCGTGCCATACGAATGTTTCGCTGCCATTCACGAGCATTTACAACTTTTGTCTATGGACATGTCATTTCCTCTTAATGTTAACAACTTCCACTAAATGCTACCTCCTTCCTACACTCTTGGCTTCCTTCCATTAGATTTTAAAAAACAACTTTAATTAAGCAACTTAAAAGCTGGGTGGGTGGGTGGGTTCTATCAACCTCCGTGGAGGAGGATTTCCTAAATTTCAACCTGCCTCGGGAAGAAAATTTTGGAGCTTTTTCCAATTTTTTAGTTTTTTTATTTTAGGTCAAAGTTTTTTTTAAAGTATATGTAAATAGATGGTTTATATTATTTAAAAAATAATAAATCTTTACAAAAATATTATTTAAAATGTAATGTGGATGAAAAGTTGTAAATTTGTAAAGACATTTGTAAATTTTTTTTTAAAATAAAAGTGTAAAATTTATTGATTAAAAATGTGTGAATTTTTATTTTATAATTAAAAATTCATTTTGTTTTAATAAATAGGTTGTTTCAATTCAATAGAAAATAGGAACCCAAACATTGTTTTATAAAAAAAGTTTTGACTCTTTTTATTAATATATTCATCTCCTTAAAAATTAAAATAATATAATTGAAATTTTTTTAATTTAGAGATTTTTTTGGGTTTGTATTATTTTTATATTGAGATTTTTATTTTTATTTTTTTTATGAATTATGATTTTGAGCTAAGAGCCAAGGATTGAGGGGTATCCATTCTGCCAAAGTCATTTGGGACACATCTTAGCGTCATCTCTTTTCACGTGTCAAGGTTTGCTAGCGCTAAAAATTGATCCCTGGTGGACTCTTTGTGAGCCATACAACTTCATCAATTAAACTAAGTGTAATTTTTATAAAAATTAATATAAAACAAAACTAAAAAATTATGAAAACTCTTAAATTTTCTCAAACACCTATTAAGAATATTTACTAAACCTCTTTAGTCATTGGGTTGTTGGATGCCTTACAAAGTTTCGAGGTTTCTCTTGTCTCTTTCTTAAGTTGGTTTGGGAAAAGAAAGATGGGGTCTCTGATCAAGATTTTACTTGGCACAATCATGATAGGGTCTTTCATCTCCCTTTTTCTTTTATTATTTTTTCCAGTTCGAGGGGTTCTTCCCTTTCAGGGAGAGTTGTTACAAGTTGATTTGGAGCAGGGATTGTCGTCAATCCCCCTCAATTAATTAAGGACACTCCCACCCCTTCTCTAAAGCGAGTAGTTGATGTGGGAGCTTCCTCTAAAAATAAGGATCATAGATTAAAGGCTAAATTGTTGGGATCAGAAATGGAAACTTTGGTGAAAGATGGCATTCCATGGATTATGGAGGATATTCTTTCGTGAAGAGGAAAGAGATTTGTTATCGTATGTGATTAAATCTTCTTGGCTTATTAAAATCTTCTGATCATTGGATGGCTTGATTTTATAATTTATTTTTCCTTTTATTGCATAGGTATTTGTAGTCTTATTATGTGATTTTTTTTTGTTTTTTCGCTATCAATTTATTATAAGTTCATTAAAAGCATTATTGTGGTTGTAGTGATATTGATAGTGGTGTTAGTTAATAAAAAGATATGAGTCTCATGTTTATGTCCCAAATTAGTTCATAACTCTAATTAAAAACGTTCCTCATATTTTATAATTCCAACTCGTAATCTGACTCAAAAAATTTATCAATAATTTTAAAAAAAAATAGTAAACCCTTCATAAAACCCACTTTGATTGAAACTTTGGACCACTTTTCACATTTCCAAACATGAATGTGGTTCCCGCTTGTAGGCCTTAGATGAAAGTTGTCTATCTCGTTCTCGCCAGATTCCAATAAAGACGGAAATAATGTCATTCTTTTGATGGAAAAAAAAAAAAAAAAAACAATAAAAGAATAAGAATGAGAATGGAGGGGTCACATCACCTACTATCAATTCCAACGCCGTTTCCACGACATTTGTGGAGAAGGAATGATAGCCAACAGATTTTCTGGCGGCAACCAACATAAGTTATGCAACAATGTTAGGACCTACCGTCAAAAATCCATGATGAAAATTGGACCTTCTCATGGAAACGGAGAATGGTCTTTGTGTGACTTTAATGAGGCACTCATACCCTTCATGTTTCTTCCTTGCTGTCTGTCATCGTATTTTCACTTTTAAAAGCTGTTCAACCAGGTTTGGTGGTCTCTAATGAATAAATGGATGCCAACCCACCAACTACGCAACATATATCCCATAAATATTTAGTTAGGTTTAAATAAATATACAACACTAAAATTAAATTAGTTTTTATTTTTCAAAAAAAAATAGTGTAACAAAAATTAAAAGAGTTTCAAAGAGTATTTAGATGTTTTTTTTAAAGAGATTACAAAAATAGTCTTTGAAGTTAGAAAGTATAAATTAGGGTTTTATGATGAACAAAAGATTTTATTTAAATTGTTAATTTTTATTTTTGGTTATTAGAATTATGGAGTGTACATTTTTGGGAAGTGTCATAAAGGTGTAATTTTTTTAATAAATGTACTCATCAGATTTAAGACTCCAAAAATTTCACTTAGTTTTTTTAAAACTTCACGATAATCAATAGGTAATCATATTTCTTTTCCAAACCCAAATTATACAATTGACTCTGAAAACAATGTGTTTTGGGGCCTATGTTAAGGGTTAACATGGTTTTTAAGTACACTCTACTTATTGGTCTCCTCAATGATGTACAATAATGAAAATAACACATTGACAAATGCAATAATTCTTTACCCAAACAAACCAATGTGATTCAATGTGTTGCTACTATGAGCTTCAATGCTGCAATGAATGCTCTCTAAATTCTTGTTTGATTTCTCTAGAATGCTTGGAAATGTCCAATAGATAGCCATGACAACAAATGCTAGATGTTCTTTCTGGTGATCCCTATATGCCTAAAGCGTTGGATTATTTATGATCCAAAAGTCATTTGTTTGTTTATTTACATGTTTCGTTTTGGTTGTTCGGATTAGTTGTTGGTTAGCTTACTTAACCAACTTTCTAAACCTATATAATGCTTTATGAATGATGTAAATAAATAAGCTTTTACATATAATATAATTGAAAATAATTCCTCTTGTTACAATTGTAAGCAGTGGTATCAAAGCCATAGAGAAAGAGGATTAAAGTGTTTAGCGGATGAGCCTGAAATAACTGTCATGGCATTTGTGGAAAGCAGAGGACATCAGGGGAAGGAAAGAAAACATGATTTTCACCACTCTAGTGACTACATGAAAATAGAATGAAATGCATAAGTGTAGATAAATGTGAAGAACTTCTCAAAGCACAACACACCCTCCATTTCCATCTTTTGTCGTGGAAACCAATCTAATTTTGCAATGGCGTAAAGGTGAGGCATACGTCCTTTTTTACTCTATTTCATTATTCCAAATTCTTAGTCCAATCATTCACTATGTGAACGATGACTAAGAGATGGAAAAAGGAAAGAGACAACCATTATGGTATTCCCAATTCTCTCTATAAAAGTGATAGACAACATGCTCATTTGTTTTGGACATGACAAAGAATTTTTCTGAGGGTATTTCCCGTGATCTTAATTTTCAAGAATCTTCATTGTATTCCTAGACTTGAGGTAGTCTGGAAATCTTTGTATGACACTTGAAGGCAAATTTTGAATGCAATCAAACATGACATAGAAGTAAATAAAATTTGGTCTTATAGCGAAGACGGTGTAGAAATAAAACCTAAAATTGGATGCAATATTTAAAGTGGACCCCACTAAGTGAAAAGCCAATCAACGCAAATCCACCAAGTGATTTTACAGGGAAACAAAGTGAATACGAAGGTGAAATTTGTTTTACATGTTTACAATGTTTTTTAATTTTTTGTAAAAACAAACAACTCTTGGTTATATTAGGAATTATCCCATTTCATTTCAATATTTGTTGTAGGCGAGCTGATATTATAGATTTTAAAAAAACATTAAAACAAGGGGAGGTCAAGGGTTAAAAACCCATTGAACCTAAGTTTTTTGTCAACATTTCCTTTTTTGACCTTATTTGATTTTGTTTGAAGAAGCAATAAAGCAAAAAGGAGATATAAAGGTGTAAAAGACAATATAAGGTGTTGCATTTTTTTTACAAGTCCCAAAATCTTTTGTAAATTGAAATCTATTTGGTGGGTAAAGGCCAAACCCTGATAGCATTCCTTAATTATTTTTTTTAAGCACCATGGCTAAAATTGTAAGTTTCATCTTTGAAAATGGAAGATTGACACCTAAAAACTACAATGAAGGGAGCTTGCACATGGAAAACATGTTCATTTTTAATGACATGTGGGAAATAATAGAAAAAGAAACCACACCACCCACTGAAATGACCAGATTAGTTGAATACCAAAAACATGATAAATGTACACTCACACTACTCAAATCATCTTGCACTACATGGATGATTATTCATATTGATGTTGTTAAATCTGGCACATGGAAAGCATGGAAAGCATTAAAAGATTTATATGACAAACAACCAACCTATGAAAAGATTGATCTATTAATGCAATTGCTTAATAATAAGCTCAGCCTTGAATATGTATTCGAATATCTCTCTCGTATGAAAAATCTAAAACAAGAGTATTTTACTATAGGTGGTAAAATTGATACATGCTCATATCCATAACTCTGAATGGCCTCTATTCTTATTACACCAACTTTATCAAAATGTTGCAGCTTAGTGGTGCAACATTTAACTCTATTTGTGAGTCATTAACTCAGCATGAGCAATAATTTGTAAATAAAAAGAGCCAACCTATTGAAGAGGCCCATTATATAAAGGATAGGTCACATCACAAAGATCATCACCATGTACATAGGTAATTTTAGAAGCATCCTCTGAACACTCTCTGAGACATTCTCCAAGACATTCTCCACATCATTCTAGACAATCTCCACAACATTCTCACTAGTATTCTATAGGATCTTTGAAACTAAAACATCATCATAGACACTCTTCTCATTCCAGTGGTTCTTCCAATGATTCAACTTCTTCTAGATGTCATCGGCATAGGAAAAAGCCCAAATGTTTCAAATGTGGTGGTATTGGATGTCTTGTAAATATATGTCCTCGATAACCCCACTCTCGACACAAACAGAAAATTGAATCCAATTATGTGGATCATTCTAGTAGCAAATCTTCTAATTATTCTAGCTATTCAGGTTATTCTGACACTTTTTTCCTATATGGCCAAGGTCTACAATCCTAATGGACCTAACAACCTATTTTGAGTGATCAATGATTCACATGTCTTATTTGAATTACTAGGCTCAAGAGTGGGATCTATTGTAGTAGCATTTTTGGCTTGTGTTCTTATTTCCTTCCAATTATGGCTTTCTATACTTGATATTCATGACATGGAGTAGACATGATTATTTGATTTGATTTCTCTCGATGCACAACTTCTCACCTCTCGCCTGATAGGGGGAGAACATATAGCATTGGTTGGTCTTTGATCAGTCATCAATGATAGTATGAGTTGATAGGGGTTGCTAGCACCAACAATGTTGAGCAAAGGTTATCAACATTTGTTGATCATTAACCATACATAATATGTGTTGGTCACTTGGATGGGTTTCTGTGTGGAGCCTTAGGTGGATCGATATAGTTAGTCATGCTTTGATCATGTTCCATTGCAATACGGTATGGATGATAGTAGGCTTTGATCATGTTCATCAACCTTTTATGTCACAACTTGCAAGACAAGCTTCTTTATGGAGTGACATCGATTTTGATCAATACCAAGAGGTACAATGCACTAGTTGTAGTTACTTCAGAGTTTCTTTGATGACTTCAGAGTCATTGATCTAGTTCTTTAATCTTCTACACCCTTTTGGATCAAGGGGGAGTTTTTTGGATTATTTATGATCCAAAGTCATTTGTTTGTTTTTATATTTATTCTATTTTGGTTGTCTAGGTTAGTTTTATTCACTAATTTTCATAAAGCTATATAATGCTCTATGAATTATGTAAATAAATAAGCTTTTAGATATAATATATTTGAAAATAATTCCTCTTGTTATGATCATGAACATAAAGCACTAAGATGCCTATGTATTAATATATGACATGAATTCAAATTAGGACCCTATTGGCACACTTTAGATACTAAAATGTGATATTAAGTACCTAACAATGACAAGCTTGACATGCATTTACCATGCATGACTTGCACACACAATTATGGTCCTAACCACCATCTTTCACACCCATATGCTACCTTATGAGTTTGACCCTTTTCATTTGTTGTTAAACACCTACACGAACCTTACATTATGTGTTGAAATAATGTATAACCTCATATAAACATTCTTAAACCTTTAGTTTAATCCTCTAGTGCACAAGTCACTAACATTAAACTATGTTAGTATCGCCAATTGATATTGGCATATGCTTGTTGATAATGACCCTCTCCCAGCAATGACTAATTTTTAAATAAAATCCTTCCTTTTGGTTGACCCATTTTCCTAATGTGTTGATGGCATGAGAAATTATCCAATTGGACTCATATATATAAATCAAGGCCTCCCTTCATTGAGGATGACACTTTTCTAGGTATACATCTACGTATTATTGCACATTGAGCAAAATTGCCTCGTTCTTCCCAATTTACAAATCAATCACTAGGATCAATCACAAACCAATTCCTAAGCATACCAAAGTAAATTTAAACCTCTAGTCATTGAAGTTAGACCACATAAATTAGGATTTTATGGCAAGACAATGAGAACCCTGAAAACTCATGGTGAATAGAAGACCTGTCCAAATTGTCAATTTTTATTTTTGGTTACTAAAATTGTGGAGTGTAAAGTTGTGGGAAGTGTCAAGATGGTGTAAATGTTTTTTACAATTACATTCTTTAAAATTAAGACTCCAAAAACCTCACTCAAATTCTTGAAACTTTGGGATGATCACTAGGAAATCACATTTATTTTCCAAACCCTAATCAAGCAATTGAACTTTAAAAAGATAAGGAAAATGATGTGTTTTGGGGCATGTGCTAAGAGTTGGCAAGGTTTTTAAGCGTAATCTACTTATTGGTCCCTTTAATGATGCACAGTCACAAAAACAACACACCAACAAATGCAATAATTCTTTAGCCAAACAAACTAATGTGTTGCAATGTATTATTGTTGTAAACTTCAATGTTACAATAAATGCTCTATAAATTCTCATTTGATTTTTATATATTGTTTAAAATTTCTCAATAAATATCCCTACCAATAAATTCTAGATGCTCTTTCTGATGATCTTTATATGCCTGAAGCACTAGGATGCCTATGTATTTATACATGTCTTAAATTCAAAGCAAAGCACTATTGGCACATATACTGACATCAAACCATCAAAAAAGAAGACAAAATGGGACCACAAACCCCTAGGGTACCCCAACAGACCAAAACACATAAATACCCTAGAAACATACTCAACACATTTTGTAACCCCATACTTAGTACCTTCCTAGGAGGGGCAACAAAAATAGGATGCGAGGAAGGTAGGAGATAATAGAAGGGGAACAAGATAAAAATTGACCAAATAAGCCTAGAAGCCCTAATTTAGATTATTAACTGATAAATACATAGGTACCCTATAATAATTCAATTTAAAGATTAGTAAATACCTAAGGGCTATTTTTAAGAGTCTATATAATGCCCCAGTTTGATGTGTATGTGTGTGTGCACACATGTGCGTGCACATACGTATCAAAGTAAAAAAAACATGATACGTAGTGACAATATTTTATGTCCCTGAATTTCATGAATCAAACTCCAATATATATGTGAATTATGCAAGAACATTTATATGTGGATAAGTGCCAATAATATTAAGTTATTGAAATCTAGAAAGAGAAATTGAATATGATACAATTAGTTTGACTAAAGATGGGAAACCACATGCATTTGAATTTATGTTAAATCCTACATGCATTTCTAAGTATAATTTTTTGTGACAAGAACCCAAGTTAAAGCAATAATATAAGTGCTACAAAAAATAATGCAAATGTTTTAATTATTTTAGAATTTAAGGTGATCTAAACAAGGTAAAACTATTGAAATTACCATACAAATCTAAGTGTTAAATAGAGATTTCTTGACACTATTTTTAAAATTGACAAGACATTGAAGAGATAGAGGCACTTAACTAATTTTTTATTTCTTTTGCTCACTACATGAGTCACAGTTTTAAGAAATATTTTGTTTTAGCTCTGTAACTGCTCAAATTAGGAAATAGACCCTCAAAACTTGCTAGAATGCTACCAACAAAGCACAAAGGCCTACTAATACTATTACTATCTAGGTTAATTTTATTAGTTTGTGTCACCCCAAATCATTGCACCTACCTTTGTAGATGATTTGTGTGTGTTAAATTTCCTATAGTTTTATGTACATATTATAATTTTCCTTCTTTTTAATTTTAAAACCTAGCTTCACTTTTGACATAAGATTGACTTAGAAAAATGGGTTAGAAAGATGGTTGGATTGCCCCAACCACACCACACTGAATTATTAAGCATTTCCTACATTCCAATACTCTAAAGAGGGATCAAACCACACGTAGTTATCCCATCTAGGGGTGTGCGTGCTCAATCATTGTCCACTAGAATGCAATGCAATGATTTAGATTTCAACACTTGACAACATACAAATTTGATTGTATTTGTATTTAGACTTAGTTGTCGGGTTACTCCTTTGAGTATGCCTTTTAACTAAAGTCTTGAAGGTGTGCAATCAGATTTCTTAATATGAATGCCATATAGTGACCAAGTCCCATATCCTAAGATATTGGGCTTGATTTATATTTTTAGATGACTATTGGATATTTTCCCCCATAACCCATATGTGAAACATGTTCAGGTTGACCCAAGGTTGACGTTTGAATTTGAAAAGTACCCATTTGAGGTTATTGGACACTGTTGGAAGAGGCCGACACCTACAATAATCTATAAATGTCCAACTATTGTCACCAGTGTCTAGATATCATAAAATAATGATATGAGGTGTGGCAATACTATGCTTTGAATTATGGAACATTATTTCACATATTAAGAATGTCCTAAATACATGTATTGAGAAACTAGGTTGGCCAAGACAGTAAATGAATAAACAAATAGGGGAAAGTGTGTATCAAAGTCAAATGTGTATGTACAAGTCCAAGTATGTCAAGATGTGTCAAATTTGATGTTTACAAGTGTCTAATACTAAATTATTGTGTTTAAAATACCCCCTCCACCCTTTAGTCTATAATTTATATATATATATATATATATATATATATATATATATATATAAGAAAGAAATTTAGTATTTTTTATAATTGTATTTAGTATTGACACGTATGCCCCAAA
The DNA here is from genome assembly GCA_037957365.1 of Torreya grandis. NCBI lineage: Eukaryota > Viridiplantae > Streptophyta > Pinopsida > Cupressales > Taxaceae > Torreya > Torreya grandis. Next base: position 391,248 of record JARHVA010004214.1, read on the forward strand.
TATCCTCCTCAAATAAACATGTATAAAACAATGTCCACTCGTGATAACAAATCTAAAATAATATATATCATTGAATTACTTAAAATTAAAAAGTCAAAGAATGAATACACCTATGGGCATACAAACCAAGTTTCCAAGTATTAAACTCATTTAGAGAATGCCAGTGGGTGATTATGCCTTAAGGAGATGCAATTGCTAAAACCATAGATTAAAAAGTATAAATGCCTCAACCCCCATTGGAGATAGAAAAATGCTATAAATTGAGAAATATAGAATCCTCAACCACACTACTCCATGTATCATTGTAACCTTTTTAGAGGAACCCCAAAAAAGGTTCAAATGTAAAGTTGGAACCTTGAAACAAGTTTGCACATCAATTAAAACTATGAATCTACCATTATAGATGGGTTTTATATCCAAAGTGCTTACATAGTACCACTATTCCCCTTCAAAACACATCACAAAAATAGAAAAGTGCATGCATGAATCACATTCATGCCCCAAATATGATCCATTTATACCTCAAAGTGATATATAAATGCCATAATATGTCTATCAATCTACTCAATCTTATAAATCTAGTAAAATTTGTTTGATCTGATAAATTTGATAAAATCTACTCAATTTAACCCACTAAAACTTTCACATAGAAACTATCAATCGTTCCTTACAATCAAGTAGAATACTCCATATATGTCTCAATATGTCCAATTTGTCCCATCTAAATCACATAATCTGACCCATTTTTTTTAAATTATTTGTCTATCAAGGCTTTAATCTCTAAGATAAGCCCACCATATGCCCCCCTTTTGAGGTGAGGGATAATGCCTATGAGTCAATCATCTCAAAAGAAAGAGTTATGCACATCATATGTTATATAGAATAATGTAATCATGTAAAGTATGTATATAACATGATAAGATATGTCATCATATAAATATTTAAACATTCAAACATATAAGAACATGTAATCTAAGGCAATGGGCATACAAGCATCATGTCAAGCAGTTATAGCAATTAGGCACGTAGTAATAAGTAACACAAAAGATGTATGATAACAATCATGGCATCCCACACAATAGAAGAATGCATGACATGAATTATGATACCAGGCTTAGTAATAGTGATACATATATGCATACAACATCATGATGATGAAGCACACAAGCACTCAAGACATAACTTGACTTTGACTTGAGTATAACCCCAAAAAAACATGATGTGACCATGACATTGACCAAAGGATCCTCAAACACAATGAACAATTGACATGACAAAACATAATCAATGTAATTGTAGAACATGCAATACAACATACATCAATAATCACAAAATGTAACATCATCAAACACACATATAACAAAAAATGGTAGTCTGTTGTTTTACCCTATTTTTTATAAAACACATAAATTATATTGTTAATTATAGGTGTCAAACTATAGTATATCATAATGCTAAAGATGTACGAGAATTGATCATTCTAATTTTGACAATTTGCTAAATATGAAAAAATTGATATTTTAAGAAAGTGCTAGAAGAGAACAACTTAGCTCAAACACAATTTTTTAATGATTGTTTTAGATGTCTAACTATAAAAATTGGCGAGAGAGATGATTGTGCATGTTTAGGACCAGGAATAAAATCATAAACTACTTACGGGTAGGTTCATTATAAGTGGATTGTAATGCAGGTCACTCCTATCCATTGACCATAAACTTATCCCATTTGACTAATAAGAAAATACATAAAGAAAAATAATTTTGGAAATGATGGATAAAAAATAGAAACATATAATACTCCTAGACAAGACCATGTGAGTGGATAGTAATGCATGTCACTTGAGTCCATTGACCATAGACTTATCTTGTTGATTGTGATATAAAATTAATCATCATGCTTTATGCGCCTGTGTTTGATGAGCAATATAAGATATTGTAATTTAAATTATACCACACATGATTCACTATCTATCTTCTTTTACCTTTGAAACCCTAAAGGCACTTTGATAACTTGAAAAATACAAAAAATAAGGGGTGCAATGCATTGAAATGACCTCGATCATGCCCTTAATAATTGATTATTTACTACCAAATACTACAAGGAGGGAAATTAAGCTCATGTAGTTTTCCCACCTAGAGTGAATGTGCAATCATGTTCCTTAACTATAAGTATGCAACTATAAAAATGGTTTTGATACTTGACAATGATAGCCCTTGAATTGATTGAGAATGCTCTTAACTTAGCTTATGGTTACTCCTCGTGAGTGATTTTTAATTTGGAGAAAATAGGCATATTTTTTCAATGTGAAATAGTGTGAAAAGCTTGAAACTAGTGAATGCCCAATGGGGGGAATGATTGACCTTTGATGTGTATGTATAGGCAAACCTTTTGATATTTTCATTTAGTTGACCTTATGAAATGTGTGGAAGACCCAAAAGAATGATTTGAATTTTGGAAACTAGTTGTTGTTTGGCATGGAATTTCATTGGCCTAAGTGGATAGAAATGTGATAACAATATTATTTGCCCAGGGTGAACTCGCCTCGAAAGATCAGGGACACATGTCATAAGCTAGTGTTTAACCCTAAAATGTTGATCTAAGGCGATCTTATTGTTAACCCTATATTTGAATTAAAGGAGTATATATAAATGAAATGACACAAGGGTGATAATTAGATCTATAACAGGCCAATTAAATTTTAAACTCATATATAGACATACACTAAATTTATTATGTTGAAATAGTCTAAATATGTAAAGTATAACTATGCTAGATATATAAATAACAAAGAAGTGTTATACTTGATTTGTTTTGATGTTAATGCAGTTCTGGATCTAGATCAGTTAGAAAGTAGGGGGAGGATATTTTATAACAATCATTAGATTATGGATCTGACACCTCTAGTTATCTAGATATTAACATCAACCTAGGACAATTACGTCGATGCTATTATCTAGGTTCAATACAAGTGTCATGTATGAAACACCCTTTGGAATAGTATGCAACAACTTGGATGATTTTAGGTTTTACTTTGCCTTCATTCTGGTGTATTCATATTTAGGTCATGAACTGCCACTCCTTGTGAGATGGTAAAACCCTAGTTCTCTATCTTCTTAGTGACCTTAAGGGAAATAGGTTAGTGGGTAGATGGTGTCAAGCTGACCCCAAAGACCCCATTATCAGAGGGTTCTACCTATATAGCCAATGCTCTAGAAGAGGGCTTTAGACCCATGTAATTTTTCCTTACATGTTTGGCTTGTGTGTGAATCATGCAATATGTGCAAATCAAGTACAATAGTGACCTAGTTTGTAACTTGGCAAATCAAGCTCTTAGACTAATCCTTTAGTACTTCAGACCTATAGATGTGTTGTACCTATGACTAGTATGGAAATAAAGAAGCTTTGTTTAATTAAATGTTTGATAGAGTCTTTTTGATAAGTTTCCTTGGTCTCTTTGGTATTTTTCTAGGTGTAACTAGGTGAGGAATGAATGAGGGTTGATCTTATATTTATATCAATCCCTTTGGAGTAATAAATCTAATTAAAGCACTTAGGCTGACCATTAGGATATGTTTTATTATAAATTGGATGACTTTAGGGCACTAGACACTTGTGTCATGATAGGACAGTAACATCAACACTACTATTTATCCTGGACATTAGTGTCTAGGGAGTAAGAAAAAAGGTACAAGTTCAAAACTTGCATAGATGGAAGATAAGTACATTTTAAACATTCTAGGCAATATAGAAGACCTGAATCATCAACATAAGATTGGTCTGACTAAGAGATATAAGCCAAGAAGCATAAAATATACTCTGTATAGGCTAAGGGAAATCATAACACTTTGTATGGGGTGTTTATCAAGATATGCTTGAATGAATAAATAATGAAGATCATAGTCATCATCCTTAATTTCATTATCATCAAAGGAAATAGAAGGTATTTGAATCATGGGAGGTATATGTCATGTGTTAGTACTAATGATCCCATCTAGGGGGTGCTCATAATGTGATGGAGGAAGATGTGCATTATATGCCATTTGGACTTCTAGTTCCTTCTTAGAATGGTCTTACAAAAGATTGCTAAATATTTTTTGTTTATGGTGATCACCAGGTTGTGAGCCTGGTTCTTTTAGAGGATCCTCATATATAAGTTTTTATTCATAGATAATATCTTGGATATTGTGTTTTAAATTAAAGGATCTACATGTAGAATGCCCTGGTCCTTAATGATAATCACAATAAACATTCGCATCACATGCTTTAGGTAGAGGTTGATTCATATCAACCTGGATAAGATGAGGAAGAGATATAACTTGACACTCTAGTAATCGTAAGAGTAATGAAGTTGTGGACTCAAGTAAACATGTAAATTATCTCCTTGGTGCATTAGATAGAACAAGTTGATTAGGCTGTTGTGAAACTATATTAATTATGGTGCTTGTTTCTTTTTTAGGCTCAAAAGATTTTACCTTATAACTTTATTTTCTCTTTAACAATTTTTATAAACACATCTTGCATATCGTTATTCTTTGAAATAAATCTTTTTAATTATATTTTATATATGTCATAAAATTTATTAATTGATTCTATCATTATGTTTTTATCAACTAAAATATGTAAATGTTTAACTTGAATACAACTTAATCTTACACTTTTTCTAAGATAAGCAAAAACAAATTTCTTAGATTGATTAAAATATGAAATAAAAATTTGGAATATTGTTGTTAACAAAGAATTTACCAACTCTAAAAACCCTAATACAACAATTAGAAACAATCAAAAGAAGGATATAAACCCCAACAACATGGATGGGTAGGGTTTGTAATATTTAATCAATAGATAGGTTCACCAATATGTTTTATCAAAAACAAGAAATTAAACAAAGTGTTAATCCAATCATAACAAATTATTGAGTAAATCAGAATGTTAAGATATATAATAAATCATACAAATGATATGTAACTTATTATTTTGGAATATATGTTAAAAGGGGAAACACCAAAAAGGAATAACTTAGCTGGAAATTAGATATACATGACCATGAATGTGATTATGAAACTTGTTGTAAGATTATGAGAGGTCAGTATGAATCAAGAATAAGGCTTTGTATAATCTCGAGACAAGGCTGTATAATTTGGATGAGGTCAGTCTGCACTGACATCTATTGGGTGTGTCAGCATCTGTTAGGTTTTTTTCCCTCCATGTGAAATCTGACAAGTGTGCCTTCACCTATAGTTCATGTGTGATTGAAGTCTCTCAATTCACTATGAAAGCTATTATGTACATTCTTATTCACTTGGAACCATAGCTCAATAGATAATGAGGAATGAATGGGAAAAGGGGGTCAGTGTCTGAAGTTGTGTTTGACATTAATACCCCATGTGTTGAGTGTTGCCTACATACTAATATTCTGAAGAGGGATCAAACTCCATTTAATTATCAATGTTATAGTGGCATGTGTGAAATATTGGTGTATTGTTATATGTTGGTATAATTCTAGTGTAATTATGTGCTTCAACAATGACTTATGGCATTGAAAGTGTATTCAATTTTAGTTTAGAGCTACTAGGATTGTGTGGACTCGAAATAAGGAAGAGTAGATGCTTTCCTCTCAATCTGCAGTTATATGTTCTAGTGGTTTTTGATCATGTGAGCCTCTAGTGAGAAAATGGTTATAAAATGTAGCTTTATAGTGATATTTTATAAATTACTTAAATGGGACTTGCAAAACATGAAAGATAACCCATTAGGTGTATTTAAATTTGATAAATTAGCCATTATTTGGTAGGAGGATGTGTCTAGCAAATTCAAACACTACCAATGAGTGGGATAGTCTTGAAAGAGCGGCCTTGTCTAAGAAGTAAAGACAACTAAGATGAAAGTGAGAATCAGGAAAATTGTGAGCTTAGACTATTTAGAATGAGGAATATGAGTATTCAGTATCTGAATTGCTTAAAAGATAAGGATCATTCGTATAGAAGTAGAGGAATGGTAGTTCAGGATCATGGAATTGGTCATGAGCTAAGTGTGTATAAAAGGATGGTCACAATTGCATTGTTTTAGATTTAAATATTAATTTTAATGATTATAGGATAATCTCATTCTATAGGTCATAATGTTATAGGTTATATCATTTTATGACCTTTCCATTTATCATGTAGAGCTACATTTATTACTTACACATGTCTTACTCTTGCTTATATTATTTTTAGTGCTACATTTCATGGATATGTTATTTTCCTATATTGTGACATTGACATGGATTCATGATATAGATGAGCTTGATTTTTTATATGTTTCATTGGTGCACTTCCATTTCATATAGGCTAATCATTGATTGTGCTTTGTATGGCTCTCGCCTTAACATGTGACATTATTTGATTAGGTGCGTCATTGTTTGACTTTTTTTAATCGAGAACTTGACTTTGTTGTGTGACATTTGATTTTCCATTATGTGTCTCTTACCTTATGTGACATTTGATCATATATTGTGTGTGGCTCTTGCCTTGTGTGATATTAGAACTTTTTGTGTGTGGATCTTGTCTTGAGTGACATTTGATTGTTCAATATGTGTTGATATTATATTTCATGACATTTGATTGTCTATTGTGTATGGCTCTTACCTTGTGTGATATTTCATGTTCATTGAGTGTTATTATGCATGTTTTTATTGTGTGTGTCATGGCCATGAAATTGTGTGCTTATGAATTGATAAATTTAGATTGCCTATTAATATTTAGGCGTGATGATCCATACCATGCATATTTCCTAATTTTTAGTGATGTCATAATCTATATCATGCATCTTCCTGCATAGATATTATTGAGTGATTTTATATGTGATGAGTATTACTACATGTCTAATTACTATATTTATCTTGACATGTCACTTTTATGTCTAATGATGCTTGTTTCATATATGCATTGATGATCTATTCATACTATGATGACATATTCTCTACATGTTAGCACATGTTCTTTCCATGATTACATAGTCCTATATAACATGGTGCATTTAACTCTTTTTTTTTAGATGAGTGATTCACTGGCTAAATTCCTCACCTCAAAATGGGAGCATACTATGTTGAGTCATTTATGATCCAAAATCATATCAGTTGTTTATTTACTTATTTTGTTTTGGTTATTCAAGTTAGTTGAAACTAGTTAGTTGGTTGTAAGAACCAACTATCGTAAACCTATAAAGGTTTATGATAAACTATGTGAATAATATGCTTTACATTAAATACATTTTTGTCTAATTATTCCAATTTTCTCGATCTATCAGTGGTATCATATCCATATTTTAAAGGAGGAAGCCATACATGGGAAGGCCTAAGAGAAGTAATATATTTAGGAAAATTGAAGACAATACAAAATTTGATAGTTTTGTTAGATTAAATATTTTTTTAGGCAAGAGTAAAAAAATTTTGGAGAAGACTACAGTGCACATTATGGGAGATAAATCCTAAGAATAAATAACACGTGCAAGTAGCATTAGTGATAGTATCGAGTGGTAGTAATAGTGCAACACATTCATAAAGAAGCCAAAACTGCTAACAACATGGCCAACACATTCATAAAGAAGCTAGAACTGCTAACAACATGGCCTCCACATGCTTCATATTTGTTGCTTTCTTTTGTCTCTACAACAATTCATGTAGCTCTTACATTATTTAACACTCACAATAGAGTCCAAGAGTTTTAAAAATATCATTTCTTGGTGTGGTTGTCTATGTCAAATCAAACTTACGTAGATGTATATGGCATAATACTAGTCAAGTAGAGAATATGAAGGTTTTGGTTTGATTTTTGAGTTTAATATTGTGCAAAATTGCATTATGTTTGTTTTTAAAATAAATATCGCGGGCTCTACAATCAAACAACATAGTTTTCACATCACGTGAAAATTTTTGGTAAAAATATTTTACATGCCCTCATTTCTTTATCATCATTATTATTTTTGTCAAGTCAAACAAAACCAAGTTTATTTAGAATATGCTCCACTTATATTTCAAAAATTACATGTAGAGGGAACGGTTGTTATATTTTTTTAGTTACTTGTGAAGGAGAGATCCACTGTTCCAAACCCTCCCAAGTCAATTTTTTTTCTAACATATTTTGTATAAAAATAATGAAAGGAAAAGGTGATATAAGGTGTCATTATTGCATTATTTTTTAACAAGTTCTAAAATATTTATAATTGGAATCTATTTTTTGGGTAAAGGTAAAACCCAAATAACATCCCATTTCTCGACTTGATCATTTTTTTTTAGCACCATGGCTAAAATTGTAAGTTTGATCTTTGAAAATGGTTGATTAACACCTAAAAATTATAAAGAGTGGAGATTACACATGGAAATACACTCATTTTTAATGACTTGTGGTAAATAATAGAAAAAACCACACCACCCACTGAAGTGACCAAATTGGTTGAATATCAAAAACTTGATAAACGTGCGCTCACATTGCCAAAATCATCCTACACTACACAGGGGATTATTCATATTGAAGCTGTTAAATTTGGTGCATGGAAAACATGGAATGTGTTAAAAGAAATGTATGATAAACAACATGCCTATACAAAGATTGATCTCTTAATGCATTTGTTTAATAACAAGCTTAGCACTGAAGAAGATGTATCTGAATATCCCTCTTTCATGAAAAATTTAAAATAATATTATTGTACTATAGGTGGTAAGCTTGATGATGACATGCTCATATCCATAACTCTGAATGGCCTCCATTCTTATTACACCAACTTTATTGAATGTTCTAGTTTAGTGATAAGATCAATGGTGCAATATTTGACTCTATTTGTGAGTTGTTAACTTAGCATGAGCAATAGTTTGCAAAGAATAGTCAACCTACTGAAGAGGATCACTATACAAAGGCTAGATCACATCATAAAGATCATCACCACGTATAGAGCTAGTTTTAAAAGCATTCTTTGAAACACACTCTGAGATAATCTCCACATCATTTTAGACAATCTCCACAACATCTCACCGGCACTCTCCAAAATCTTCAAAATGAAGACATCACCATAAGCACTCTTCTCACTCTAGTGGTTCTTCCAGTGATTTAACTTCTTATGGATCTCATTGGCATATGAAAGAGCCCAGATGTTTCAAATTTGGTGGTATTAGATATCTTGTAGATGTATGTCCTTCTTGATGAGCCTGTTCTTCACATAAAAATAAAGATGAAGCAAATTATGTGGATCAATCTAGTGGTATATCTTATGGTTACTCCATCTATTCAGGTTATTCTAACACTTCTTTTGATTAGGAGGCATCTTATATAGCCTAGGTCTATGGTCTTGATGGACCTGATTGCCTATTTTAAGTGATCAATGATTCACATGTCTTGTGTGAGCTACTAGGCTCAAGATCGAGATATGTTATAGTAGATTTTTTTGGCTTGTGTTCTTACTTTATTCCAGTTTTGACTTTCTATTGTTGGTGCATTTATTTACTTTATTGCATTTATTTATATTTATTATTTAGATTAGTGCACTAATTACTTATTATAATTAGTTTATTATGTTTATTAATAATTTGCACCATATAGGATAAGCTTGCTTAACTAGTAGTCAATTTAGACACCTATCTTGTTACAGTGGAGTTCTACTCCACTATTCATGGTAAGATAAGATAAGATTGTTTAACTCGTAGTCAACTTGTGTTGATCATTTACACAAGTTGGAAACTTATCTTGTTAGCATGGAGTTGCACTCCACTATTCTTGTAGTCAGATATCAGTGGAACTACATGTGTTGTGTGACTTCCCTGATCTCTATCATGCATGCCTTGCTCTATCTAAGCAATGGCTATTTGTTTATTTTATATCAGATTAATATTGAATTATCAGAGTAATTCTTCATATTTGAGTTATTTATTCATTTATGTTATTGTCTTGGATATATAGTTATTTTTTATTACTATTATTGTTTTATCTCTTGTTTATGCTTTCTATTAGATTCATTAGATCCTGTAGCTAATTCTAACATGGTACCAGAGCTATCTTGGATATAGAGATTGCTAAATATTCAAAAGAAAAATATCTAGATATAGGATCAGTTTTTTTATTTTGTATACATGCAAAAATTAGAGCTTTGTGGAGAATTTCTGAGCTCACCATTGAGTTTAGAGGGCCCGAGATAGTCAAAATTGTCTACAATTTTGTTCAAATTGAGCACAAGAGGCAAAATTGGCATAGGTTTAATCTAGAAGCACCATGCCCAAATCTGATAGGTACCTAAAAATTGAAGTATTTATAAGCACAATGGACCTCATGATTGTATTCAGAAGGCGTCCAAATCTATAGATCCATATAAAATTTGTCTAATTTGGACACAGTCACCCAGAAGGCAAAATGTTTTTTAATCCCAGGTATGGCTGCACAAACCATACAGATTGTGCAGGCAATATATATATGTGTGTGTGTGTGTGTGTGTGTGTGTGTGTGTGTGTGTGTGTGTGTGTGTGTATATGTATGTATGTATGTATATGTGTGTGTGCGTGTATATATATGTATGTAGGTATGTATATATATATATATATATATATGTATGTATGTATGTATGTATGTATATATATATATATATATATATATATATATATATATATATATATATATATGTATGTATGTATGTATGTATGTATGTATGTATGTATGTGTGTGTGTGTATATATATATATATATATATATATATATATATATATATATATATATATAAAATACATATATGTATGTATATATATATAATTAATATATATACATATATATATATATATATATACATATATATACATACATACATACATATATATATATATATATATATATATATGTATTTTTTTTGCCTGCACTATCTGTATGGTTTGTACAACCATACCTGGGATTAAAAAACATTTTGCCTTCTGGGTGACTGTATATGTGTGTGTGTGTGTGTGTGTGTGTATTTTTTGGTAGGCCTAACGGATCAATAGGTAGATTTGAAAGGGCAACTTCGAGAACCTGCCATTTGAACACCAAGAGGTATTTTTGAGCGATATTTTTTTCAAATAACTTAAAATTTTATGCTCTTTACTGTTGTACTTTCATTGTTTCCATATTTTTCTAAAATTCAGGATTTGTTACAGTAACTCTTACCCATCCTCATTTCTCCAACTTCAGAGGCTCATAAATTTCACATACAACCTCGTATTGAGGTCCCATTTTTTTTTTAAGTTAATATTTTTTTGAGAACAACGCATTGGTGCAAAAAAATTTGTAATAAAATTCATACTTTTTGTGATTTTAAACTAAAGGACCTAATTAAGTTTTTGTAAACTGGAACAATTATAATCTAGCCTTGTAAACACACTCAATTATAAAGTGCCAACTAATACTTGCTAGGTGGGAGAAAACTAAGAAATTAAGGAGGGTTTTGTGGTGTGTTCTATACTTTGATTTATGCTTTGTGATGGTTTATTTATGATTGCATCATGGGGAATCCTAAGTTCCCACTATTAACAACATACAACTACAACACATGGAAACAAAATGCTTGGAATTCATTAAAAATGCTAGGATATATGCCTTACATAACAACTCTTCTTACTCCACCTACTGATGTAAAAGAGTTACAACACTTTCTATTTGAAACTACTAAGGTTATTGGATGCATTCGGTCTTACATGTCTTTAGATTTGAATTTACATCTTGACAAATTTAAAAATCTAAAAGATGCTTGGGATAAATTAGCATCATTATGTGGCAAAATAGATGAGGTTCGTGGTTACCAAATTGACAACGAACTCATTAGTTTGGATCCTAAAAATTATACTATAATACAAGATTGCATCACTAAAGTCATAGATGTTAGAGCACAAATTTTTGAATGTAAAATTGATAAAAATGATATTTAATTGATTTTCAGTGCCTTACAAAAATTAAGTCCTGATTTATCTCTAAATTTCATACTCATAGGCTCACATTGGGCACATCATATCAAATGCCCACCTTTGAGGTATTCCCTAAGATTCTAATGGTTGAAGAAGAAAAGTTAATAGCTATGGGTCTAATCAAGTCATCCAAATCTCAAGCTCTGGCTGCAAGTCAATCTCTGCATAAGAAAGTTTTGATATTAACATCAAATATAGGTTCAAGTAAAAAGAAATAGAATAATCAGAATAAGTCACAGAAAGATATGAATAAAGGGCAACAATCTTCCTCACAAGGAGATTATAAATCCACTAATAAGAAAGGGGATTTACAAAAAATAACTGACACTCCTTGCCCTTATTGCATAAAGGGGTTTCATAGTGAACAAGATTACTGGAAGAAAGAGATTGATGACCTTAAAGGTCTTCTCAAAAAGTATAACATCAATCAATCCTCTTCAAAGGATTCTTCCACTCCTTCAAATTCAAGGAAATGGAAAGCTACGGTACTAGTTACACTAGCATATTCTCCCAAGTCATGGGTAACTGACTCAGGTGCTTTACACCATATGGGTTCTGATCAAGAACAATTTTTTGGATTAGAATCAAGTTCCTTACCTCATATTCTCACTGGTAATGATTCTAAGGTAGAAGTTATAGGAAAAGGTACAATTGATGTTGAGAGTGGTGTATTTGAGGATGTCCTCTGTGTGCTAGAGTTATCAACTAACCTTCTCTCTGTCTACCAAATCACTCACTTTGATACTAGTAGGAACGTTGAGTTTACACCTGATTCTGCATCAATCAAAAAATTGGAGGATAATGCCTTAGTTATAGTGGGAAAAGTCAACAAGCATACTTGGATTTATTCATTCTCACATTTTGTGCCTCAGTCTTCCTCTACAACTTTGCTCTCACACACTGATTTAGTGAGAAAGTTATGGCATGAGTAGCTTGGTCATCTGAACTACCGCTATTTACAATAACTTAGTCAGTAGGAGATGGTTATAAGACTTCCATAGATTCAGTTTTCAGGGGGTGTATGTCATGGTTGTGCTTTAGGCAAACATCCAGAGGATAAGTTTGATAAAGGGAAGGCTTGGAGGGTTACACAAGTCCTTGAACTTGTTCATAGTGATTTAGTGGGTCAATTACCTACTTTATCTTTTAGTAAAACCTATTATGTTCTCACATTTATTGATGATTATTCTAGATATACTTGGGTTTATTTGTTGAAACTCAAAAGTGAAGAATTTGATAGATTTCTAGAGTTCAAATCTTTAGCAAAGAAACAATATGGAAAGTATGTTAAGATCCTCCAAACCAATAATGGGAGGCAATATGTGAATAAAAAGTTTAAACAATTTGTGCTCTTGAAGGAATTGATCTTCAACATTCAGTTGCATACACACCTCAGCGGAATGGTGTAGCAGAGAGGAAGAATAGATTCTTAAAAGAGATGGCAAGTTGTATGATTCATGCAAAACCATTAGTACCTGAGTACTAGGTGGAAGCAGTTGATTATACTGCATATATATAGAATAGAGTTTTTTATAAAAATTTAAAGGGGATAACACCCCTTGAAGCTTGGTGCAATAGAAAGCCAATGTGTATCATTTTAGGGTCTTTGATAGTCTAGCATGGGCTCACATACCTTCAGACAAGCATCATGCTTTATAACAACAAACCCAAACTTGCATATTTGTGGGATATCTTGATGGTGTTAAGGGATATCGGCTCATTGATCTAGATTCACATGAGCTTATTATAGCGAGAAGTGTTTACTTTGAAGAAAGTCCTTCAAACTTGTCTTCTAACATTTATCATTCTTCTTTTTTAGAAGAATTATATAGTATGATACTCTTGCTTCATCTACTCACAGGGATGATGAGGTAATACTTCCCCAACAGGGTTTAACAAGTCTTGTTCCTCCTCCTCCTCCATATCCTCACCCATTGATTCCTTTGTGTGTTAGATAGACTTTGGTGGATGCAAACCCTCTTGTTAGGGATCCATTATATAGAAGGAGAACATGGTCACAACATGGTTTTCCACATTCCTACATTGCCATAGCTTTTGATCCACAATATTTTCAAGAAGCTATAGGGACAATTGAGTGGGATTCAATAATGGAAGAAGATTATGACTCATTGATTAGGAACAACACTTGGGATCTTGTTCCTCTTCCTAAGGGAAGAAAATTAGTACGATGTAGGTGGATATATCGGACTATGTTTGCAATGGATGGAAATATTGATAATTATAAATCATGCTTAGTGGCCAAAGGTTTTTCCCAAGTGGAAGGCATTGCCTATACAAAAAACCTTTGCACCTGTTGCTAAGATGAATTCCATTCGATTAATACTAGCTATTGGTGTAACCCATGGTTGGGCTGTATATCAGATGGATGTGAAGAATGCATTTCTTCACAAGGATATTCATTAGGAGATATATATGGAACAACCATAGGGGTTCATTCATCATTCTTTATTGGTGTGTTGCTTACAAAAGTCTCTATATGGTCTTAAACAAGCCCCCAGGGCTTGGTATTCTAATATGAACACATTTCTTCTCTGAATTGGGTTCTTAAGATGTCATTCAAATCTAAATGTCTACATTCTATGATAGGAAGATTCACTATTGTACTTGGTGTTCCATATTGATGATCTCATTATTATAAGGAGCATAACATCCATCATCAACAGTGTTAATGCTAGGTATGTGGAGCTAAAAGCTTCACCAAGGAGCATAGACAAACAGGTTCGGGTCTACACAGACGCCGGCGTCGGTCAGGAGCGACCGACGTCGGTCAGTTGCAGTTCAGAGGCGCCGACGTCGGCAGTATGGTCGGCCGGCGACGGTCACAGGCGAACAGGCAGGAACCGACGTCGGTTACCTGCGTGTCCAAAGAGCTATTTCCGAGGACAGAAGCGAGTGTTTGCATGATGAGTTTGAGTTGTAGACTCATGCTCGCGTCTCTATTGTTAGCAATGTTATTTTTAGAGCCCTTGTTGAAGAGGCTTAACTGTTTGTTGTAAGAGCATGCTTAAGTTTCCTATTTCTATATGTAGGAGAGATCTTCTAAAGCTATTGTTAGATGATGAAGTGTATGAGAGTGTAATAGAGTACTAGTAGAACATTGTGAATGTTTGAAGGACTGTACTTTAGAGAGAGCTCTTAAGGAATAGAGATCTAGTGAGAGATCTTGTGTGCATCTGAGAGAGGTGTGGAAGAACAAAGTTCTTCATTTGTATTCCTATTGTAAAGAGTTTTTAATACAAGTTTTCAGGGTGTTTTCTTGTATATCTTGTTCTGTGCTATTTATCATTTCAGTTACTTATCTATCTGATTTATTTCCGCATTGATTGCTTTTATAAGTGTAATCCATTGTTGGTTGATCCCCAACAAGTGGTATCAGAGCTCAGGTTCACTAACAGGTGGTTCAGATCTGTGTAGTGTGTTCGGATTACAGGTTGCTCACAGGGATTTCTGTTTGAGTGGGAGAAGCAATGGCAGAGGAAAGTAAGTTGAGAATGGAAAAGTTTAATGGCAAGAACTATCAGCACTGGAGAATGCAGATAGAGGACTATCTGTATCAGAAGGATCTTTACTTACCGTTAGGTGGGATAGCAAAGAAGCCTAAGGACATGGAGGACGAAGAATGGGAAGTTCTTGACAGAAAGGCTCTTGGTTCTATAAGACTGAGTCTGGCCTCCACTGTGATATCCAATTTGTCACAAGCAAAAACTACGGTAGAGTTAATGACCACGTTAGCTAATTTGTATGAAAAACCCTCCGCTTCAAACAAGGTATATTTGATGAAGCAGTTATTTAATTTGCATATGCAAGAAGGTGGATCTGTTTCTAATCACCTGAATGATTTCCATGGTATTGTTAATCAGTTAAGTTCTGTTAATATTTCATTTGAAGATGAAATAAAGGCTCTTTTAATTTTATGTTCTTTGCCTGAAAGCTGGCATGGCTTGGTAATGGCAGTTTCTAATACTGCTTCTGCTTCGAATATTTTAAAAGTAGAGGATGTGGTTAGTGTTATTTTGAATGAGGAAATACGCAGGAAAAGCACAGAAGAGACTTCTGGGACATCCGGGAACGCTTTAAATTTCGAGAGCAGAGGAAGGCAAAAAGAAAGGAGCAAGAGGAGATCAAGATCTAAGTCTAAGGGAAGAGGCAGATCCAAATCCAGAAATGGCAGAAGGCCACAATGCTGGAACTGTGGAAAGTTGGGGCACATAAGCAGAGATTGCTGGTCAAAGCCTAAGGAGGATAATCAGCACGAAGGAAAGGAAGAGACAAAGGTTGCAGGTATTGCACAGGATGCTCTTATTTTCTCTTTGCATAATAACATAGAATCTTGGGTATTAGATTCTGGTGCGTCTTTCCATGCTACCCCTAACAGAGAATATTTCAGTGACTATGTCCATGGAGATTTTGGAATAGTATACTTAGGGGATGATGAGCCTTGTAAGATTATTGGCAAAGGTAAAGTGCAGCTAAAGATGTAGAATGGCAACACATGGGTGTTGAGGGATGTGATGCATGTTCCTAGTTTGAAGAGAAATCTGATTTCTGCAGGTAAACTTGGTGATGAGGGTTGTACAGTAACTCTCACAGCAGATTCTTGGAAAGTGACCAAGGGTGCACTTGTTATGGCCAGAGGTAAGAGAGAAGGTACTCTCTATTTGTGTAATTGTATTACTAACAAATCTCCTTCAGTTTTATCTACTTCAGATGTGGATGCTAAATTGTGGCACTCAAGGCTTGGCCACATGAGTGAGAAGGGGATGTCTATCCTTAAGTCTAAAGGTATGCTTTCAGATTTGAAAAGTATGGATCTAGAATTTTGTGAGCATTGTGTGTTTGGAAAACAGAAAAGGGTTAGTTTTCTAAAGACTGGGTCTACTAAGAAAAGGCAGAAGTTGCAGCTTGTTCACACAGACGTGTGGGGACCGGCTCATGTAGCCTCTATTGGCGGATCACAGTACTATGTTACATTCATAGATGACGCCACAAGAAAGGTATGGATCTACTGTATTAAAAAGAAATCTGATGTTTTTGAGACCTTTAAGATATGGAAAGCCATGGTTGAGAATGAAACAGGCAAAAGATTAAAGTGCCTGAGATCCGATAATGGTGGTGAGTTCTGTAGTCTTAAGTTCAAATTGTATTGTTACATAAATGGAATCCGTAGACAAAGGACGGTTCCAAGGACACCTCAGCAGAATGGTATTGCTGAAAGGATGAACAGGACTATTATGGAGCGTGCAAGATGTATGAGATTGCATGCAGGGTTGCCCTTAGAGTTTTGGGTAGAAGCAGTTGACACCGCAGTGTACCTGATCAACAGAGGACCCTCTACAGCTCTGGATGGTGGAATTCCAGAAGAGGCATGGACAGGTAAAAAGGTTGATCTTTCATATCTCAAAGTTTTTGGTTGTGAAGCCTTTGTGCACATAGATAAGGAAAATAGAAAGAAGCTTGATGCTAAGTCTATGAGGTGCACGTTTATAGGCTATGGCTCAGATGATTTTGGTTTCAGATTTTGGAATCTAGGAACTAACAAGGTAATCAGGAGCCGTGATGTTGTTTTCAATGAAAGGGTGATGTACAGTGATCAGACAAGGAAGCTAGATCAAGTTGGGCAGAGAAATAATGAGTTGGACGAAGTTATGGTCCAAAATGAGCTCGCGGGAAAAATAAATAATCACCTACAGGAAAACACAGAGACCGACGTCGGCAGGTTTGGCACCGGCGTCGGCAATACAGAAACCGATGTCGGTCATACAGAGACCGACGTCGGCAGACCAGGCACCGGCGTCGGCCAGGAGGAACCGGCGTCGGCCAGTAACAGGTCTACAGGTGGCCGAGGTCGGTCACTGTCAGAAAATTTGGATGGACAGATTGTTGAAAACGAGTCCAAGACACCAATCAGGAGGTCTGAAAGGGTAAGTAAGCCTCCAATTAGATACTCTCCTTCTTTATATTATTTATTGCTAACCGATGGTGGAGAACCAGAAAGTTTTGAAGAAGCTTTACAGGTGGAGTCCAGGAGTAAGTGGGAGCATGGCATGGTTGAGGAGATGGAGTCCTTAAGAGAGAACCAAACATGGGATTTGGTTGAATTGCCAGCTGGTAAGAGAACACTGAAGAACAGGTGGACTTACAGGTTGAAGGAAGGTGAGGATGGTCAGATGAGATACAAGGCCAGATTGGTTGTAAAAGGGTTTGCACAAAAGCCAGGTATTGACTTTGGCGAAATTTTTTCTCCAGTTGTTAAGATGACTTCTATAAGGGTTGTACTATCTTTGGTTGCTTTTGAGGATTTGCATCTCGAGCAGCTAGACGTTAAAACAGCATTTCTTCATGGAGATTTAGATGAGGAAATCTACATGGAACAGCCAGAAGGTTTCGAGTCAAGGGTAAGGAGAAACTAGTGTGCAGGTTAAAGAAAAGCTTGTATGGCCTCAAGCAAGCTCCAAGGCAATGGTACTTGAAATTTGACAGGTTTATGACTGAGCATGGTTTCAGTAGATGTCAATCAGACCATTGTGTATACTTTAAGAGATTCGAACGGTAGATACATTATTCTATTGTTGTATGTAGATGACATGTTGGTTGCAGGGTCTCACATGCAGGATATCTCAGAGCTAGCTCAAACGTTTGCCATGAAGGATTTGGGAGCAGCTAAGAAAATCCTTGGCATGAGCATCAAGAGAGACAGAGAAAATCACAGGTTGATATTGTCTCAAGAAGATTATGTGGACAAGGTGTTGGGCTGTATATCAGATGGATGTGAAGAATGCATTTCTTCACAAGGATATTCATTAGGAGATATATATGGAACAACCATAGGGGTTCATTCATCATTCTTTATTGGTGTGCTACTTACAAAAGTCTCTAGCCTTGTATACAGAAGGTCTAAAACAAGCCCCCAGGGCTTGGTATTCTAATATGAACACATTTCTTCTCTGAATTGGGTTCTTGAGATGTCATTCAAATCTAAATGTCTACATTCTATGATAGGAAGATTCACTATTGTACTTGGTGCTCCACGTCGGTATTGCAGTTGATGATCTCATTATTATAAGGAGCATAACATCCATCATCAACAGTGTTAAGACTACACTTCATGATAGGTTTTCTATGATAGACATGGGCTTATTGCATTATTTTCTCAAGATTTAAATAACATTTCAGTTACTTACACTCTTCTTTTAGGATTACACTTTCACAGCCCAAGTATACCATGGACTTGTTAGCTCAGTTTCACATGGCTAATTGTAGGCCTGCACTGACTCCTTTCTTATCTAGAGTTAGACTTGAGGTTCATTGTTCCACTCCCTTGGTTAATGCCACATTATGGCCCAACATTTCATATGCAATTGGTATAGTTTCATGCTCTATGCAGACACCACATGAGCTTCATTAGAGAGCTACCAAGTGCATTTTGAACTACATTCAAGGCACTATTAGATACGAGATTAACTATATAATAGGTATAGGTTTAGACTTAGTGAGATACACATATTCTAATTAGGATGGTGAGTATGATGATCATAAGTCCAATTTTGGTTACAGTTTTCACTTCAGATCTGACCCCATTTGTTGGCAGAGTAAGAAGCAACATCCTATTGCTCTTTCATCTATAGAGGTTGAGTATCATGGCACTATTAGTGCCACTAATAAGGCTATTTGGCTTTAGAATATTCTCAATGAGCTTGGTGTTCTATTTCAACATTCATTAGTGATCTACTATGAGGCACTATCCAGATTTTGAAGAATCTAGTTCATCATCAGAGAACCAAACACATAGAGATATATATGCATTTTATTAGGGAGCTGATTTAGGCAAAGATCATTGATATTCAATATTGTCCTACAGAGGAGTTGATTGCATATATTTTCACCAAACCTTTCATTGAGAGCAAGTATCTTCACTTGCGATCTCTTTTGGGGGTGCGGGACATCAATTCTTCAAGGGACATCAATTCTTCAGGGGGATCTCCTAGACCTTCATTTTGAGGAGGATTTTTTTCTTTGAGTTTTCTCTTTTCCTCATCTATTTGTACAAAGTACCTAATATGGCTACACATTATCGGGACTCTTATCTGCATAGCCCTACCGAAGCTTCTCTTATGGGGGGTGTTGGTGCATTTATTTGCCTTATTACATTTACTTGTATTTATTATTTAGATTGGTACACTAATTAATTATTGTAATTAGTTTATTATGTTTATTAATAATTTACACGAGATAGGATAAGCTTGCTTAGCTAGTAGTCAACTTGGACACCTATCTTGTTACAATGGATTTCCACTCCACTATTCATGGTAAGATAGGATAAGATTGCTTAACTAGTAGTCAATTTGTGTTGATTATTTACATAAGTTGGACACCTATCTTGTTAGTGTGGAGTTGCACTCCACTATTCTTTTAGTCAAATAGCAGTTGAACTACATGTGTTGTGTGAGTTCCTTGATCTTTATCATGCACACCTTCCTCTATATAAGCAATGGCTATTTGTGTATTTTATAGCAGATTAATATTAAATTATCAGAGTTATTCATTATATTTGAGTTATTTATTCATTTTTGTTATTGTCTCAGATATACAATTATTATTTATTACTATTACTATTTTATCTCTTGTTTATGCTTTATATTAGATTCATTAGATCCTGTAGAAAATTCTAGCATCTATACTTGATATTCTTGATGTTTAGTAAATAGGATTATTTGATTTTATTTCTCTTGATGCACAACTTCTCACCTCTCATATGACAAGGGATAAAATATAACATTAATTGGTCTTTGATTAGTCTTTGGTGATAATACGAGTTGATATGGGTTGTTGAGACCTCAAGTGTTGATCAAAGGTCATCAATGTTTGTTATACATTAGGGAGATGTGCCATGCATAATACAAGTTGGTCACTTGGATGGGCTTCTGTGTGGAGCCTTATGTGGATCGATATAGTCGGATAGGCTTTGATCATGTTTAATTATAGTAAGGTACATATGATCAAATGATATACATAGGCTTTGATCATGTTCATCGACCTTTCATGCTACAATTCATAGGTTGGGATTCTTTATGGAGTGGTATCGATTTT
The DNA here is from genome assembly GCA_037957365.1 of Torreya grandis. Taxonomy (NCBI): domain Eukaryota; kingdom Viridiplantae; phylum Streptophyta; class Pinopsida; order Cupressales; family Taxaceae; genus Torreya; species Torreya grandis. Next base: position 412,306 of record JARHVA010004214.1, read on the forward strand.
GATTAGTATTAGGAGGTACAATGCACCAATTGCAATTGATTCAGAGTTTCTTTGATAACTTCAAAGTCATTGCCCCATTTCTTTCATCTTATATACCCCTTTGGATCAAGGAGGAGTTTATTAGGTCATTTATGATCCAAAATCATAATTAGTTATTTATTTACTATTTTTGTTTTAGTTATTTGGGTTAGTTTAAACCCATTAGTTGGTTGTAAAAACCAACTATCATAAACCCATAGAATTTTAAGATAAACCATGTAAATAATATGCTTTACATTGAATACATTTTTGTCTAATTCCTCTAATGTTCTCGATCTATCATATTAGTGGGTTTTTCATAGATATTAATCCTTCATACACATTTTTTTTTAAATGGGATAGATTTACAAGTTTCAAGGGTTCATATTAGGTCAAATTATCATTTTGAGATAGATTAGGGGGCATATGTAGACATTTTATATGTATTTTATAATACATGAGTAACATTTTATCATGTTTTTAAAATTTGGGATAGACTGAATATATATTTTATGTCATTCTACATCACATGTTGGCATTGATTAGATCATATTGGGGACATGAACATTGTTCACGCACACTATTACATTTTTACTCTATTTTCAAGTTGACATTGAATATACTGAAGGAACATTCTGAATATAAAATCCATCTATAGTGGTTGATTCAGTCCATCCAAATTTATTTAAGATTAATATAGACTACTCCTTCCATCTTGGGTTCAAGATCAATCAAATGAGTAGTACAATTGAGGTTTTGTGTCACTTAATGACCTATCACTACTTCTTTTATGAGGGTTGCTGCATTTATCTTCCTAACCCACAGTTTCAATAAATGCACTCACCTTGAGGCATAATCACCCCATGAAATTCTCCATTGGGGCATAAGCACCCAATCTCTAATACTTCATGGGATAACATGTTTGTCCTACTTACAAGTGTATTCCTTCATTTCCCTTCAAATTTTAAAATTTTCATTGAGTTGTTTTGCTTAATATTTCATTTCATATATGAACATTGATTGCTACATATTTTGTTATAGGTTTTTATGGAGAAAATGGACACTTAGATCCTTCTTCGAAATATAAAGTGTGTTTACACATTAAGTATGTAATTTATTTATCCTTGTTACTCTAGCATTTTAAATACTATAATAAAATGATGGGGGGGGGGGGATTTTTAGACACTAAAATTTGGTATTATATGTTTGGTAATGTCAATATTAACATATCATTACCATATGCTACTTGTGTGTACACCTATGGCTCTTACACAACCTTGTTTCTTATTTTATTTCCTTTTATGCATCTGACCTTCCTTATTTTCTATGCATCATTTATAGGAACTAGTCTAGGACCTTCCTTATTAGATGAGATTATTCTTATAAAACTATTTCATAATCATCATATCATTATTCTTGTTTTTGAGACACCTATGGCTAAACTCAGATGGATATGAATTTACATAGCCTTCCATCTACATCGAACTCATTTGTGTGTCATTTAATGGTCATTTTCCATAGTCAAATCATCCCTATGGGGTGGCTCATACATTTCACATGTCGATGGCATGAGAAGTTACTCAAAGAGACCCACATTTATACATAATAAGTCTAAGCATATTACCTATCTAGCACTTGTAACATGTATATCAATAAGGACTGCCCTGAATCTCCCAAATCCTAAATCAATCACAAGGAGCAGGCCCCATTTAATTTCAAAGCACCCAAACTAATTAAAATCTATTATTGTCAAGTGTAGAAAGATAGATCACATCTTGTGCCCTTACATACATACATCTAATTGGGATAACTACATGTGGTTTGATCCCTCTTTAGAGTATCGGAGTGTAGAAAATTCTCATCTATTAATTGGGGAGTGATTGGGGACAAATCAACTCAACTTTTTATCTATTTTTTAGGCCCAAACATAATGACAAAATTGGAACTAGAGTTTTGAAGTCGATGATACAAGTTTTCTAGATTTATCCACACATTGAGTTATTGATATTATACACAATAATAGTTTACAACTAAGCACATTGATCTGTGTTAAAATAGGTTTGAATGGGTTACACAAATGAGTATATTAAGTTTTATATGCCTTTATGTAAGGAAAAAATCTAGCTTCTACTAGATTAATTCAAGTATATCTTAATGTCCAGTTTTTGTTGCTAAGTGACTCTAGATCAATTTTCAACCCTTTCTGCCTCTTACACATAGTCTCAAAGTAGAATAGATCAATAACAATATAATCATCTTATCCCTTCATGTATTCCTATAAATATTAAAGTGAATTGGTTCAATTATATTGTATTGTAGCATTCGAATTTGACTTAATTTAAATGTATCTTAATAAATCTAAATATTATCTAGTTTTATCTTATTAGATTACAATAGATAAAACATAATGTGGAATAGTCTACTTTATAACCACTCAGATCAAGAAATAGGAGCTCAAATCATGTGTAGATATTGCTGATAAAACTCAAGCCCTTAAAATAACTAGTATCATTTAGGTCTCATAAGTATTATCATTATTGATTGTTTAGATCTGTGATGCCTCAAACTATTTTCCCTACACATGTAGTGCATCCATTGTGTATGCTCTCCTTTAGTCATGTGCACTTGTCTTTTTTCTTTATCTTTGATTTAAATCCTTAATTACACTTTTGACATAATATGACCCTTTATTAAGTTGGTTTATATATTCTCAACTACTCCTCATTGAGTGATTAAGTGTTGCATGTGTTCCAATACTCTGAAGAGGTTTCAAACTACACATGGTTCTCCCACTTAGGTGTGTGTGCACACCATCCTGACCAATCTAGAATTCAATTCAATTTTTACCTTTTGATGCTTAACATCATGCAACTTTGACCTATGTTTGTATTTATATTTGGATCTAGGACTGTTATTTTAAAGGCTATATAGATATGTTTTCCTTTTTGATAACATCTCAATAGAATGCTAATTAATTTCTCAAGTTTGTTAGGACTTGAAAAAATGTTCACCAAGTGAGTATAAGCTTAATATTGATTTGTATTTATGGGTAAATAATTAAGATTTATTATTATGACTGACCCATAAAGCATGTCTAGGCCAACCTAATAGAGACTTCCTAATCTTAAAATTTTTTACTAAGTGTCCCTGGATACTATAGATAGAGACAGACACCCGTGGCAAAATTATAATTATTTGATTCTTTTGATATTATCTTAAGAGTGAAAATAAGTGATATGAGAGATAGAGATAATATGTTTAATATTATGGCCATTTTTTGCATAAACTAGGATGATTATGAATATGTGTATTAGTAAATTGGGTTAACCAAGACAACAAGTAGGTAGATGTATAGGTAAAAATATGCATAAGATCAAAATGTATGTGCAAATTTCAACTATGTCAAAATGTGTCAAATTTGATGGTGCCAAAATGTCTAATACAAAATTTAGATCTCTACACTATGAATTTATGTGAAGAAAGGATCAAGATCAATTGGTATACTCAATGTATGTCTTTCTTATAGGGATTTGGTATTGATATTAATTGCCTTCCTTCTAATAAATTTTACATTAATTTTGCTTGCATGTTTAAAATATATATTCATAAAAGAATCAAGGGATGAGATCTATAAAAAATATATAATATCAACCTGAACAAAATCATTGAAATCATTATCAACAAAAATGGATCACTAATTGGAGAACTATCTTAAAATATAAGATAAACATAATATTTGAAGATTTGATAGAATAGGTATTGCCTCCTCTTAAGACATTTTTTTATATTATTATGTTAAGTGTTCCTTTACATGTTTTTTTATATATTAATTTTATCTTTACAATGGTTTCTGTGTGATGTCTAAATTAGTTTGTGTAAGTATTGAGTTTGATCATCGATTACCTCAATTATTTTCCTTTGCCACATATATAATTTATAGATTATGTTCTTGTGTAAGTGATTATTATAACTTACATGTGTTTACTAGTAGAATTTGATGTTTTAGATTTACTAGGAGCGTCAAAATTGGGGTATTTTTTTGCTTAGATTTATCTTCACATGCTGATGCAAAAAAAAATGATAAAATTTGCATCAAATACATTGATGCTAACTTACATTTTATGTTATACAATATTAAACAGAGCTTTTATTGATGTATTATGCATCACATAAATTTGCATCAAGGGCATCAATTTTTTTTCATCAGAATTGTTCACTTTTCCAAATTTTGGGAGAGAAAATTTTGTGGGAAATGAAAAAGTGACACTTATTTACATTAATGTTGATGTAATTTATGTCAAAAGTGACACTTGTTTATGCCATTAAGTGACACTTTTTGCATCAATTTATTTTTTAAATTTGATTTTAAAAATTTAATTGAAATTTTGTAAGATAGTTATATTTATAATACCATTAATTGAAAATTTTAACATTGTTTGGGTGATTTTTTATTATTTATTTTTTATCTCTCATCAATCTCCTTGTCATCATCATGAAAAAATACATTGTCATCATCATCAGTAGCACTACTATCGTCACCTTTGTGATGATCTTCTTCATCATCTTTATCGTCACAACTCATTGCCTAAAAATATACACAACTTCATAAATCAGGTGTTGACCCCCCCCCAAAAAAAAAATAATAATTAAAAAAATAAAAATAAATAAATAATAATAATAATAAATCCATAATATGAAACTTGATTAAGCTATTTCGTGGATAAAAATATATGTATTTTAAAAGAATATAAATGTTGAGGATTTTCTTTTCAAACCTAGCTCTGTATGTTGAAAAAATATATCATTAGGTTTTGATAAATAAAATTCCCAAATATATATATGTATGTATGTATGCATGCATGTATGCATCTAAATTTTCTTACTTCATTTATCGCCACTAATATTATTATTAATTGACATTAACATCACTAATTTCATCTAATTCATCATTATTAATCTCATTCTAATCATTTTTCTAACATTTCTTCATCTAATAACCTTATATCCCCCCAAAATTCAATTAACCCTTCTTCAAATATGTCATTTATCATCCAATCTTATTCTAACCCCATTTTTTCATTATATTAGAATTTAAAATTCCAAGCCTCACCTACTCCTACTACCTGCCTACTACTAGGATTCAAGCCTAGTCACTAATCCTTACCTAATCCCCTTCTAATCCTCATTTAGTCCTAACATGTACCTAGAGGCTTCTACTCTTTAGAAGTTCTCTCATCCTCCACATTCTCTATACTTATCCATTTCTATAGAATTCTAAGGAATTTTAAATTCCTTAGAATTCCCTCCTTTCTTTCTAGAGTCTTCTTCTCTAGATGCTTCCAATGAATTTTTAATTTATTGGAAAAACTCCCTCCATTGCCTATTTAAATCCATGACTACCTCCATTCCAAACAATGAAAAATCAGTCACAAATCTCCTTAGTCTAATAAGTCTAATAGATCCATGAATCTATGCTATCCAAGTCTTTTAATCAATCTAATATCATGTTAAAAATTTGAGTCTATTTGTAAGCAATCTCCATTATAATCTTTAGTCTTTTTGTTTGAATCTTGATTGAGAACATTTGGCTTTAGATTAAAATATTATTTTAAATGTTCATTTTATTACATTTTGATCCAATGGTTTCCAATTTTAATGGTAGATTGTAGATTTAGGTGTTTTAGATATAATTTGCATATCTAAATCTATTACTCAAATTTATCATCTTACATTTGGCGATGACGGTGGGAGCCCTCCTTTGAACTAACCATTGTGTGTGAAGTATGAAAAAAATTCAACATGCAGGTTTGGTTAGGAAGAAGTTGGATTCAACTTTTCAAAACTTGCATGTTCCAGATGAATTACGATATTGCTCTACAACTTATGATTTTGCATTTGTGGTTTTTAGGATGATAGTGGTAATTTTGACACAAACTACCAATCTAACGATTGGTTGTTAAGTTAATTAATTAATTTGTTGTAGTTTTGCAAAATCACTTCTCGATAGTCATGATTTTGATTACTATCTATGATTTTGAATAGCTAGTTGTGATTTTGCAAAATCATTTATTAATATTTGTGATTTTGAATTTCATCTATGATTTTGTATATGTTAGTTGCAATTTTGATTCAGCTTATAAACCACCTTTAATCATACTAATAGAATTTAGAATCATATTTTTTGTTCTTTTGAATTTTTGTCTAACCTACTATATTATAGGAATAAGGGTTAAAATTTTGATGATATAAAACTATCAAGGTCCTAAGTTCTATGCAAAATCACTTATTTGTAGTTGTGGTTTTGATTTCCAATTGCAACTTTGACTATCATTTATGATTTTGAACAACTAAACATTTTGAGGTTTTATAGCCTAAAACATATAAATATTACTAATTGTACATATTTTCCTTACTACCTAAATATATATGGTTTCTCTTTCTAACCTCTTTCTTGCAGGGTTAAGCTGAAATCTATTTGGAATTTTGAAATACATCTAATTTAATCCCATTTTAATTCTAAAAAACTTATGTGAGTAAATATTCTATAAAAATCAGTCTAGTTAAGAACAATTAACTTGAAAATCTATAAATATATTATTATTTTTCTCTATTTTTCAAAATCGCTTATAGTTAATCATGATTTTGATTTGCATTTATGACTTTGACATCTCATAGGTTATTTTGCTTGTTTAACAACAAGGTAATCATGATATTTTACTATTTTAGCAAAATTGCTTATCATAATCTATGATTTTGACTCCTAGTCATAATTTTGCACATATTATAAGTGATTTTGACTAACTACCTAATAACCGTGATAGTCTACTTGGTAGCTTGTAAAATCGCTTGTCCCATCTATGATTTTGACTCCTTGAAAATGATTTTGATTAATAACTGACTTTGTATCTGTGGTTTTGATTAATCCAATATCAATTTTGCTATTTATTTTTCTTTAAAATTTGTCTCTTTTAAGTGCATTTTTAGGATCATTTTTAGTGAATTTTGGGTCGTTCTAAGGGTTTTGCAAGTCCCAAATTGTTGTTGGCATCAACGGTACTACCACTCAACTCTACATTATATCATGATAGGGAGCATGCTTGGGATTCTGCGTATTGACCCCACTGGGGGTTACCACCCCCAAAACTTCATGTCGTGGCCCCTCATTTTAAAAAAAATATAGTGCAAAACTTGTGATTTTTTTTGTGTTTTTATTAAGGCTTATTGAACTAACCTTTTGTTTGGATTCTTATATGGGTGAATTTAGTGGTAATTTTGTTTTGCTTAAGTCTAATAACATCTTATTTTGTAGGTCATATTTTTTGTCTAACGTCTTATCTTACAGGTTACCCCTCAAGATTGCCAAAATAAAACTAATAATCACTTACTTTGCAGGATTCCCATTAAAGATTTTGGAATTTTAAAAACTATCTTGTATATATCACACTTAATTAATCAGTTAATCAATTTTTTATGTTCTTGTCTATACCCGAGCGCTACAGTGGTGTATGATCTCCTCCCTACATCCTCATGACAAGTATTAGAGGATCAAAAACTAATAATAAACCCTCGCATTTTTATTTTTAGGGGACAACATGATGTGGAATTGATTCCCACACACCATAGTCCTAGGAGGTTATGACCATGGATTTCACCACCATGCACAAAACCATACTCTGTGTTCTGATGGAGTCTAAATAAGATGAAGAGATATCATTAGGCCAAGCGATTGATCCCATATAGGTATTTCATGAAGGGAAAGAGTTAACTCTCTAATCCAAACATCATACAATACCCTATATGGAGTTGGTCTCCATATACCTAGTGTATATCAGGGACACCCTTAGAGATCTCATATGGCTTGGAATAAGAACATAGACTATAATAGGCAACTTGTTGCCAGAGTTAGTACAACTCCTAAGTGATCATTAAGTGCAAATGAGGTTGAGAGGGTTTGGGAGATTTTATAATGGGTCACCAACCTAAAACCTCACCCATGAAGCCGTTAGATGGTGTAGTCATCGGTTACACTCCTGAGTCAGTCACTAATTCTAGGTTTAAGGCTTGTTTATTTTGTTGTGTGTTTTGGAGGCCTATATTTTTTATTGTGACTCCTTTCTCCTAAGTCACAACCTTGTCTTGACATTTTTCTTCATTCATCCTATCCCCTTGACTTAGTCATTCACTAAATATAACCTACTTTGACCTAGTCCTAAATCATACCCTGGTATCCCTAGTCTTACCATAATAATTTTCACACCCTTTTCTTAGCTCTAATCCCATCCTACCCTAACTTTGTACCCTTGTCACACCTCATCAGTCACCTTGGTGTTCAAACCATCCTAGTCCAACCTTTCCATATTGTTTTCATCTTATCTAGACTTGTCCAAAACATCAAAACATTTCCTCTTGCATCCTAGTCAAATCCATCCCCCACATATACTCCCATCATCCATTTGGTTTTGAAACCTAATCATAACCTATCACTCTATCAAAATCTAGCCTTGGGTCACCTTAATCAAAACCACATCACTCATCTTGACTCTGTCTTGCCTAGACACCTTATCCCTTATATATACCATCTAGCCTAGTCATAGTCTAACCTGTCATATCTATCAATACTAGTCATCATATCAAGTCTGTAGTTGTATGTTGGTCTTCACCTATAACTCTTTCTACATCAGGGTCCTTACTATCAACTTGTTTGTGTTCAATCAAGTTTGAATCCAATCCTATCATTCTCTTGTCCTAATCCAATCTTGTCATCATTTAATCCTCCTTAAGTTGATTATCTTAGTCTTGAGCTAGTCTTAATCTAGTAAATCCCTAGTCAAAATTAGCCTCTTGGGCTAGTCTATCCCCTCATCCTGTCCTAGAACTCGTCATAGCTCACTCAGTCAAATCTAGTCTAAATCACTCAATGTATAACTCACAGCCTAAGTTGGTCTGTTTCATCTTGTCTCACATCACATCATATCAATATCAGGTCAAACTTAAGATTAGATTAAAGCAAGTTGTTTGTCCAATTTTTTTCCATACATCCCACCTTCATCCGTCAATATTTCCATTCAATCCCCCACACCTTCTAATTGGGGTCAATGAACCACATCATTCATACTTTCACCCATCTTCATCCATGACATCCAAAATAGATTTGATCACTACCTCGACTGAGCAATGTCTCATAGCCAATAGGGATGTACTCCTTTATTGCCTCCTTAATATGAATACTCCACATCCTACATACTTTGACCCCGTCTACCTAACATTACCTTTAGTCCACACCCATTCTTGTTAGCCAACTCATAGTCTTCATACTACTTAGTCCCATTTAAATTCTCCATCCACCAGTCATAGCTAGTCATCTACCCCTTCCTCTATTATCAAATGGAATTAAATCCTAGCCACCTCATCTACTAATTGTCCACTCACGTAGTCATGTCAACACCCATTTGATTTTAAGTCCAACGCTTTCACATCCAAGTCAAAATTTGAAGAGAGGCACTATACTCCTCTTCTTATATCCATAGAATCCCTCTTCCACAAGCTTATCACTGTAAAAATGATGGTCTATCTACCCATACAACATCTTAATCCTACTAAGCCTAATCCCTCTTGGTATAAATATAACCACTACTGTATGTATCATCGAACCTGGGGGCATACCATTAATCTATGTCATAATTTCCAAAACTATGTCTAAAACCTCATTGACTATGGTGACATTGAAATTGATAATGAATCAGATAAATCTACACCTGAGGGTGAAAAAGAAGAGGTATGCCAAGATCCCATTCTTGATCATGATCTTCCCTTTTTGAGCCAAGGTCAATACACCAAGTCTATCTTCTATGGTCCACCTATCTTTGGAAAATGCTCTATTGAAGATGAATCCATTTCCCATGAATCTAGTATTCCCTTCTCTCATGAGTCCTTCTTCCATGAATCTATATTTGGAGAATCCATTATCCCTTCATCATCTTCCTCTCACCCATCACATCAAAGACCCCATGTTGAGAGGTCATTTACAAAAAATGAATCCTATACTAGCAACATTACATCTTGTACATCAAATTCAGTATTGGAGTCAACATAAGTCTTGTCTACATCAAGATCATGTTCAACACCAGTATCTGAATAAGATCTTTAATCAGAGTCATCATCCTTGATTAATATTTTAGCTTATGATGACATCTACCTATACCTCCAATCCAGATGTCAATCCATCACAAGGCATATTTTTTGATCCCAATCAAGATGACGAATTATTAACAAAGTTTTTATAACCTTTATTTGTCGAATATAGTCAAAGTTAATGTGATCCTACCTTGGATGCATGTATTATAGCTAGTCCTAATGATCCTATTGTTGATCTTGAGAATATTTGCTTTGATGATGAAATTAGGTCTCATAGGAACCCCTATGAGGACCATGCTGCCCCATCACCACTCATTGACTCATCATACCATCTCCACTACCTTCATCTGTCATAGATCCTTTTCTTCCCATTAATGGTCATTTAATTACCTCCCTCTATAGGTATGGACAAGAACATACATCATTGGACCCTTCCTCGAGCAACATAATATGTGCCACAAATACAAAGGTTCAATACCATATTCAAAAAGTCATGCTTGATGATCAAATCATCTTTGATCCACCAAGTTAGAATCAAGAAAATTCAAACCATCGACCGAATAAAAAAAAATTCTTCCCCTAGTGAAACCCTATTTAAGGCACTAGGGTAGCATCAAAGTCAAAATAATCATCATATATCAAGTCAAAAATCAATCTCCTCTGGTGAAGCCCAAAGTTGAGCACTAGGAGGCAGTCGAGATATAATCAAGTCTAAAAATAAAAATAACATCAAAAGTGGTAGCAAAATGGCCGATAATCCTTCAAATAACTAAATCAAATAATCATCATAAATTCAAAGGGTATTGGATCTCTTAAAGTCTTTTGTCATATGGTACCAATCAAATACAAAATGTCTAATATGTCCAACAATGTGTGTGACTACTAGTCCTACTTCCCCATCACACATCACACCTCCATATTGTGATCATGTTATCCATTCAAGTCCTTTACATCACCATCAAATCAAAACCCTAAATTGATCCATTCCACACCTCACAAAATTAGGCAGCATTATCTCTTGTAGGGGTGATGAAGACACTTGGTCTATATATCTAGAGGGGTATCAATCAAGATTCAACAAAGGTCATTATGGCATCAGTACATCTAGTAGTGATAACTTGATCCTAACATCACATCTCTTCAGAACTAGTGATGGTTGAAGATCATGAAAATGTCCACAATCCTTCATCTCATACCTATATCCAATAAATTGAGATGCAAAAAGTCAAAAAAATAATTGTCTAATGGTGAAAACCAGTCTTCTAGTGCCTTAAACAAGCAACATGATGAAAATTGGTTTCCAACATCATGGTAAAATAGTCTATTATCTATATTATACCTCAAAAATTAGGGAAAACATCCATCCGTTATCAATCCCATTCATGTCATCCTTGTCTATCTTATCCCTCGGTCCATTGCTCCTATCCATCATCTACCATCACATGTTGCATCCTAATATGTCCACCCTTCTTATAATTCTGACCTTCATAAGGGAGTAGAAGATGTAATGAAAAATGTTCTAGAATCATCTTGGCATATCTTGCAATGGACACTGTTGTCACCAAATATTACACCCCATAGTTGGTTGTTCAAGCCTACTCTAAGATTTGGGCAACATTGGATCACCTCTAGGCCTGTGGGTTACCTATAACAGAGGTAAACCTCTAGGTTTAAGGGCTAGTTCCCTAGATATGACTTTGCTTGCTTATCACCTACACTAATTATTTACTTGGATGAAAATGGATTAGAAGTAACATGAAATTAAACTAATATAATTAGGTGATACACCTTAAATATCTCTAGTAGACTACTATACCATTGCACTATGAAACATAACTCACAACACTAGTCTCAGCATCCTAGAGCGTTCTAACATAAGTATTTCAAACATGGAGGTGATATGCATTACACTAATCAAGGTGAGTGAACATGGGGTCAGATTACAAACACTTATTCTACTATTTTCACTTAGAGGTATTCAAACACATTAGCTACACTTCATGTGATTTTTTAGAGTGAGGGCTACTTGCACCAAACATGAAAGGATAAAGAGAAGGCAATGATAGATAATTATCACTAGACAATTCACTATGCATCACTTCACTTACTTAGAAAAGAAAGCCATGAACTCAAAACCAGATTGTAGATCTTATTTCAAAGGCAAAATATAGTATCAAACTAGTATGGCTTCACCATACTAGTTGTGGATTAAATTACAAAAGCCAAAATGACTTGCATTTATAGAACATGTGAGAGGAAAGAGAAGAGGTGGAGATCAAGGGTCAGAGGAGCAAGTGTAAAGTGATGACGACTAGTTACATTGTAGGAGAATAGAGTAGATAATAAACCATGAAATGTGTTCTTGCACAACTATCCATATGAAGCATGAAAACTCCTCAAACTAGTTTAGGATCCTCAAATGGCCTTCTTGAAAACTATCTTCATGATGAGGCATCTCTTAACTATTAAAAAATTGACTAGGGAGAGTTGACACATGTGAAATATCTTAGGGGAATTAGAAATATGCTATGACAGTCATCAAAATCATCCCTAATTTCTAGCTATCTTATGGATACTTGTACTCACCATCTGCAGTCATTCATTGGTCTTCTAGGCATCATTATTCACATCTGTCATCCAAGTGGCCTTACGTTGCTCAAAACAATCCATGGAAGAGGTGTTAGAACACTTTTATAGAGTATTTTTGCCTCCCTCTCCATTAGGTAGACCTCAAAAGGTCCCAAAAATAGACTTTGCATTCTCTCACTAGGCAATCACTTGCCATATTGAATCTCTATCCAAGACTGCCTATTGTGAATAATGAAATAGAGGTATTTCCATGACTATCTATGATTATAAATAAATATGGATATTGAGAATAAGCCTCTATAGACCTCCCCAAATTATTCTCATTATTCAAATCTCCTTCTACACTTGCAAAACACTAAAAAACTTACAAAAAATGATGTTTTAGGCTTGTCCATACAAGTAGGGTACAAATGAATTGGGTGAGAAGGAGCATGGGAGAGTCTTAAACAATAAAAAAATAGTTTTCAATCCATATTAATCCATCTGAGTGTATCTCTATTTGTATTTCTTCCATCAAGTCTTAGACATGGGTTTAGGAGGGTTTTAACATGTTTGGACTGTTAACAATTGTTCATAAAAACTAGATGTTGAAATTCCCAACAAATCCAACTGAGTTTGAGCTTAGGACCCTCCTCAAATATCACCAACTCCTTGGGTCACCATGTAATGTGTCCAAATAGGAATGAGTTTTTTAAGTTGGCCTATCGAGTTTTTCCTTTGCATTTTGTGTGCCCCTATCATAGTTTTAAGCCAAAAATGACCCCTTTGAGTGGTGTTATGCAAAATGATGGCTCCAAATAGTATTATTATCTCCCCTTAATGTATTCACATGTTTTATAATGGTCTTGTGGTCATATAAATTTAAGCTATATCCTTGAAGGGCTTAGGTCTAGTTTTAGGCCTAATAGGCCTGACTGTACTCCTTGAGCCTTTGACCACCTGCGAGTGCCTCTGCCAACAGTGGGTATTTTGAAATGTTCATTAATCTTCAAAACAACCTTACGAATCATCATAAAATTCTCCAAGACACTTCTACCTCATCTATCTCTCATTCTCATACCATGTCTATAACTTTAGACTGTCTGGGAGTGCCCACTATCTGAGATAAAACATAGGGCATCTCCCCTATTTTTTCAACCAAAATGAGGCTAAGATGTGTTTTATTAGGTATTATGACCTTTTACACAAATTTTTAGGGCTGAATCACATTTATATAGTCCTTAAATCTTCAAATCCCTCAAAACTAGCTTTCAAGAATATGTATTGAGTATAGGGATTGAGCTGACTATAGGTGAGGTCTAAGATTTGCCTTGCTCTATCTCTTTAGTCTGAGAACCTCATAGGATATGTAATCATTAATTTTATATTGGCTCAATATTTTCACCATCATACATTCATTCTAACCTTTCTAATCTTATATCTCCCATTTGCCATAAACAGTCTGCAGTCAGACTGTAGGTGCTTATGTGGTTGGAGATTGGAGGCTTCCTGTAGGTGGAGGTATATGCTTTAGCCATGTGTTACATGCCTAGGTATTTATTTAAGTCATCAAGATCAATCTTATAATTTTTTGGACTCATTCATATCATGCTTAGGGCTATGCCAACACCCAAACTGCCTTTTCCCATGTACTATCAGTCTACAGTCAGACTATAGGTAGCATTTAGAGAGAAAAAAAAGGACCCCTATAGGTGGTGATGTGTTCCTTGATAAATAATTTCATATTTTATAATATTACAGAGATCATTAATGTCATTTCAAACCAAATTAATCTCATTCTCATTCCAAAATATCACAGTCTCACTCACCACTGCAAGTTAGGTTGCTTATAGTCATTTCAATGTAGTAGTCACTGAGTGTTTCAGGTTAGAACCTACTTGAATTAGAAACCAATCAAACACCACCCTCTCTTTGTCAAGCAACCAATTTATTTTTTCAAATCATTTCCCTTATGCTTAGGATATATGATGGAAACACTTAGACCTCTTTAGACCTCAAAACACTCTACTATGGAAGGATCAAATATATGAGCAAAATATGATTCAAAGAAGTTAAGGTAAAGTGTGTCAAATACAAATTTCCTAACTTGAAAACATAGGATTCAAGTCTACCTGCATGAAATTATCTCACCATTATTACCATGATGTTTTCCTAGTTCTCATACTTGGTTGAAGATCTCAAACGCTTTCAAACACCTTCATACAACACTATTCAGACCTTTGTTAGAGACATGTAGGTGAAGATATGGTATAAGACTGTATGTGTTAGATTGGTTCTCAAAACCAAATTCTTATCTTTAGAATAGGATTAGTCCTATTATTTTCAATTTGGAAGCCTCTCAAAATCCTTGAAATCTCCATGCTCCATGAACATGACTGCTCAGGCTTGGTTCCATTTGACTGTTGGTGACAGTCATAGAGTTTACTGATTATGTGTGCATGTTTTAGATTTTTTCACCCATTCAATGCTAGTATTGATAATATAAATTCAAATAATAAATAACCACCATGATATGTGGGAAGTTTAAAATATCATACCCCCCTTTGTATTGAATCCACTTACATTAAGATGACTCTGCAACATGTGAAACTTGCTTGCAGACTATGATGTAGTTTCCAACTAGTAGAAAGAGATAATATAGGACCATTATTTGATGTTCAAATGTGTAATCAGAACAATAATCACATGATAAATATTATCACACTCCTCAATATCATGTACACAACTCTAATTACATAGAATAATGCAAATAGAGAAGAAACTTGAAGGCTATGGGGATGAACAAACAAAAAGAGTCACTAGCACTCTTAGCAATGGTTCATAGAGCCTATTACACCAAACCTAAAACTTCTACCATGGATTTTTAGTAGACAAAGAGTGTTATCATCCATAAAAGGGACTTTATCTAACTCACCTCCTCCTGTCCTTACCATGCAAAGACTGGTTGACCATTTCTGCTTGTCTAGGATAACGATGGAAAGATGGAATAGTTTTTTGCCATTTTTGATATTTTAAAAACTTCCTAAACATGTAAATGAGTTTTGATAATATAAAGGGACACTATTGAAGTATCCATATGTGCCAAATATGTTGTACAAGCCATACAACAACTAAAAACTGCCATTTTCCTATTGATCTTCTTGTTTTGATTTTACACCTACATTTTATCAGTTTCACAATAATTTCTCTGACATATTCTAACATGGGGGACATTGAATTTGCCTTTGAAACACTTGGACACACCCTTCCTCTTATTAAAATCATACAAGTCTAATAAATAACCCAAAAATGACCCCTAAATGACATAAGACCAACTATATCAAAGTGACAAGGGTGAAAACATAATAGATGACCATATTAAGACCATGGTACACTTTTTATATCCTAAAAGATCGTATAACAAGTTTAAACTACATATGGGGTTGACCTAATTTGACTTGTGGTCAGATTAGTCAATAGACACTCAAGCAACTAGATATCTAGTTCTTTCATGATGTGGTTGTTGGTGATCCCTAATCCATTCTTCCTTGGTCCTCATTCTTTCTTTAGTCTCACACTAATCCTTTATCATGCCATATAACATTTCATCCATCCTTATCCTGGTTGCTAGGCTTGGTATTCCATTTTCTAGTAACCCCCTTTGTATAGTGTACATACATATTCCAAAAAAAACCTTAAAATTTGAAATATTCTAAAAACCCTAAAAATTTATAAAAATCCCAAAAACTTCTATGTTGTCTTATCTTTTGTCTTGATTATCCCAATGGTCTTATCCTATGCCATAAGTTGTCCATGTCATTGTCATCCTACCTTGTATTATGCCCTAATGGTCTCATTATTGAATCATCTTGTCTTGTTTTATATCCTAGTCATGACATCCAAGTCCTTACTCATAGCCTTATCCTAATCCAAGTCCCTAGTCTACTCGAAATACATACCTTGTCCAACTTCTTAACCTTAATCCAAATTCACATCATCATGACCAAATTAGTCCAACTCATCACTTGATCACTCATCCCATTAACTCTTATCAGAATATTTAGACAAGACACAATGACACTTTATGTAGATACTTGTGTGTGTATGCTCTTTGTTATTTGACTTGTTTGCATCATGTATATATCTGCATATATAATTCATTTGTTTGTTTATGTTTTTTTTTAGTCTTTTGTTGTGTCTCTTTTTGTCTATTTAAAAATGAATGAGGATGCTATGATGACACCAAAAGTTATAATAATGCTTTTAAGGGCCTTCGATGATGTAGAGTTCACTATTTGCCCCTTTTATAATCATACACTTTGGCACAACGTCCTCCTGGTCATACTTATATCATGGGGCATACTACCTAGTGTTATAATAAGATTTATTATACTATGATGAGCCTTATTACTTCAATGCTGGCTTAATAATATACACACTCATCATTTCTCTTATCTTCTATCACCTATCATAATATCTAAATCCAATAATTTCTCTAAGTCCTTTATCATCACATCTATATACTCTCATCAATCATCTGACATCTGTCTAATCATCAACATATCAACTTAAATCTCAATCCAATAATAATCACACCTAACATTTATCTAATAACTAACATGTCTAATGGTCATCGTCATCCTCCTCCTTTAGTCTATCTTGTCATCTATCATCTAGTCTAAACTACATTGGCCTAAGTTCTTTTCAGACTATATAGGTAATGCTCAGTCACATGGTGTGGCTGAGATCAGGTTGTCCACTCTCAACTCTTTCCTCATTATCATCCCCAAGTCTTGCATCGATAAAATCCTTGAGCTATAATAACAATCATTCATCAGTCAATCTATTGATCAATCACCATCCCCATAATCATTTCCCTAATCTTGTCATCAATCGCCCACACTTATCGATTAAGTCGATAAATCAAAACATCCATATTTTCTTCCATCACTCATCCATTATCACTAATTTGTCAATTCATCATTTAATTTTTATGGATTCCTCCCTCGATTGGGACATGATTAGGACTATAAATTTATTATCATCTCTCATTCCCTTGCATGCATCCTTGCTAGGGGCATATTTACTATTAATCACATTGTGGCTCATTGATTCGATTGCATTACATTCAAATTCTTTTCCTTCATCATTTGGTCACTTGATCATCTCATTTCTCATCTCTTATCCCCTTCATTGTATCACTTAACTTCAACTTTGAGCTACACTCATCATTAATTTTATCAATTCATTATCTTATTTTGGCCCAATGCTCTCCCATAATGTATCCTTATTTAGGATATGTCAATATCTCTTGCCTTTATCTATGAATCATCTTGGTCCACAACTCTCCCTGACATGTATCCTTGCCTAGGATATGTCTAAGCTTGTGACCTTTCATCTTATTATCATCATGTTATGGTTGATTCCCCCTTGGGATGTGTCAACAACTATGACACAATCATTTCTTCTCCCTGTGCATAAGTCTTTGCTAGGGGAATAATCCATTTATAACTCACTATTTAGGTCGATTCCATCTTCTTCTTCATCTATCTCACATCTAACATCCCATCCCCTTGTATATTCATCGCATCCCACCCCTCATTTCCTCTTTTTGGCGGTCATTTGTCTCGTTCTTCTTTATATGTCCCCTCAATGGGGCATCATATCCACTAACATCATTTACCAACATTCATCCATGAGTGACTTTCTTCTTTGAAAGACCATTACTCCTATTTCAATCAGTCATAATGCCATTTCAAAGAAGGAAAAAATGTATGTATATAAATTTGCTCACTTTATTTATCATCACTAATATTATTAGTTGACACTAACATCACTAATTTTATCTAATTCATCATTATTAATCTCATTCTAATTATTTATCTAACATTTCTTCATCTACTAACCTTATATCCCCTCACAAGTCAATTAATCCTTCTTCTAATATGTCATTTATCATCTAATCTTATCCTAACCCCACTTTTCCATTATATTGAAATTTAAAATTCCAATCCTCACGTACCCCTACTACCTAGCTACTAATAGGCTTTCATATAAGCCTAGTCACTAATCCTTACCTAATCCCCTTCTAATCCTCATTTAGTCCTAACATGAACCCAGAGGCTTCTACTCTCTAGAAGTTTCTCTCATCCTTCACATTCTCTAGAGTTCTCCATTTCTAGAAAATTCAAAAGAATTTTAAACTCTATAGAAGTTTATCTCATCCTCCACATTCTCTAGAGTTTTCCATTTCTAGAGAATTCTAAGGGATTTTAAATTCTTCAGAATTATCTCCTTCCTTTCTAGAGTCTTCTAATGATTTTTTAATTCATTGGAAAAACTTCCTCCATTGCTTATTTAAATCCATGACTCCCTCCATTCCAAACAATGAAAAAATCAATCACAAATCTCATAAATCTCCATAGTCCAATAAGTCCAATAAATCAATGAATCCATGCTATCCAAGTCTTTTGATCAAGCAATATATCATGCTGAAATTATGAGTCTATTTGTAAGCAATCTCTATCTATAATCTTTAGTATTTTTGTTTGAATTTTGATTGGAAACATTTGGATTTATATTAGAATACTATTTTAAATATTCATTTTATTGCATTTTGATTTAATGATTTTCAATTTTTATGGTAGGTTGTAGATTTGGGTGCTTTGGATATAATTTACATATCTAAATCAAGAATAATTTTATTTTATAAAAATATAAACAAAAAATAAGATATAAAACTTATAAAATAATATGTTTCCTCTTCCTCTTCTTCTCATATACTTTCAATGTTATTTTCAAACCATTCATCTTTGTACTCTAGTTCTTTGTCTTTGTCTTTTCATTTTATTCTTCTTCTTTCTAAATTTTATTTTCATATCATTTTAAACACAAACATTAGGAATAAATAGATAAATCTAATAATGTAAGATAAAATTTAAGCAAATCTTAGATATTAATACCAATTGGACCTTTTTAAAATATTTATTTTGCTCCTTTTGTTTCAATTTATGGTGTGGTCTGATGCAAATCTAGATGCACTTGTGTCAGATTTATTTTGTTGAATTTTCATAAATTTTTAATGGGTCAAATTTGAATTTATGGAAGGAATTTTTTTAAATATGTAATAAATTATTGCATCAATATTTGTGTTAATGTTTGCATCAAAGTTTGCATGAGACCTTTTTTTAAAATTCATATGATCAATGCCTTGGTCAAATTTAAGAATTTTCACCATTTTATATTATGTTTTATTTCCTTAACATAATTTAATCAGTAAAATTTATTGATGCTAATAACATTAGAGTTCATGAAATAACTACCAAATTTAGAGGATTACCACTATTTTGAAGGTATTTTCTATTTATTTAACATAAATTGTATTAGCATTACTGTAATGTGCATTAACATCAATGCAATTTTCATCAGTAAAAATTTCTAACACTAATAGGCTCAAAGGTGATGTTAATGGGATCAAAATTCATGAAAATTGAATAAAGTGACACTCTTTCTTCAAAATCTATTGGTAGTTATTCTTATCCATTCTTCTATGTTATAGAAGTATCCTAGCCATTACATCAAGTTTTTGAACCTAAGTGCTAATACACATGCAAATTGATTCTAATCAAACCAATTTATATATTTATTCTTTCTTTTCGAGCTTAAACAAAAAAATCTTAAAAATTTGATTCATAAATATTAAATAAGCTAAAGATATGTATAAAACTAGGATACCTTCCATTGGCATACACAATTAGCTAGCCATAAAGTGAATGGAATCTAAGATTATCATAACCTTGAGTTTTAATGGCTACCTCCCCAACTGAGGAGAACATGGTTCCAAGCTCATGGTAAGCACCTCAAATTATAACCCCTTATCTAAGAGTCAAAATCAATTAATTGAGAAGCAAGGCATAATATTAGGGAGATAACACAGTGTTTGTACTTCTAAATTTTAATGTCAATGTTACATTTTCCATCCTAAAATTTTCAACATAAAAAAATTAAAGTTTGAAAATTTTAAGATAACTTCAAAATTTAGGTGTTCATTTGAAATTGAAATCTTCAATAAATACTTTCAAAAAACACTTCTACATTTTACCGTTAAAAAATTAACCATTTTAAATGTGTTTATATAAATAATATAATGTTGTATTGATTCTTTACAAGTGAAACTCATTTGGGTCAACTATGTAACTTCCCATATTCCTTTACAAGTTTATACATCCATATTATAATAAGATAATATTTGTACCTTTTGCTCATGTAGACTTTATATAATCACTCTGATTTAGGAAAACATATGAGGACAATCTACGATCTAATATAATATGAAGAAATTTTATATCCTAACAAAAAAAATTGAATGGAACTGCGATAAAAATTGTGACACCATTTTTCTTGTTGGAGATAATTTTATATCCTAATAATAAAAATAAAGAATAGATTACACAACTAGAATTAAAAATATAAAAACCAAATAAATAGAAGGATAAAACATGATAAATCTTACAAAATATGTTAATATTTTATTTAGGATTTTTTGTCTTGTGTGATGTGTAACTAGATTCTTTTCAATGATTTTCTTTTATGCCTCTAAATACTCACATTTTATTTCTTTGTACTTCATCTTCTCCTTGTTGTACCTTGACCTTCTAAAGGCACTCCACATTATTTGGAGTGCCTTCTTATTTAGAACATATTTCTTATAAAATGATACTATTTTATCATAATCAGTATTTTTTCTCTTCAGGAAAATCTAATCAATCTAGATGGGTTAACACATTGTGATTAACAATGTACCTAATCACTTCTTTGGTGTGAGATGGAAAAAAATTATTTGACTTTATCTTTCCACACATCATTAAAATCAATGAACCAAACTAGACCTTTTTTCTCTCCCTTGTGAACTTATGTGGTAATTGAAAGAAACCATATAAGATTGTGAGGGTTCATATTCATTGTTTAGTGGAGAATGAGTGTTATCATTTATTTCTATATCAATTATAAACATATATCCTTCTACACTATTGTTTGATACAAAATATATTTGATCCAAATTTTTGATGGTTTCTAAGTGTTTTTGTAAAAACCATAAAACAAGAGCTTTATATTGGAAAAATAACCACAAACAAACTAACCAATAATAAATGAAAGTGGCACCCATAATTTATTATTTAAAACCAAATAACCACTTTTTAAAAAAAATACTAAATAAAATAAGGATATCCTGTTGTAATGAAAAATTTCCATCCAAAATTCAATACCCATTCAGATCAAATTCATGTATTTTAATTGTTCAATCTTTTGTAATGCTCATTTAAGTCCACAACCTAATGGATGAGGCAATGCCAAAAAAAATTGCATGGAATGAAATTTAAAGATTATGTTCATGACTCAATTTGAAAATTAAATATCTTATTCAAATTACTACTTCTTTTGGAAATTATTTATTTATTTGAAGTCATCAAAGAACATCAAAAATAAAATCATCGAGAAAGAATATCAAGTGGATTTAGTGTCAATTTGATTTTTCATCAATTATATTTAACGTCAAGCCAATTTAAATATCAAAATGATTAAATGCCATAATAATTTAACACCAAAATAAATTCAAGCATCAAAATAATTCAACATTCAAAGGAACACTAAAAAAAATGTCAAAAGAACATCAAATAATGATGTCAAAATCAAACTATGTATTTAGAGTCATTGATTAAATTAATTCTTTTGAGAATTAATTTTTAAATTCAAAGTTACAATTGCATAT
This sequence comes from Torreya grandis, assembly GCA_037957365.1. NCBI lineage: Eukaryota > Viridiplantae > Streptophyta > Pinopsida > Cupressales > Taxaceae > Torreya > Torreya grandis. Next base: position 434,795 of record JARHVA010004214.1, read on the forward strand.
AGTTTTTTAAAATTATCAAATATTAAAATCAAATACGTGAAAATTCTATTTAGAAGCTCTAAGTTGAGTTCGTGAAAATGATGAATTTTTAACTTCCTTTGTGGGTGGAAATTCATACAAAAGAAAAACGTAGATCAAGAGCCAGGGGGTTATTCTTTCTATCAAGCTCTTGGCTAAAAGTTTGTGTGCTATGTCTTTTTCTAGATTTGAGTAATAGAATACAAACAAGTAGGTGAGATCATTCTTTGGCTTTATAGATTTTGATGCTCTTTGTTTATGAAATTTTTATTTTTGTTCATAGATAGAAAAGCCATTAAAATTATGCACTTTTAATGATTGTGTGTAACTTGTGGTGTTTCAAAACTTTGAGTTAAAAATATCATGTATGGGTTTTATACAAAGTGTACCCAATCTGAGTTTTGAGGAGACTTTGTATTTCTAAGAAAGCCTTTTGTTCCCACTACATCTATTACTGTTTTTTCCATTTTCACATAAGAATAAGAATTTCCATTCAATTTATATAAATCTAAGTTATTCAAGCAGTCCCATGAGTTTATCCTGTCATTGATTTCTCACCATCACCTGCATTTTCTCCCATTTTTAGCTTTCACTATTTTGTAATATTTTTTCATTTTTGTGTTTTCTGGTTAAAAGTACACAAAATATTAAAACCCCATAATCATTGGAGGGATTTTACCCTCTCAAATGTATAAGAAGATCACCATCCCAATAATGATTTATCCAATTGTTGTAAAATTTTGTCATTTCCCATTGGATCAGTCAATAAAACCAAGAAAACCCCAAGCGACATAAATTTTTGTCAACAACTTTTAATGACTATGTTGGGGATCAAAGTGCCTTTTGCATTAAATTTTCAAATATCACAAAGATTCTCCCCTGGCATGGAGGTTGGTTACTCTATTGAAGTGAGGTACTTGGTACCTATATCTTTTTAATTCAAGAAATGGCATTGGTTCTACCCAATGTAATTGTTCTCCCTGTCCCATGGGGAAGATGTTCTGGGGCTTTCTTTTTGGCATAATAAAGTGAATTGCCTTTGGATTTTTGAAATAAACTTCCAAAGTTTTTTCGAAAAGACTCTCAAAATGTAGATTATCACATTTATGATTTAATTGTGTCTTGTAACATTTTAGGAGCTGTTAAAGAAAATGTCTTTGTGAGACTTTTGGTTAAAACCCTTATTGGGTATGTTGTTGAGTGGTTCCAACAACTAAAATTTAGATACATATTAGATTGAAACACCATGAAAATAAAGTTTTTGGATAGATTCAGACCATCCATAGATGTATGTGAGTTCTTGTCCCAATTTTTATAAATTCAATATAAAAACATGAGAGAATTTGTGGGACGCTTCAACAAATTGTTGAGGTTGATTCCTCCTACTACTCAACCAATCCCCAACAATCATTTTTTTTCTTTACTATTCATCTTTATCTAGAGTTTCATTTCATCTTAAAGAGAAGCGAAGCATGTGATGTGGAATATGCAAAACAAGAAGTGATTGAGATTGAATATGATATGATCCAGTATGGGAAATTAAAGAGATGTTACAAAATCTCTCACAAACACTGCAAATGATGAATGTACAATGGGACCTATCATAAAGAAATAAAAATTCAACATGAAGAATTCACATTCTCCATAAAACATAATTTGAGAGAAAATTTGCAATCATACACAATAATTTTTAGAAAGAGAAGAATAAAAAATGTTGCCAGCATATCTCAATTGTTTCATTTTTACAATCTTTAGTGAATAAGATTTATTTGATGAACCATTGATTGAAATTCAAGATGGATTTTTTTTTGAATTGTATCATTTGCATTGTGAGACATCAATGATGAATCATATATCTTTCTCTATGAATAAGTTAATAACACTCTTTCAACTCCCTATAAAAATAATGTTCATTTTTGTACCCAATCAAAAAATCCAATGGTATGCCTCATTTCTTCAATTGATGCATTTGAATAATCTTCTAGTAGCATCTCCTATGAGGAAGAATAACAAACCTAGTTCTTCACCAATGTGCTTTTCTTTCCCACAAATGTAGCACTTTATAGAAGAGTTTGAAGATGATCTTTGAATATTTGACTCCTCTTACCTATGCTTACCCTTGAAAATAGAAACCATCACTTAGGATATTAATGAGGAGAAAATAAAAATAGAAAAATTAGTAATGAATAAAGGTGAAGCTTGTACATAAGGAACACTTAGTGAATAACATAGTGGAAAGAAAAATAAAATCCCATTTGAAAGTGATTTCTAGACTCTATAAATGCAACCTTGGTTGGTTGAGAAGTATGGAGACGAATTAGAATAATTCCTCACCTAACTTACATGAAACCTATTTATTTCAAGGACCATGAATTGAGTCATCTTAAATTTCTCATTGAAGAGTGGAAATGTGATAACAATATGGACACCAAACTTGCTGAGTTTATTGATGAATCATGTATGTTTTCAATTTTTCACGTAAATAATCAAACTCAAGAAGGAAGTGGTGAGGTTAAGCAAAATCATAAGAAAATGAATAAAATTTGAACACCACTCTGAAATAAAGAGTTCCAAAATATTTTCAACATCTTGCAGTTTAAGTTCTAAATCAATTATTTGAAGCATCTAAGGAATATTTTGTGTATGAATGGAAAGATGTTCCTCTTCCTCTGCCTAACTTTGAGGCAAGACTCTCTAGATTTGAATCCATGAGAGTAGATGTACCATTATCCTTGTATTATTCTAAGCCTCTGGGGGAACCCTCTACAAAAAAATTAGGATACAAGAATAAATATAACCACTACAAGACTGGCATCAAATTAGTTAGATTCAAAAGAAGAAAGTCCCCATACAATGCATAAATATAATGGCCTACCCACCATCATGGTAAATAAATATCAAGGCCTTAATTATAGGCATAACCATGTTTTATTTTCAATGTATAAGCTTGTGTTTCCCCTCTAACCTAAACCTTCCCACAAAATTTTAAAATTGAAAGCTAAGTTTCTTGAATCCTTTGTAGTTTTTTTCTTCATAGCCTACATGTTTTGGTCCAATTCAAATCTATAGTTTCTCATGTTACCTAATTCTTTTGTCTCCTTTACATCATTAGTAACTCCCAAGTGAAAGAAATGCCTCATATTTATCTAAACGTAATAATGGGTTCATAAACCCTTATTAGGCCTATGTTTTTTTGTGTGAATAAAATTATGGATTTTTCTATTTCTTATTATTTTCTACTTCTGGTGTGTGTGTATTTATGTTTTTAATAATTTTATTATCATTGTGGTGGTTTCCATTCATTTATTCATCTCTTATGCCTGTGAAGTGTTGGGTTGGTTGTGTTGTTTTCCAAAGAGCTTGTTATTTTGGTGGAATTGTGGAACAAATACGGATTGAAGATCTGAAGTCAACTAAGAAATTTTTAGAGTTTTTGATCTATATGCTTATGATTATTGGAAATTTTAAGTAGGTAATGAACCCAAATACTATCAAGACAAGAAAATAGCAATAGGCAAAGCTTCTAAAATAATAACCTGTATTGATTTATATTGAATGATTCAGATAACTACAAAACATGCATAAATAATTATCAACTTAGAATTAGAGTTGACATGCAAAATTCAAAACTCCTAAAAAATAATAAAACTTGACCTATTATTTTTAGTAAGTTTTGCATACAAGCATGCACAACTCTAAAAATCTTCAAAAATAAACTAAACACTAAAATTAACCTATCAGATAAATATCAACTAAAGTTCAAGTTTGGTTACAAAAATATACATTTTTTAAAATTAGAAAAATACCAAAAATAATATTAAACTATAATTTTAGACCCTTAAATAGTCATGTATAGCCTCCAACAAATATAAAAAACATTCATAACTAGACATGTAGGGTTATCGCTGCACTAAAGTTTTCATGATGATTATTTTGGCATAAATATGAGCTCAAATGGAGCTATGAATCAAAAGTTATGGCCTTTGGAAGTTTAACCTCTTTTTTTGCATCATTCTCCTCTGGTTGAAAACAACTCAACTCCTACGAATTGCTCTAATTGTACTGCTATCATTTATTATTATCAATATTTTTTAAATCTCATTCTATAATCCAAGTTTTGTCTTCCTAATTTAATCCTTTCCACTATACCAAACACCTGTCATAACTTCTTTGCCTTGTGTTTACTTTCTTCTTATCTAGAACCTACACTATCTTTTCTTTCTTCTTCTTTGACACCTATTGTTGCCAATATAATTATTCATCTTCTTCACCTTCACCATATTCTCCATGAAAATAATATAAATCTGAAACATTAAATACTAGAGAGATATCAAAATTTTGTGGTAAACTCTCCTCATAAGCATTATCATTGATTTTCTTCAAGTGAAGGAAATGGTCCAATTTTCTTGTACTTCATCTTGTTATATGTGCCTTTCAAAATTATTTCTTTCCTCAAATAAACCATTACTAAACATCCTTTCTCAAATATTTTTAACCTCCTTTTGACATTTGCTGCTACTTTATCCTTATTATTACTTCCCAACAACTTTCTTCTTACTTATTTTTGTAACTATTGTATATGTTCTGAAAATGCTTCTGCATCATCACTAACTCATATGAAATTGGTAATTATACCAAATCTAAAACACTCATAGGATTTCTCCCATAAATAATCTAAAATGTTGATTTTCTTGTTGATATGTTCACTAAACTATTATATGTAAACCCAGTTTGTGGTAAAGCCAAGTCCCATTGCTTGGGCTTGTCTCCAACTATGCATCTCAATAAATTTCCTAAGCTCCTATTTACAACTCCTATCTATCTATTTGTTTAGGGGTGGTATCTACTACTGAATTGTAGCTTAGTTCCCATCTTCCTCAAATAAAGTCCTCCAAAAATGACTTAGAAATTTCATGTTCCTATCTGATATAATGGTTTTTAAAACATTGTATAATCTCATAATATCCTTAAAAAATAGTTCTGCAACTCTAGTGGCATCATTGGTTTTATTACATGTAATAAAATGAACCATCTTATAAAAAAAATCTACAATAATGAAAATTAATTAATTACTTCTTTGTGTGTTTGGTAATCCCAACACAAAATCCATACTCAAATCTATCCATGGTCCTCTTGGAATCGGTAATGGCATGTACAACCCTATATTTTGTACATGTCCTTTTACCACCTGACATATCCTGAACCTTAAAACATATCTTGTCACACATTTTTTCATCTTTGGCCAAAAATACTTCTCCACCAAAGTTATTGTCTTTGTCTTACGAAAATGTCCAGTGAAACCACCACTATGCAATTATCATATAATATTGTTTCTTAGAGACCCAATTGGAATACATAATTGTTTCCCTTTTAAGAGATAACCATCATGTATAAGATACTCATCACAAACATTACTTGTATACTTATATTACTTATCAATGGATTCTTGCATTGTTCAACTATCTTTCCAAAATCTTGATCAATATCATATACTTACTAAATTTAAATATGACTACTTTACTCACCATAGTAGTTATCAACCTTAATCCCCTTCCCAAAGCATCAACTACCTGATTCTATTTTTCTAATTTGTGCTTCGACATAAAAGTATAACCCTACAAGAAAGACACTTACTTTGCATTCCTATTGTTTACCTTCTTTTGAGTGTTCACATACTTCAAAGCCTCATGATCAGTAAATATGATAAAATCTTTAGGCAATAGGTAATGCCTCCAATGTCTTAATGCTTATACAATGGCATAAAATTTAACATGACACATAGAATACTTTGTTCTTACCTCATTCAATTTCTCACTCAAATATGCTATTGGCTTCCCTTCTTGACTCAACACAACACCAACACAAATGAAGCATCACAATCAACCTCTAACAGTTTACTAAAATTTGGTAATGTTAAAATAAAATTTTATGTGATCTTCTTCAACAACTCAAAGCTTTTTATTGTTACCCTTATCCATTCAAATAATTTTACTCTCATACAATTGGTTATTGGTGCAACAAGACTACTAAAATTCTTAATGAATTTTCTGTAAAAAGTTGTTAAGCCATGAAAACTTCTTACCTCTATGGTGTTCTTTGGGATAGGCCACTCAATAATTACCTTTATTTTTTCTTCATCCATTCTTACACCATCTGTTGAAACTATAAATCTCCAAAATACCAAATTATTCTGCATAAAATTGTACTTCTTCAAATTTGCATAAAGCTTATCTTTCCTTAACAATTCTAATACCATTCTCAAATGAAGTGCTCTTCTTTAATCTTACTGAATATTAAAATATCATAAAAATAAACCACCACAAACTTACCACTATATTCTCATAGCACTATGTTCATTACCCTCATAAATGTTTTGGGTGCATTGGATAATATAAATGCCATCACCATCCACTCATATAAACTATCTCTAATCTTGAATGTTTTTTTTCATTCATATCCTTCATGAATCTGAATTTTATTGTATCCACTCCTTAGATCAATCTTGGTAAAATATTTTGCTCTTATAAAAACATCCATCATATCAACTAAATGGGGTATAGGAAATCTATACTTGATATTATTTTTATTGATTGCTCTACTATCCACACATATCCTCCACCCTCCATATTTATTTTGGAGTTAACAATGCCAGTGTTGCACATGGACTCATGTTATCCCTTACTACACCCTTCCTCACCAATTCAATAACCTATTTATTTAATTATGCATGTATTATTGGATTCATCCTATAAGCTACTTGATTGGTTAGAGTTGATCCTAGAATCAAATCAATATGATGTTGAATATCTTTCTTTGGTCTTAAATCATCTGATAACTCATTAGGTATAGTATTTGCATTTTTTTCAACACTATTACTGCTCCTGCTGGCATTTGCACCACTTTTGTGTCTTCTTTCTTTGCTACTAATATATAACAACCTGTCATTTTCATGTCTTTGATAAATTATTTTGCAATCAACATAATTTCAACATGCCCTTCTTATTTAAGAGGTAACAAAACTACCTTCATACCACCTTTCCAGAAACTATATGTGTTATTTGATCCATCATGAATTGATTTTCTATCAAACTGTCATGGCCTTCCCAATAACACATGACATGCATCCATTAGTATAACAACACACCATATTTCATCCTTGCAAGTTTTACCTATAAAAAAATTAATTAAGCACCTTTTATGTACTGTAACTTCATTCCATTTCTTAAACCTCAAAATCTGATAAGGATTAGGATGCTTTTCACACTGCAAACCTAGTTTCTCAATCATGTCCTTAAAAACCATATTTTCACAACTACCACTATATGCATCTAATTTCACTCGCCAAACTAGCTCATTTAATTATGCCTAATATCATCAGATATCTTATTCATCTGATCTAATTAAACACTTAATCCATATATTTCATATTAACATCAACTCTTTATGTCCTTAATTAATTAATCATAATTACATGGAATACCCCACTCTGCACATATTTATATTTCTTAATATTCTAATTCCTAATTCACCCCACTTTCCACATAATTCCTAATATTCTAATTTTTTATTCACCTACTTTTTAATCACATGTCCCCCAAAATAAAGTTTAGAGATTTCCAATCTCTAAAACTTTCTCCCTTCTCAAATTTGAAATTTGGGAGGGAAAATTCCCCTCCATTTTCTTGCAAAACATCCATAAATGCAAGGGGCATCCCAAACATTTGGACAAGGAATGAATGCAAGCCTATGTTGCCTCTATCACTCTCCTCCATTAATCTAGAGTTAGAATGAGTATATACTATCAAGATCATCTCCTAACTAGCCATTAACATCATAATCTTGGGCATACTTTGTAGTCCTACATCCCATTTTGGGTTTCAGCTTGTCGATTTGCTCTACAAGCAACATTATGAAGTCTTAGAAAGGAGATCAAAAGGGAGCAAGATGATGGTAATGTTATTGTGATTTCTTCCTCTTTCAAATTATTTCTATTTGATGATTATCTTGAGTTTGGATTGATTAAGAGTTATTTTAATCCATTTTTGACCAAATTTCAAGTGATACATTCTGGTGATCATAGTGGGAGCCCTCTTAAACTGACATCTTCTACCTTGAGTATGTTTGCTTGAAATTGCAGCTCAAATAAAAGAAGAATTTGGTGTCTCCAAGTTTCATATTTTCACTCCATATTATTTTTGCTATTGATAATTTTGAAATTACAACTTTGTAATAATTTGTGATTGTGTTAAGATTGATTTTAGGGCTAGCTTATAAACACTCAGGGTTTTTTTCTTAACTAGATTAGGCACTTTGATATACATTTACTATCAAATATCACATAATAAGCTATTATCTTCTTTTATTTTATTTGTTATGTGCAGGTGGTTCAATGTTAATACCCTATCAATTTTTATTTTGTTAATTAGTTCTGTGCAGTAATTCTTTGTCAATAATTTGTTATGTTAATTTACTCTACACATTTATTATTTGAAAATACTTTATCTTATTGATTTGAATTGTACTACTATGTTGGATGAATAGAAACTTCTAAATATGCATGGGTCTTGAGATGTTTTTACAACCCTTGTGTAAGCTACCAAAAATTTACATGATATTTGTACCCTATTTTGTATGTCCGTATCCTCATCTTTTATGAATCCATCATGGTTAACCTCTATACATGTGATGTTGTTAATTAGGTGAAGGACACTCCCTAGGTTCAAACTCTCTATTTCTGAACCCCATTTTCCTTGGTTCGATGTCCATGTCCCATTTTATAATTGTCTAAAGGTAGATTGATCAGATTTTAATATTTGTACGCCACCATAATCCCTTTGAGGAATTCTAGCAAGTTTGATATCCAAATTAGGGTTTTTTGGTTCAACATCATGTGGTGACAAATGGTATATGGACCATGTGTCTTTACATTTTTACATAAATGTCTACTAAGGAATTTGTAACTACAACATTTGACAAAAATCTACTTTGCATCATGTTTTGATTGATGTCCATATCCTATTTAAGCTCTCCATATATTGTGTTTATTATCATGCATAATGTAGTCATAACTAAAGCCACATCACTAACACAAACAACCATTATCAATTTTTAAGATATTTCAAGTGGGAACTTTTGAGTGTCAGAGGATGGATTAGTAAGGAAGTTAGCCACTAGTTTGTAATGATCGATACTCATCGCTTCTGAATTGTCTAGCTGAATATGTAATTCTACTCCTTGCATGTTGAATAGTATTTACTACATTTTGTCTAATATTCCATGTGTCTTTGAGATATTTTGACAAATAATCCATTGAAACACATTTTATTTTAGACATTAGTATAAACAACTCGCTGATTTGTATTTGATTTCATGTTTTGCGTATAGGTTCCACTGTGACTAACTTGTAGTTTTATTTAAGCACAATGAATACCTAGGATCTTAGATCCTTTACTTGTCACTTGAGATTTATCCATATCCCACAAAAAGTGTAGGATTAGGGTTTGGTGCTATAACAGTTTTTAGGCTCATAGGTTTCAAACCATACTTCTCCTTGCATACCAAAATCAACCTTAACAAAAAGCTTTCAAAACAAGATTGAAAATATAAATCTATGATACATTTCTTAAAACCTCATGTGAAGAAGCGGTGCCCCATCTTGGTAATATTTTTATTTCCATCATACATACTCATAAAGTTTTGATTGAAGCAAAAATATAGCGATTAACTCTTTCGTATGATTGATGTATTTAATTGACACCCCCTACAATTCCAATCCCAATGCACTTCACGAAGAGTGACCATAATTCTAGAATTTTTCCTTAGTTTTATAGTTTTTTTTTGTTTTATACACTCAAATCTCTTAGATAGAAATGTTCTATTTTGATCACACCACATAATACTATTTATTTTATTAAAAAATTAGGAATCTAGGTCTTTTTTCATTAAATGATTTAGTGTATTATATATATATATATATATAATAATAATAATAAACTAAATTTTTATTTCCTATGATATATGTATATAGTTTATTTTAATAATATATTAAATGTAGTTTGTCATATATATTTTTTTTGAGATTTTTTGTTAACCTGTAGGTACACAATTGTAAAAAAATTAATTAAATATTCATAATTAATAAAATGGTTTTGCATGGTTACCTGATGGAGGCCACTCTATTAATGTTATTATTTCTATAAGTTCATTTTTAAAACACAAAATCAAACTACTAATGTCATTCTAGTAGGTTGCCCCTCAAGGCTAATAATCAAAATCGCTACCATTGCCTAGTCAAAACTACTAATTAGTGCATTTTCAAGATGAATGATTAAAGACCACTTATCTTGAAACTACTAATCTATTATTTTGTAGGTTGACCAGTCCCAAACTTGGCTAAGACATTGTTTTATTTTTTGACACACTAAAAAAATTGGCTTAAAGAACTTTTTTGTTTACTTGAGTGTCACCCGAGGGATACCGTGGTGTATGCTCTCCTCCTTGCATCCCCATGATAATTCCTAAAGGATAAAAAACCACCAATAAACCCTCCCCATTTTTATTTCTAGGGTAGTGACCATGAAAGTGACATCTATGTGCTTTCCATTAGTCCCTAGGGGTTGGTGACATGGATTTCATCACCATGCATTAGACCATACTCTGTGTTTCAACAGAGTATAAATATCAAGATACCTGTCATTAGGCACTAAAGTGGAATTCCCAATAAAGGGTTATATGGAATGAGGGGCATTTTGGATCCAATACACAAAGTGGTTAGATAACATCTTACATATATTTAGGCCCCACTGTACCTAGTGTATATCAACGACTCCCCTAATGAGCTTGTATAAACCTAGAGTAGGACCTTCAATCATAACAGGTGACTTATTATTAGATTCAAGATCAACTATTGAGAGACCATTAAGTGCAAATTGGATTGAGAAAGTTTGGAAGATTCTATAATAGGTCACTAGCCTATAGCCTCACTTAAGAAGCCATTAGACAATGTAGTCATCGGGTTACACTCCTTTGTCAGTCACTTAATATAGGTTTGTTGTTTATGTGTGACTTGTGTGAGTGTTGTCAAGACCAATAATTTTTGTGAGCCAAAAATCCTGAAACCACCTAAAAATTGAAAACACTAGTTATGACCTTAGAAAAACCTAGTTCTTGTCCCATTCCCTCAATTTTCATAAACTAAGTACCATCATCATTACCTATCTAGTTATCAACACATAAAAACCACGACTTAAATACCACACTCCTTTGATCACATCACCAAAACCTACCCTTGAAACACTTACACATCATCTCCACACCATCACCTCAATCAAATCAATTAAGTTAATAAAGCTAGTTCCTTTTTACCATGTGATATTCACTCTATTACCACCTCTAACCATCCCATCACTAATTATATTTCCATATTGCTAGCACTTATCACTATATTAGTTTTAAAACTTGACATTCATCTTCTTGTCAACTTGTCACCCTACTAGATCTGAGATTAACAACCATTGTCATCTTGTCATCTCACTAATTTTAAATGTAAATCATCAATTTCCCATCACTCTACCAGTTTGAACCCAATAGTTATTGACACCTTGCTAGTCTATGCCATTACTAATAGTCCCTATCCTAAAACTCTTATTGTCACCTACAGCCATCATGTCACTATTTGTATTACCATATTGTTAGCACCTATCATTCTATCAATTTTCAAACTCAACATTCATCTTCTTATCAACTTGTCACCCTACCAGATCTAAGATTAGCATGTCAGGATATGAAACACCGGAAGCACACAATTGATTACCAAACCAAGCAACTTAAAATGCGGAATTAACCAGAATCAACAAGTAACTAGAATTCAGAATAACACATGATATGAGAGACAATACACAACTTATATTAAAACTCTTGAAGAAAAGAATACAATAAAGAAGATACCACTTCTTCTCCACAACCTCTTCAGAGGCTTCCCACACCTCAAGTGAACAGTAATTCTCCCCTCAAAGCTCTCTCTCTCAGGTCCCAACACACAACTCAAACACAGAGTTGGTGTTCACCTCCAGTGCTCCACGCACTCCACAAGTACTCAAGGTACTTCAAGTAGATCTCCCATGAACCTGCAATAACCTGCACCTCAATAGACCATACTTATGGAAGGGACTGCCTTGCCTTCCTCTTTGCTCTATCTGAGTACACACCTGTACTCCAAGTAGATCCTGCCTGATTTTGCTCCTTGTTGTGTTGCTGTCCTATCTGATCTTGCACACCTGTGAACCTTGACCTTGCACACACATACATTGCATATCAATGATCTTACTTACCATGCAGATCTCCTATAAAGGCCATGCTCATCTAATGACCAAGATCATACATACATGAAGAACCCTGCTGATTCTCCAATCCAACACCCACACCTGGTACTGTGGCACTAGGAGGAACGCACCATTGCTCTACCTCTCTCTGAAGGAGTTGTTTGCTCTCTTACTCCCTAGCACTAGTTTACATTACAACCATGAGTCTATTATATAGATATCATCCAAACAATAATTAGACATCTAATTACAATAATTAGATCCGCAGCTATGAGTCTAAAATTGGCTCTCATCATGCAAACACTTGGTTCGTTAGCTAACTGCCCGTAACATCTGCAGTCCGAACCACACAGGTGACCGACGTCGGTCCCTATCTACCTGGGGGGTGCCAACGTCGGCCGACTACTAACCGACGCCGGTGTCTGTGACACTCCGCAACTCCTCTGCAAGCTCCTCCATATCTGCATCAGTGAAGCTTTTAGCTCCACAACCTAACAATCTCCCACTTGGAGATAAATAGCTGCACTGTACCTGTACCTGTACTCTATCTAATCTATTTCCTGGTTTGTATCCCTCTTCAAGCTCAATCCTGAAGACAACCCACCACACACCCTGTGATGTACCTCCTGTCATCCAAGTACCCTGCCACATCCAAACCTACAAACCCATGTAGTGAAGTCCTGACCCTGCATAGCATGAATCCCTATTGCTGGTCCCTCTCAAATACCTGAGAACCCACTTCCCCGAATTGGCTCCTAACTCTCTGACAGCTCCCACTGCATGGGAATACTCAGGTCTATACCATACCTCATGTGATTTTGGACACTGTACATGTCCAGCCCTTAGTGTGCTCCGGCTCTGCATCCTGAACCTCGCCAACACCTGATTCACATCAGCTCCCACTGGAGACAAAATCAACCTGTGATCTCCATGTCTCCCATGCCAAAGAATTTCGCTGCTCCAAACTCCTCATGACATGCCACTGAACTAACCTTACCCTTAGCTCAACAAAACCCTGTATGTCTGAACCTATACCAAGTTCATCCCCCACATACAACAACAAGATAATGTTGCAACCATCATCCACCTGGTAGGACAAACACAATGGTTATACTGACATTGACTAAAGCCCTGCTTTGTCATCCACCTGGTACCACCCGTCAGTCCTGTCCCACTGTCCTGCAGCTCTCTCAAGACCATATGCCTGGTCTTTTGTCTCACATGTCCGTTCACTCTATTCTTCAACTAAGGAATACATTCATCTCTGTGCTTTCGCACCGGTTGGCAACCCTACCAAAACTCTCATTTGGTTCTGCATCATATCCCTGCCATGCTCTCACCTGTTTCCTGGATCCTTCCTGCTCTACAATCAACAATGAGTATAAAGAAGAGGAACAACGAATTTGAGGGCCTACTTACATATTCAGTCCTCCATATGGGTGTTTGAGACTCCTTGATAGCATGCTATCCACCCAAAATCCGTTACAGTGACCGTCCTCAGCCACCCCACAGTCTGCATCTGACCGACGTCGGTTCCCATGCATCTGTCCCTGACTATCAACCCTGCCGAAGTCGGTGTCCCTGTTGCCGACATCAGTCATCATGACCGACGTCGGTCTTACCTACTGCCGACGTCGGTCCTCCTGACCGACGTCGGTCTTACCCTGCCCGACATCATCGGCTTCGGTCTGCACATGACCGACATTGGCACCTGTCTGTTCGATGCTAGTTCCTCTTGACCGATGTCGGTACCTGTGTTCGCCTGTGAGTGATGACTTTTTACCCGTGAGCTCCTTTGAATCAAAACCCATGTCCAAACAGCTCTGCTCAGAAGTATCCAGCACCATCCACTGGTTTCTGTCCGCCATCTCCTTCATAAACACCAAGGCTTTCCAATTCTTAAGCCTGTCAAATATATCTGTCTTCCGCTTAAGAACATGCATCTCCTTCCTACTCATGTGACCAAGCCTATGAAGCCACGTCTCTGCAACAGAAGAAGAATCAGTAATATAAACAAGTAGATAAAGAGTACCTATTTTCTTACCACAAGCTAATTCAAGTGCATCCGCTGTGAGAGTTCTTGTGCATCTCTCATCACCCAATCTTTCTGAATAAATTAGCCATATCTCCAAACCTGGGACCTGCATGACCTTCATCAACACCTATGTGTTGGCCGCCTACAGTTTCAACTTCACTTCCACTTTGCCAATTCTTTGGCAAGGCTCACCAGCTCCTCTACCTGGGGCTGCATGGAAAGAGGCAACCGAATCTTTTAACCAAGATTCAACTTTATCCAAGAAACCTCTGAGAGCATCCTGTGCAACAACACTTGCTACATCTGCTTCTTCAGTTTCTTCATGTTGATCTTCCACAAACCAACAATGTTCTTTTACCTGCTCTTTCTTTCCATGGGACCGTAAGTGACCATCTGTGCTTTTCAACTCCTCCATTCTTAGCTTACTTTCATTTGCCATTGCTCTACTCCCACTCAATCAGAAACCCCTTAGAGTGACCTGTAACCAAACACAAAAAACTGCTTCTTACAACCTTAGCTCTGATACCACTTGTCAGGATATGAAACACCAGAAGCACACAATTGATTACCAAACCAAACAACTTAAAATGCAGAATTAACCAGAATCAACAAGTAACTAGAATTCAGAATAACACATGATATGAGAGACAATACACAACTTGTATTAAAACTCTTGAAGAAAAGAATAAAATAAAGAAGATGCCACTTCTTCTCCACCACCTCTTCAGAGGCTTCCCACACCTCAAGTGAACAGTAATTCTCTCCTCAAAGCTCTCTCTCTTAGGTCCCAACACACAACTCAAACACAGAGTTGGTGTTCACCTCCAGTGCTCCACGCACACCACAAGTGCTCCACGCACTCCACAAGTACTCAAGGTACTTCAAATAGATCTCCCATGAACCTACAATAACCTGCACCTCAATAGACCATACTTATGGAAGGGACTACCTTGCCTTCCTCTTTGATCTATCTGAGTACACACTTGTACTCCAAGTAGATCCTGCCTGATTTTGTTCCCTATTGTGTTGCTGTCCTATCTGATCTTGCACACCTGCAAATCAACCTGGTTCTGCACGCCTGTGAACCTTGACCTTGCACACACACACACCTACATATCAATGATCTTACTTACCATGCAGATCTCTTATAAAGGCCATGCTCATCTGATGACCAAGATCATACATACATGAAGAACCCTGCTGATTCTCCAATCCAGCACCCACACCTGGTATTGTGGCACTAGGAGGAACACACCATTGCTCTACCTCTCTCTGAAGGAGCTGTTTGCTCTCTTACTCCCTAGCAGTAGTTTACAATACAACCATGAGTCTATTATATAGATCTCATCCAAACAATAATTAGACATCTAATTACAATAATTAGATCCGCAGCTATGAGTCTAAAATTGGCTCTCATCATGCAAACACTTGGTTCGTTAGCTAACTACTCGTAACATCCGTAGTTTGAACCACACAGGTGACCGACGTTGGTCCCTGTCTACCTGGGGGGTGGCGACGTCGGCTGACTACTGACTGACACCAGTTGCCTTCTTGTCTAATCCTACCATTGTCAGTTGGCCTGATCAACACCGATGTCTGTGACACTCTGCAACTCCTCTGCAACCTCCTCCATGTCTGCATCAGTGAAGCTTTTAGCTCCACAACCTAACAATCTCCCACTTGGAGATAAATAGCTGCACTGTACCTATACCCATACTCTATCTAATTTGTTTCTTGGTTTGTATCCCTCTTCAAGCTCAATCCTAAAGACAACCCACCACACACCCTGTGATGTACCCCCTGTCATCCGAGTACCCTGCCACATCCGAACCTAAAAACCCATGTCGTGAAGTCCTGACCCTGCATAGCATGAATCCCTACTACTGGTCCCTCTCAAATACCTAAGAACCCATTTCCTCGAATTGGCTCCTAACTCTCTGACAGCTCCCACTGCATGGGAATACTCAGGTCTATACCAGACCTCATGTGATTTTGGACACTGTACATGTCCAACCCTTAGTGTGCTCTGGCTCTGCATCCTGAACCTCACCAACACCTGATTTACATCAGCTCCCACTGGAGACAAAATCAACCTGTGATCTCCATGTCTACCATGCCAAAGAATTTCGCTGCTCCAAACTCCTCATGACATGCCACTGAACTAACCTTACCCTTAGCTCAGCAAAACCCTGTATGTCTGAACCTGTACCAAGTTCATCCTCCACATACAACAATAGGATAATGTTGTGACCATCATCCACCTGGTAAGACAAACATAATGGTTATACTGACATTGACTAAAGTCCTGCTTTGTCATTCACCTGGTACCACCTGTCAGTCATGTCCCACTGTCCTGTAGCTCTCTCAAGACCATATGCCTGGTCTTCCATCTCACCTGTCTGTTCACTCTATTCTTCAACTAAGGAATCCATTCGTCTCTGTGCTTTCACACCAACTGGCAACCCTACCAAAACTCCCATTTAGTTTTGCATCATTTCCCTGCCATGATCCCACCTGTTTCCTAGATCCTTCCTGCTCTACAATCAGCAACGAGTATAAAGAAGAGGAACAATGAATTTGAGGGCCTACTTATGTCTTCAATCCTCCGTATGGGTGTTTGAGACTCCTTGACAGTGTGCTGTCCACCCAAAATCCGTTACAGTGACCATCCTCAGCCACCCCACAGTCTGCATCTGATCGATGTCAGTTCCCATGCGTCTGTCCCTGACTACCGACCTTACCGACGTCGGTGTCCCTATTGCCGACGTCGGTCATACTAACTGACATTGGTCTTACCTACTACCAACGTCAGTCCTCTTAATCGACGTCGGTCTTACTCTGCCTGACATCACTGGCTTCGGTCTGCACATGATCGACATCAGCACCTGTCTGTTCGATGCTGGTTCCTCCTAACCGATGCCAGTACCTGTGTTTGCCTGTGAGTGATGACTTTTTACCTGCGAGCTCCTTTGAATCAAAACCCATGTCCAAACTACTCTGCTCAGAAGTATCCAACACCATCCACTGGTTTTTGTCTGCCATCTCCTCCATAAACACCAAGGCTTTCTAGTTCTTAAGCCTATCAAATATATCTGTCTTCCGCTTAAGAACATGCATCTCCTTCTTTCTCATGTGACCAAGCCTACGAAGCCACATCTCCGCAATAGAAGAAGAATCAATAATATAAACAAGTAGATAAAGAGTACCTGTTTTCTTACCACCAGCTAATTTAAGTGCATCCGCTGTGAGAGTTCTTGTGCATCTCTCATCACCCAATCTTTCTAAAGAAATTAGCCATATCTCCAAACCTAGGCCCTGCATGACCTTCATCAACACTTGTGTGTTGGCCGCCTACAATTTTAACTGCACTTCCTCTTTGCCAATTCTTTGGCAAGGCTCACCAGCTCCTCTACCTGGGGCTACATGGAAAGAGGCAACCGAATATTTTAACCAAGATTCAACTTTATCCAAGAAACCTCCCAGAGCATCTTGTGCAACAACACTTGCTACATCTGCTTCTTCAATTTCTTCATGATGATCTTCCACAAAACAACAATGTTCTTTTACCTACTCTTTCTTTCCATGGGACTGTAAGTGACCATCTGTGCTTTTCAACTCCTCCATTCTTAACTTACTTTCATCTGTCATTGCTCAACTCCCACTCAATCAAAATCCCCTGAGAGTGACCTATAACCAAACACAAAACCTGCTTCCTGCAACCTTAGCTCTGATACCACTTGTCAGGATATGAAACACCGGAAGCACACAATTGATTACCAAACCAAGCAACTTAAAATGCGGAATTAACCAGAATCAACAAGTAACTAGAATTCAAAATAACACATGATATGAGAGACAATACACAACTTGTATTAAAACTCTTGAAGAAAAGAATACAATAAAGAAGATGCCACTTCTTCTCCACCACCTCTTCAGAGGCTTCACACACCTCAAGTGAACAGTAATTCTCTCCTCAAAGCTCTCTCTCTCAGGTCCCAACACACAACTCAAACACAGAGTTGGTGTTCACCTCCAGTACTCCATGCACACCACAAGTGCTCCACGCACTCCACAAGTACTCAAGGTACTTCAAGTAGATCTCCCATGAACCTACAATAACCTGCACCTCAATAGACCATACTTATGAAAGGGACTGCCTTGCCTTCCTCTTTGCTCTATCTGAGTACACACCTGTACTCCAAGTAAATCCTGCCTGATTTTGCTCCCTGTTGTGTTGCTATCCTATCTGATCTTGCACACCTGCAAATCAACCTGGTTCTGCACGCCTGTGAACCTTGACCTTGCACACACATACATCTGCATATCAACGATCTTACTTACCATGCAGATCTCCTATAAAGGCCATGCTCATCTGATGACCAAGATCATACATACATGAAGAACCCTATTGATTCTCCAATCCAGCACCCACACCTGGTACTATGGCACTAGGAGGAATGCACCATTGCTCTACCTCTCTCTGAAGGAGCTGTTTGCTCTCTTACTCCCTAGCACTAGTTTACAATACAACCATGAGTCTATTATATAGATCTCATCCAAACAATAATTAGACATCTAATTACAATAATTAGATCTGCAGCTATGAGTCTAAAATTGGCTCTCATCATGCAAACACTTGGTTCGTTAGGTAACTGCCCGTAACATCTACATTCTGAACCACACAGGTGACCGACGTTGGTCCCTGTCTACCTGGGGGGTGCCGACGTCGGCCGACTACTGACCGATGCCGATTGCCTTCTTGTCTAATCCTACCGTCGTCAGTTGGCCGGACCGACGCTGGTGTTTGTGACACTCCGCAACTCCTCTGCAACCTCCTCCATGTCTGCATCAGTGAAGCTTTTAGCTCCACAACCTAACAATCTCCCACTTGGAGATAAATAGCTACACTGTACCTGTACCCATACTCCATATAATCTTTTTCTTGGTTTGTATCCCTCTTCAAGCTCAATCCTGAAGATAACCCACCACACACCCTGTGATGTACCTCCTGTCATCCGAGTACCCTGCCACATCTGAACCTAAAAACCCATGTGGTGAAGTCCTGACCCTGCATAGCATGAATCCTTGCTATTGGTCCCTCTCAAATACCTGAGAACCCACTTCCCCAAATTGGCTCCTAACTCTCTGACAGCTCCCACTGCATGGGAATACTCAAGTCTATACCAGACCTCATGTGATTTCAGACACTGTACCTATTCAGCCCTTAGTGTGCTCCGGCTCTGCATCCTGAACCTCGCCAACACCTGATTCACATCAGCTCCCACTGGAGACAAAATCAACCTATGATTTCCATGTCTCCCATGCCAAAGAATTTCGCTGCTCTAAACTCCTCATGACATGCCACTGAACTAACCTTACCCTTAGCTCAGCAAAACCCTGTATGTCTGAACCTGTACCAAGTTCATCCTCCACATACAGCAATAGGATAATGTTGCGACCATCATCTACCTGGTAAGACAAACACAATGGTTATACTGACATTGACTAAAGCCCTGCTTTGTCATCCACCTGGTACCACCTGTCAGTCCTGTCCCACTGTCCTGCAGCTCTCTCAAGACCATATGCCTGGTCTTCCGTCTCACGTGTTCATTCACTCTATTCTTCAACTAAGGAATCCATTCATCTCTGTGCTTTCGCATCGGCTAGCAACCCTACCAAAACTCCCATTTGGTTTTGCATCATATCCCTACCATGCTCCCACCTGTTTCTTGGATCCTTCTTGCTCTACAATCAGCAACGAGTATAAAGAAGAGGAACAACGAATTTGAGGGCCTACTTACATCTTCAGTCCTCTGTATGGGTGTTTGAGACTCCTTAATAGCGTGCTGTCCACCCAAAATCCGTTACAGTGATCGTCCTCAGTCACCCCATAGTCTGCATCTGACCGACGTTGGTTCCCATGCATCTGTCCCTGACTACCGACCCTGTCGACATCGATGTCCCTGTTGCCGACGTCGGTCATCCTAACCGACGTCGGTCTTACCTACTGTCGATGTTGGTCCTCCTGACCGACGTCGGTCTTACCCTGGCTGACATCACCAGCTTCAGTCTGCACATGACCGACATCAGCACCTGTCTATTTGACGCCGATTCCTCCTGACCGATGCCGGTACCTGTGTTCACCTGTGAGTGATGACTTTTTACTCGCGAGCTCCTTTGAATCAAAACCCATGTCCAAACTGCTCTGCTCATAAGTATCCAGCAACATCCACTAGTTTTTATCCACCATCTCCTCCATCAACACCAAGGCTTTTCAGTTCTTAACCTTGTCAAATATATCTGTCTTCCGCTTAAGAACATGCATCTCCTTCTTTCTCATGTGACCAAGCCTATGAAGCCACGTCTCCGCAATAGAAGAAGAATCAGTAATATAAACAAGTAGATAAAGAGTACCTATTTTCTTACCACCAGCTAATTCAAGTGCATCCGCTGTGAGAGTTCTTGTGCATCTCTCATCACCCAATCTTTCTGAAGAAATTAGCCATATCTCCAAACTTGGGACCTGCATGACCTTCATCAACACCTGTGTGTTGGCCGCCTACAATTTCAACTTCACTTCCCCTTTGCCAATTCTTTGGCAAGGCTCACCAGCTCCTCTACCTGGGGCTACATGGAAAGAGTCAATCGAATCTTTTAACAAAGATTCAACTTTATCCAAGAAACCTCCCAGAGCATCCTGTGCAACAACACCTACTACATCTGCTTCTTCAGTTTCTTCATGTTGATCTTCCACAAACCAACAATGTTCTTTTACCTGCTCTTTCTTTTCATGGGACCGTAAGTGACCATCTGTGCTTTTCAAATCCTCCATTCTTAGCTTACTTTCATCTGCCATTGCTCTACTCCCACTCAATCAAAAACCCCTGAGAGTGACCTGTAACCAAACACAAAACCTGCTTCCTGCAACCTTAGCTCTGATACCACTTGTCAGGATATGAAACATCGGCAGCACACAATTGATTACCAAACCAAGCAACTTAAAATGCGAAATTAACCAGAATCAACAAGTAACTAGAATTCAGAATAACACATGATATGAGAGACAATACACAACTTGTATTAAAACTCTTGAAGAAAAGAATACAATAAAGAAGATGCCACTTCTTCTCCACCACCTCTTTAGAGGCTTCCCACACCTCAAGTGAACAGTAATTCTCTCCTCAAAGCTCTCTCTCTCAGGTCCCAACACACAACTCAAACATAGAGTTGGTGTTCACCTCCAGTGCTCCACGCACACCACAAGTGTTCCATGCATTCCACAAGTACTCAAGGTACTTCAAGTAGATCTCCCATGAACCTGCAATAACCTGCACCTCAATAGACCATACTTATGGAAGGGACTGCCTTGCCTTCCTCTTTGCTCTATCTGAGTACACACCTGTACTCCAAGTAGATCCTGCCTGATTTTGCTCCTTGTTGTGTTGCTGTCCTATCTAATCTTGCACACCTGCAAATCAACTTGGTTCTGCACACCTGTGAACCTTGACCTTGCACACACATACACCTGCATATCAATGATCTTACTTACCATGCAGATCTCTTATAAAGGCCATGCTCATCTGATGACCAAGATCATACATACATGAAGAACCCTACTGATTCTCCAATCTAGCACCCACACCTGGTACTGTGGCACTAGGAAGAACGCACCATTGCTCTACCTCTCTCTGAAGGAGCTGTTTGCTCTCTTACTCCCTAGCAGTAGTTTACAATACAACCATGAGTCTATTATATAGATCTCATCCAAACAATAATTAGACATCTAATTACAATAATTAGATCCGCAGCTATGAGTCTAAAATTGGCTCTCATCATGCAAACACTTGGTTCGTTAGCTAACTGCCCGTAACATCCGCAGTTCGAACCACACAGGTGATCGACGTCGGTCCCTGTCTACTTGGGGGGTGCCGACGTCGGCCGACTACTGACCGATGCCGGTTGCCTTCTTGTCTAATCCTGCCATCGTCGGTTGGCCTGACCGACACCGGTGTCTGTGACACTCCGCAACTCCTCTGCAAGCTCCTCCATGTCTGCATCAGTGAAGCTTTTAGCTCCACAACCTAACATAGCAACCATCATCATATTGTCATCTCGCTAACTTAAAATTTGGCAATCATTGATTTCTTATCATTCTCTCAGTTGAACCCACAATTATTGACACCTTACTAGTCTATGCCATTACTGCTAGTCCCTATCTTACAACTCTTATTATCACCTCCAACCATCCCATCACTATTTGTATTTCCATATTGCTAGTATCTATAAATCTATCTATTTTCAAACTCAATATTTGTCTTCTTGCAGTCCCATCATTTTGTCAGATTTGAGATTAGCACCTATCATTATTGCCATCTCATTAGCTCAAAATTTTAGCAATCCTTGATTCTTCATCACTCTACCAGTTTAGATCCAATAGTTATTGATATCTTGCTAGCATATGTTGTATTGATAGTCTCAATACCTAACACACTTAGCCTAAATAAATATATATCCATTTATCCACAACTTGTTAAACTAGCTCTAATTTCTTAAGCAACCTTGTTTTGAAGGTTACCTATGACATCCATTTGACCCCCTCTAAACTTGTCACTTTAATTTGATCCACCACTCTTAATATATAATTTTTAACTACCACCACAATCTAAATGTTATCCAACACTCGTTCTCAAGACACAAAAATAGGACAAGCACCTAGGCCAACAAATGACCTATTAGAAACCTTGGGAGAGTAACCTATTGATGATGAAGAAAACCAGAGTGATATGCACACCCTAGGGGGGAATTGAACATCACCCTACTAACCTTTTGGATAAAGATGGAACTAAGATTAAACAATATATGCATAACCACCATGAATAACTACTCATACACCTTCTCAAAATTTGGACCACCCTACCACCAGATTTTAATGCGAACCTTTTGAATAATTTCGTCTGACCTCAACTTAGTACATCTCACAATCCTATTCCCACTGTACTAGAAGATGAAGAGGACCCAAAATTGATTGATGTTGAAGAAGAAGATAAAGAACCACATCCTCTACCTGCTATCAATACCAATAAGGTTGAAGCTAACAAGGGAAAGTTCGCTTTAGAGAATCAAGTCAAAAATGATTATAAGTAGGCTATGCTAGACTGCCTCAACCAACTAACCTATCAAGTTGATTCATTAACATCTTAATTTAATGCTAAACATCTAAATCCTAGCCCAACTAAAAGACCCACAAAAACCATTTTGTCATCCACCCATCCCAATCATAACAAGTCAAAACCTAATCCCTTCATTTATAATTTGTTGATGGATCCATCTTTTGCCCTCAAATGGTAATCTATGAAGGACACTCTTTAGGGCCTTGACACCAGAGTTCACACTAAGGAATATCAGTATGAAGAGTTCTGATCCTATCCCCTAGATATGTGCATCCTTAAAAGGTCTTTTCTAACACACTTTAAACCTCCTAAGTTCAATAAATATAAATAAAAGGGTGACCCAGGTGAGCATGTCAAAGAATTATTCATGGCATGTCATGAGGTAGCATGTAGTGATGCATACATGCTTAGACTATTCCCTTAAAGTCTTGGAGGCCTCACCTTAGAATGGTTCATGCAGTTACCAAAGGGATTTATAACATCATTCTGGGACTTGAAATAGAAATTTGTGCTTGCAACATTTCTCTTATAATGTGGATCATGAAATAATAGTGTTGGATTTATATGATACTAAAAAAAAAATTAGGGAAAGTCGAGCATCATTCCTATAATGATGGCATGGTCTTAAAAGCTACTTACCTTATTCGATTCATGAGAGGGAGTTAACCAAGATATTTATCAATAATATTAATTTCGAATTAGGCCACTAATTGAAGCTCCATTGTATATCAAATTTCAAGGAGATTGTAGAGAAAGGGATTCAAATTGAAAAGACCCTTGTTGAAAAGGGACAATTAAAACTTATTCCTAGAATAATTACCATCAAAGTAATACCCCTTCCTAAAAACCCAAGTTTTTCACTAGAAATAAAAATGTTGTTGGGGATGGGGTTCCTAACTCTAAACATGTGCAAACAGTTTAGGGCTCTACCTCATTACCAATATCACATGGCACATCTAATGTTACTATATATAGAAGAAGACCTAAGGCTACCACTAGGAAATGACACTACACAAAATTAGGCAATCCAATAGAGGATGTTTTAATAAAATTAATAGCTTCAAAGATGATCACCTTACCAATGATTAAGCCCTTTGATGAAAATAAACCTCACCCTGATTGGTTTAACGAGAATGAATTTTGTCATTACCATCAAATATAGGGCATAATACAAGCAATGTAGGTAACTAAGGAACTTGATTCAAGATTTGATTGAAAAGGGGGAAATAGAGATAGAAGGTATAGAAAGATTATCTTCCAAGAATCAACAATTGGGAATTTACCAAGACCCTTTTCCAAATCATGATAAAAAATAGAAGGGTGTACTACGAGACCAAGGCCAAAATCCATCCAAACATGTTTCTTACCATCAGGTCCCTTTCCCTATATTAATCATGTATCCACCATTAAAATTAAGGCAATTTTTTTTAAGAACCCAAAGACCAACAACATCCTATTATCAAAATCAAAGGAGCATCCTCCGATTGTGACATCAACACTCAATGCAACAAAATAACTATCTTGGGGAACCTCCCAAAGTCTCACCTCAAAGGACACCTCTTAAGCTCAATATCCTCTAGAAAACCTCTGATAGTTGTAAAGGAAATTATGATCTTATCCATAAACTTGAGAAGACCCTTTCCCAAATTTCTATTACAAACCTTCTCACGTCTTCAATAGTCCATCATGACATCCTACATAAAATTCTTCATGAATTTAATTTACCTAAGGACATTGATGCTAGTTAGTTCCAAGCATTAGTTGGCCACCTATCACAAACCCAACAAATTACTTTTCATCCCCATAACCTTCCACCTATTGGCCCTAATCATAATTATCCCCTATACATCAATGTATCCATTACCAACCACTAAGTCCCTCAGGTACTTATAGACAAAGGATCAGGAATCAATCTATGCAATATAAAGTTTATCAAAACTTTGGGGTACTCAGAGTCATCTTTTGGGAAAAATTTGATCATCACCAAAGCATATGATGATAATGAAAGACAATCAACAAGCACAATTTATTTCCCCATTATAGTGGGACCTGTAGTTCACCAAACCCTCATCCATGTTGTCAACTTTGATCTTCCATATAATATTCTTCTCGGATGACCATGGATCCATGAGATGTGGATAATTTCATATACTTTCCACCAGTGGCTCAAATTACCTCGTTCTGGGAAGGAAATAACAATCCATGGGGATCCACAATCCTTCCATAATTACCAATTAGAAAGGTAAGACTATAATATGTATTGCCCCCCCAAAAAAACCAAACCATATGATCCCATGTCAAAGAAATACATTCATATATATGAGTTATTAAACACTCCATGAAATCCTCCCAAGTCTACCCACATCAAAATTATTTCCAAGGGTTATGGAGAATACAAATATCAAACATTAAATGTTGCTAATCTACCCCTGTCACCCCAAAGCTATGGTTCCCCTATCATGTAGGTTATAAGACTGATTGCCTACACATTTGTGTCCACATCCTTTGAGAAATTAAAATTGTTATCAGATGAAGAAATATAAAACTCAGATGTTTATTGGCTATCTATAAAGGATTTTACTTCATGTTTCTAGAGTATATCATACCCCATAACTAATCACATTATCAATAATATGTATTACAAATACAAGGGTTTGGGCCTACACGAACAAAGGATTTCAGAACCCGTTATGATATTACAACATAGGGGATGTTCAGGCCTAGGATACAAACCACCTGGTGTGGATCTTACAATGTCATTTCAGATTCTTCTTCAATTTTTTAAGATTCTCTAACTAATATGAATATCAAAACAAGTTCTATACATAGCCTCTCTGAGGATCTTGCTACCACAAACCTTTTCACTGAACCCTCTATTTGCACTATTGACCTCAAGCTTTGTTACCCTTCCCTCCTCAATTAGGATCAATGCCCTACACCTAAACTTGATATTTTTAGAAATGATAAGGCCATAATTGAATGTATGGGATTTTGATATCATAGGCCATCGGGGGATCATATTAAAGGGTTCAAGATCCAGTTGAAGGATTCTTCCTATTTTGGTAAGTATGTTCTATCGTTACACCAAGTTGAGTCAAATAATTCTCTAAAAAGCTTATCTTTTGAGTCAGCATGAAATCCTAAATACTTTCTTTGACTTGAAAAACAAAAATTATATGAGGATCTGTTTGAGGAACACCAGGATACTCTTCAATCTCTTAATGATTACTACTTGCCTTCTCAACTCACATATTCTCTAGATACATCTCCCTCCTTAGTAGAAGAGGTCGTTAAAATTTATATTGAAACTAAGGAAGATCCCAAGATTATTAAACTAGGGGAAAGTCTTATGATGGAAGAAAGAGAGGTTCTCATTACTCTTCTTAAGGAATATCTAGATATTTTTTCCTGGTGCTATGTTGACATACCAAGTCTTGATCCAACTTTGGTAGTAAATCACCTTATTGTTCATCCTAATGCCAAACTTATGAAGTAGAAATTTCTTAAAATTCACCCTAAGGTGGCCTTACTAATCAAAGAAGAGCTCCAAATGTTTTTAAAAGTCAGCTTCATCTGCCTAAATGATTACTTAGATTGGATTTCCAATATTTTTCTTATGGGAAAACCAAATAGAGGAGTTCATATCTACACAGACTTTAGGGATATTAACAAATCATGTCCAAAAGATGAATTTACCTTACAGAACATAGACATGATTATGGATTCCACAATTGGTTATGAAATGCTCTCCCTCATGGATGGATTCTCTAGTTACAACCAAATCAAAATTATGCTAGAAGACCAACACAATATTGCCTTTATCACTCCATTGAGTACCTTTTGTTATTAAGTCATGCCTTTCAGACTAAAAAATATAGGTGTCATTTAAAAAAGAGATATGACTATCATTTTCCATGATATGATGCATGACATAGTTTAGACTATCTTGATGATATATTGGGAAAATCTAAAACATGATCTGAACATCCAACAGTCTTGAGCAAAATATTCAATAGGCTAAAAGACTATAAAGTTAGGCTAAATCCCAAGAAGTGTGTGTTTGGAGTAACATCTGGGAAATTTTTTGGGTTCATTGTTTCTCATCATGGCATTGAAGTTGATCTAGAAAAGGTAAAATCAATTATCGATATGCCTCCACCCCAAAACATCAAGCAAATTCATAGCCTCCAAGGAAAGTTACAAGCTATATGTAGATTTATTTCCTAGTTGGAAGATAAATGTCACCCTTTTACTCATATTTTGAAAAAGGGATCCCAATTCAATTAGAGTATAGAATGTTAGAAGGCATTTGATGATCTCAAATAGTATCTACTAAAACCTTCTATGCTTACACCACTAGTACCAGGAAAGACTTTGCTCTTGTACATTTTAACTACCTCACATGTTTTAGGATCTCTCTTGGCACAACATGATAACAATAATAAAGAAAGAGCTGTCTATTATCTTATCAAGACCCTAGTATTTTATGATCTTAACTACACTCTGATTGAAAAGGCTTGTCTAGCAGTTCTCTTCGCTTCCCAAAAGCTTATGCATTATATGCTTAATAATAAGATTATGCTTAATAATCAGATTATTCTTATTGTCAAAATTGACCCACTCAAATATTTGCTATCAAAATCAAATCTTACTAGATGAATAGGCAAGCGGATTATGATCCCAAGTGAATTTGATAGTGAATATATGAACCAGAAGGCTATCAAAGGGAAAGTATCGGCCGATCAGTTTGTTGAAACTTCTTTGTCTGACTCATCACCATTAATAACAACATTTATTGATGAGTCAATTATGACCATTATGGAATCTAATTCTTAGAATTCATATTTTTATGGATCCTTCACCATCCATGGATCCTTCACCACCCATGGATCCAGAGCTAGCATCCTCCTTATCACCCCTCATGGATATCTTATCCCAAAATCTTTCAGAATTGCTTTTTCATGTACAAATAATATTGTCAAATTTGAAGCATTAAGAACAGGTCTCCAATTAGCTTCTCAATAGAATATCCAAGCACTTCAAGTTGTTGGAGATTCACAAATTATAATTAAACAAGTCAATAATTAATTCTAGATAAAGGATGATAAATTACTTCTCTGTAAACAGATGATTGATACTTTGAAAATGAAATTATAGGTAATATCCTTTGAGAAGATTCTTAGGGGTAGTAATAAATTAGTATATGTAATGGATAATATTAGATTGCTACTATAAATGAATTCAAATATGCACTAAAACCATTTATTGGTGGAGAAATTAGTATTATTGGCCCATCAAACTCCTACATCAGAGCACGTATGTGCAATTACCAATCTAGTCTTCCTTAGTATCATGACATCTAATCCTATCTCCATGATAAAATACTTCCAAAAAATCTTAATCACGACCATCTTAAGGTCTTCATCCATAAATATTATCGATACACTATCCTTGGTAGCACACTTTATCTATAGGGCTATGATGGAACTTTACTTCGATGCTTGAACTCATACGAGACTCTTTTAGCACTCAAAGAGGTCCATAACATTTGTGGGGGACATGTCAGTGGAATGGTATTGGCCAAGAAGCTCCTTTGGTTTGGGAATTATTGGCCCACCATAGACCATGATTCTTGTCACTATGTACGAAAGTGCGTTGCCCATCAGTAACATAGAGATATCATCTATACTTCCTCTCAATAATTGCAACCCATAGTTAGTTTATGGCCCATTTATACTTGGGGAATGGATCTCATTGGTAAGATTAATCCCTCATCCTCTAACGACCATAAATTCATCGTTATTTCCACTGAGTCTTCACCAAGTGGGTGGAAGCCATGCCACTCACTTACATTACTAGCAAACAAATTTCTAAGTTTATTCTCAATCATATAATTTACCGCTATGGGGTTCCTGCATTAATTATATTTGATAATGGTAAATCCTTCAAAAATAAAGATGTCAAAGCCTTATGGTGTACATACCATATCCAACACAAAAATGTCCACACCATATTACCCATAGGGAAATGATCAAGCTGAGGCGACTAATAAAACCCTCCTTAATATCATCAAGAAAATAGTCATATGGTTGGCCGTAGTTGACATCTTCAACTTTATCTCACCTTATGGTCCTATTGTACCAATGTTTTTACCCCCATAGGTGCCACCATAGACTCTCTTGTCTTTGGCACATAGTCTATTTTTCCCATTGAGGTCAAACTCTCCTCACTCTGGATATCCCTCAAAGGTATTATTACTGAGGACTCCTATAGGGTTGCTCATCTACAAGAGCTGGAGTTGTTGGATGAAAAACATCAAAGAGCCTTAGATCATATGAGATCCTATCAAAATAGGCTACTTAACTAATATAATAATAAGGTCCAAGCTTGTGAGTTCAAGGTTGGTGACTTGGTCCTTTAAGGAAAATAAGAAGGATACCACTATAGCTCGAGAGAAGGGAAAGTTCAAACCAAATTGGTTGGGTCCTTATGTCATCATAGCCATGTTTGGGTCTGAAGCCTACAAGTTCGATACTCTATATGGTCATGAATTGGATGAACCGATGAACATCATGCATCTTAAATGATTTTATGCCTAGGGATCTCCCATCTCATGTTCATTTTTTGTATATAGTCTTCACAAAAAAAAACATCTATACATCCAATGGTGAAAACCAGAGGTTATGGCACCTTGGATAAGGACAATCATGAAAATTGGGTTCTTGACATCACTTGTGAACCTTGGGTATTTGGGGGAAACCTTTTAGCTAGCTACACCCATCTATTCATCACCCATCCTCCTTGGCCTTGGTCTCCACACAGTGTATGATATTGTAGGAAGCATAAGCTATATAGAGTGTCATTCCATGTCACAGGAGAAATTCATTAAAGGTATAATAAGGGGAAGAAGCAAGCAAATTCTAAAAATTTATCCCATGGTTTCCATTCCACCCTCATTTTGCAACACCTATTAATAATACATTTATGGTTTCAATCTGTCTTCTTGATTACTCTTGCAGTGGATATTTATTGAGCTAGCTTCAATTGATCCCATTCTATACCAGCACATGCTATACCCTCTACTCCCTTCAGTCAGTCACTTGTCATTATTTTCCAAGTACCTTTCACATCTTCATTTTTACTTGGGGCATAAAAGATATTACATACTAATGAATGATAAAATCAAGGGTTGCTCACCCACTTTCCAAATTGGCACGTTTAATTATCTAAAATTCAATTTATATTCAGTTTTGCATTTGTGTGTGGTGTGTCTATGGTGTGATTTTTTGTCAATAAGTTTTACTTTTTATTTTGTTATACTGTCACCATTTGTATATATGCATTATTCATTTTATTATTTTATATTCGACATCACACCATGATACTACATTGGTTAAGCCTATACCGATGGTACCTCATGCAAGATGTCCTTTTTTTATATGAATTTTATGTTCTCAATGTACTTTGGCATTAATGATACCCCAATTACCACATATCTAGGTTCAACATTGCCTTGTGCTATATTAACATGGATTGCACAATCTACATGGCTCATGGTGTTCTCATTCCATCACTGATTCCACTGCCAACAACGTATAAACCTAGCCTTATCTCCCTACCTTCATCCTTCAAACATGAGGATCACACTTAGCCATATAATAAAACCAAAAACCTTTATCATATTATTCATGATTACAAAAACCAAACACCATACCATTATATAAACACATTAAAATACTATAGTAATAAGAATACAAATATTTGGTTTCTATATGAATTGCCAATGCATCACCCACTGAAGCCCCTACATACTTAGATCATGGCTTGGGAGGTACCTTGATCGATCTTGATGTACCCAAAAGCCAACCATCTTGCCTATGATCCACCAATCTAGCATCTTCCAACTCCCTCTGGGGACAATATTAGCCTGAATGGCCAACTTATCCACAATAGCAACACATGCTAGACGGGGGTGATTCCTAAACCACCTCCCTTGTTATGTTGGTTACATCATCCTATTTCCCTCATGTAGGCTCTATTACCTCTTAACACCCCTGTAGGTTTCCCCTTTGAAATAAAGGGATGCCTCTAGGTCCTGTAGGGCCTTGGGCACATCTTCTCGCTCAACACCTTATGTAATAAAATCGGTGCATCCTTTAGTGCAGATGGGGCCTCAAATCCTTTGATTTATATTGACATAATATCACTTCTAAAAGGTCCATCACTTGATATAAAGTGTGGAAAACCTGCATGTTCACTTCATAAATCTATTCTAGTGGTGGTACTGGCCTACCCTATGACATTCTTGGAGAGTCTGACTACTTACACTTACACAAGCTACACGGATGATTGTAGAAGGTTGTACTAAATCAAAAGCCTTGAATATTCATTTATTATATAACACCTATACCCTTTCAATCATTGGTAGTGCTTTCTTGAACTCACTAACACTACAAGTCCCAAAAATGGTCATTGCTCTTACACCACAGTGTCACCACTCATTGAGTGACATCACATCATCTTTCGACTACTTTAACATAATTTTTTCCCATACACATGACCCCACATACATCAAATACTCATCATAACCACTCCCATTATTATCCTATCAGCTATAAATATCAGTCCACATCACATCATCACATTTGATCATTACACGACATAATAAAACAATCATATTTTTCTCTATTATTATCAAAATAATATCGAATATTACATCATAGTCATACTAGGCATCCACATGTTTTCAAGCCATCATAAAATCCATGTCATCTTTAACACATCTACACTAAATTTTACCATATATATATATATCATCCTCATTTTGTACATAACTACACTTCTCATTATAACATCATTTATTCTATAATTACATACATTTATTCATTATTATCCTCTTATTACATATGAGCCCAGCTCTACACCACTGATACATCATGACCTACATCCCCACCTTGTGATGGTGGCCTTGATGATGGATGAATTGACTGGCTCAATGACCTATAATCTTATTACCTCTAGGATCGATTGAATGCCCTATATGATGGAGCCCTTTTCCCAACTGATGCTGCTTGCTCATATAAGGCTCTCTAATATTATGTCTCTTGAGCCATCCTCAACACCTGGGCTATCATGTCTCCTAACCCTAGGGCATACAATAGTATCTAATACATATTTCTCTCCATCTTGGTGACCCATGCCTCTACCTCTCTCTGTTCTAATCATCTTTGCATTTGCATATTGTCAACCCTCATTTGCTCCACCTATTATTTTAACGCCCCAATTTGTGCCTCCCATCAATTCACCTACTCTAGAAATGATGTTACTCAAACTAATACATCCACCATCTATATATCTCTTCGAACAATTTAACCTTATAAGAGTGAGACCTGGTATTGTAAACCTATTACCTCCCTTTGTGTGGCTACTAATCAATTGAGACAATCCCTAATGCCTGTTATTTCAATTTTTCTCCCATGCTTCCACAATTGGTATACATTACTTAACCATTGTCCACGTTACCATCTTCTCAACCATGTTGACACAGTTCTTACCCCATTATCCTCTCCAAAGCTCAATCCCCCTACAACACAAAAATAATTACCAATTAAATAGTATCATTGCACTTCATGACTTAAAAATAATCCAATCCATTCCTAAAAATCAACTATTCCCCACCTATTACATATCATCCCATGGCCCCTATTCCCCCGACATGTGTTTTTCCTAACCCTTCCCAACTATAGCCTCCTATGTTGATGCCCTTAACATGCAAAACCCCTTCATGTGGCTTCCCACTCCCCATATCTAATGGCTCCCATCACTACTGTAGCTCCTATACAATACCCTACACCCCCCTTGCCCCTTGAATTTTTTTACTCCCTTATCCCTACAAAATGACCACATAACCTCTACACCATCCCTTCAGCGTATCCCCACACTCTGACCCATGATCTCTCCCACCATGATACCCATTATAAAAACCCTAGATCTCCATGCACCTATCAATACACACATACATACATAATAAAAAACCCATAATAAATCCATACCTTTTTCTGTGCTCACTTTAGTTTTGATCCTCCTACCCGATCTCCTCACCATTCTATGTACCCTGACTTTCTACCATCCACCTAAACCACAACCTCCCTCTCACAACATGCTACACTACTTTGGCCTTTCTATTTTCTTTCCATGCCCCATGTCTATCTTTAAATTTTTCATCTCTTTTCATATTTTTATTAACCACATCTGATATTTCTTAAGTGGTGACTAAGCCTTTGCTACCTTTTTCACCAATAACCACACTTTCTTCCTCTAGGCCACTAAGCTTGACATTGATGATGCTATCCTCAATGCCCTACAAGGATCCCTAGTATAAAGGTATGTAAATAGATGATGCATACACCTACCTATGAAGAGTTTGAACATGCTCTTCAAACCCTGCCACACATCTCAGTTATCCTCCTTGGCACATAGAAGTGATGACCAATTGTAAAATGAACCTGCATATGTGTTAACTTTAATACACCGGGTAAAACTTGACTCATAATGATGATGGCCATTTGCCAAAATAGCTATGCAAATCTTGATATAGGTCCCCTCTTAAAACTTGGCTCTTAATGATAACTGCTACCACTCCACTCCTACTACCCCATTTTTCTACCTTGCATTGGTATCCTAGTAACATTATTTGCCTCTTCCTCTGAGGCTACCTTCTTTGCATCACCTCTATTTTTTTTGTGCCTCCCTCCTATTTTTTATTACTCTTTATCCACCTTTATCACTCCCAACCGATTACTCCCAATAATTTGGGATTATTCCATTCATAAAACTCCATTGACTTTTAGTCTTATCCACACTCTATCAGTACCTCAGTCACCTATTCTGCTTAAGTTTCACTTGACCATCATCATGGTTCATCATGACCCCCATCCTTCATCAGTCAACCTCATATCTTGACCAATCCTATCCAATCGAGATCCACAATTCTCCTAAGCAATGTCAAAATGTCATAGATCTCTTTGTCACTCTTTTGTTATGGTTGATTCCCCTTAGGATATGTCAACAACCATGACACCATAATTTTTTCTCCCTATGGATCTATCTTTACTAGGGGCATCATCGACATCGTTAGATTGTAACTCATTGATTGCCAACAATTCATCTCATCCACCCCTATTTCCTCTCTTTCTTACATTTCTCATTTAGTCTCATGTTCTTCACATCATTTTCCCCTTTTTATAAAAACTACATCAAATTGAGGTCTATTGAGACTATGTAGGCAGTGCTTGATTACCCATTGTGCCCAAGGACAACTTGACCACACTAACCATTCCTTCCCCTCTATCCATAGGTAACTTTATCACATTATTTTTCCTCTATCTATTACTTCTTCCTCTCATTTGACACACTTTATGAGCTACACCCATCATTAAAAGTATCATATCATTATCTTATTTTGGCACGATGCTCTCCCATCATGCATCCTCACTTAGGATACATTGAAATCTTATAGATTTATCATTATGTCCCATAACTCTCCTTGGCATGCATCCTTACCTGGGATACATCGAAAGCTTGTGGCCTAATTTATCAGTTTGTTTAGTTCATAGTTCTCCCTTGCATGCATCCTTGCTTGGGATACATCAATAACTTGCAACCCATTCATCACATTTAGAATTACAGCTCTTCCTTACATATATCCTTGTTTGGAAGACATCAACAACTTGTATCCTCTTATCTTATCACTTTTTTGCTATGGTTAATTCCCCCTGGGATGCATCGACAACCATGACATCATTGTATTCATTCCATGTGCATATGTCTTTGTTAGGGGCATTATCAATGTGTAGCACACTACTCATGTCAATTTCATCTTCTTCATTGTCGATCTCACCTATGGCATTACCTTGTTTATTCATCCACCATGCCAACATTTCTTCCTTTTGAGTGGACATCTGTCTTTCTTCTCCACATGTTCCCTTGAGGGGGAACCCTGTGTCCACTAATTTCCTAACATTCATACATAATTCTTCTTTGAAAAACCATTACTCCTAGTTGCAATGCCCTTTCAAAGAGGGGAAAAATGTATGCATCTAATTCCACTCACCAAATTAGCTCATTTAATTATGCCTAATATCATCGGATATCCTATTCATCTAATATAATTAAACACTTAATCCCTATGTTCCATATTAAGATCACCTCTTTATGCCATTAATTAATTAATCCTAATTACATGGAATACTCCACTCTCCACATATTAATATTTCCTAATATTCTAATCCTTAATTCACCCCACTTCCCACATAATTCTTAATATTATAATTTTTAATTCACCCACTTTATAATCACATGCCCCCCAAAAGAAAGTCTAGAGATTACTTTATCCCTTCTCAAGTTTGAAATTTAGGAGGAAAAATTCCCCTCCATTTCCTTCCAACACCTCCATAAATGCAAGGGGCATCCCAAGCATTTGAACAAGGAATGAATGCAAGCCTATGTTGCCTCCATCACTCTCCTCCATTAATATAGAGTTAGAATGAGCCTTTTTTGTCAAGATCATCTCCCAACTAGCCATTAGCATCATAGTCTTGGGCATACTTTGCATTCCTACATCCCATTTCAAGATTTTAACTTGTTGATTCAGTCTATAAGCAACATTATAGAGTCTTGAAAAGGAGATCAAAAGGGAGATATTGATTAAGAGTTATTTTAATCAGTATTTGTCTAAATTCTAGGTGATACAACCACCATCTATAATTACTTTACATATCTTACCTTCTGAAGTACACCTTATTCAAAAAATATTTATTCATAGCCATGCATCACCACCTTATTTATTCTACACTCATTCTTTCCTTGGAGAAATATTTGTTCTTCTCATCATGATATTTTATCTAAT
This sequence comes from Torreya grandis, assembly GCA_037957365.1. Taxonomy (NCBI): domain Eukaryota; kingdom Viridiplantae; phylum Streptophyta; class Pinopsida; order Cupressales; family Taxaceae; genus Torreya; species Torreya grandis. The sequence goes on from JARHVA010004214.1 coordinate 471,245, forward strand.
ATCTACTGCTATAACTTCAATATTTTGTTCTTCTATTTTAGCTTTAACTAAATTCACTCTTGGGTGATCCTCTTGCCTCCTTTCTTGATCTTGGTAGTGTGGACAATCAAATGCTCTATGGCCTTCTTATACACATCTATAACAAACATAAGATCTGTGTTGATTTAGAAACCATCCTATACCACCACCATAACTTAATCCTCTCTAAAATCCTCTTCCTCTTTGCTGGTATTAGACCCTTGTCTATTATCTTCTCATCTTTCTGCACCACATGATGATTCTCCTTTAGTGGTATTGAACCCACCTCTATTTGTATTAAATCCATCCCATCCCCTTATTAGGGAGGGGATTGTCCTCTTCTTAACCTAATAGATGTTCCTTCTAAAATTTTGTCTATTTTATTTTTCTTCTGCCTTCAAAGCTAATTGATAAGCTTCCTCCATACAAAGTATTCTATGCATGCTTAATTCATCTTGAACAAAAAACTTAAAACCATTTACATTCCTTGAATACATCTATTCTTTAGTTTCATCATGATCCACTCATCTGGAAATCTTGTAAAACTCATCTATATACTCTTGTATATTGTGATCCTTCTACCTCAAATTTTGAAATCTTTTGTATATAGTTTGTGCATAATCCACATGAAGAAATTTCTCCATATTTTTCCATGAGTTGATCTTCTCTTTACCTTTTTAATGTCTTTCTTTCTACAGGCGATCCCACCAAATCATCACATGACCCTTAAATTTCATGCATGCAAACTTTACCTTCTTATCTTCTCTCTTAGTTCTCCATTCAAAAAACTTATCCATATTGTTCATCCAATCTATCAAATCCTCTAGTTTTAAACTTTTTCCATATTTTGGTACATCAACCTTGATTCCTTTGTTCTTTCCTTCTAAATATCTAATCATCCTCTCTTCCATTGATTTTGGCTATTTTTATTACTCCCCCTCTTTCAAAATTTTCTTCTTGATGATCTGTGTCATCCTTGACATCATCACCTACTCTCATTTGTATTTAATTCACAATGATCTTGTTTAATTATTCTACTTGCCTTTGTAACTCTTGTATAGTCTAGTTCATTTGAGCAATTCTTCATCATCCTCTCACCATCTCTTATGCCTCCACAATTTGAACTTACTCTGATACTAAATAATGAACCCAAATACCATCAAGATAAGAAAATAGCAATAGGCAAAGCTTCTGAAATAATAACCTGTATTGATTCAAATAATTACAAACCATGCAAAAATAAGCCTCAAATCAGAATTGGAGTTGACATGCAAAATTTAGAAATCCTAAAAATAATAAAACTTGACTTGTTATTTTTAATAGTTACTATTTTTAGAAAGTTTTGCATGAAAGTGCACACAACTCTAAAAATCTCAAAAAATAAACTAAACACTAAAATTACCCTATTGGATGAATATCAACTAATGTTCAAGTCTGGTTACAAAAATATATAATTTATATAATTAGAAAAATATCAAAAATAATATTATACTACAATTTTAAATCCTTAGATGGTCACGTATGGCCTCAAAAAAATATCAAAAACATCCATAAATGGACAAGCTAGGTTATGGATGCACCAAACTTTTTGTGACAGTTTTTTTGGCATGAAGACAAACTCAAACAAAGCTAAGGATCACAACATATGACCTCTAAAATTTTGGCCTCTTTTTCTACATCAGTAGGAAGGACGTGTTGGTAGATTCTTGAAACTTCATCAACATGCATATTTTTTTCATATAATCTTCATCTCTTTAATGTTAGTATCTCTCTTCATTGGCAATATATTGTAAGACTATTAATTGCACATTCTGATGTGGATATTTTTATGGATTCAATAATGATGGTGTTTGTGTGTCAAATACTTATTTAATAAGAGAACTATATGCATTTCATGTGCAGGAGGAAGGAGTGCCTCAGTTTCTTATGTTCTATCAAAATGGAAAGTTGCTTCCAAATCATAGGCATGGGTAGTTTTATGCAATGAAAATAAGCCATATATTGAACTTAGGGGTGGTATAGACAATGTAGTAGTTTTGCATAACCTTATTGTAGTTAGAGATGATGTTTCTGAACATAAACATCAATAAATAAATGTTTCTTTGATAATATCCTCTTATTAACCTGTATGGCTCTCATAGTTGGTGACATTAAAGGAGCTGAGAAAAAATTCCAAGAATGGGGGTCTTTAAATCTAGTAATTGATGACAATTATCCATCATACTTCTTGATGTTTACATAAAAAAACATTCATTATGGATTGAGAAATTTAAATATAATTCAAAATATATCACATAAAGTGTAAAATAAACCACAAAAATTTAAAACAAGCCATAGAGTTCAAAGAATTCAATGAAGACAATGCTACTAAGAATGAGTTTATGGGAAAGTGGGATGGATTTTGCACTTTAGAGGAAGAAAGAGTCTTAGTTATTTTTGTTCTTTCTCTTAGTTATTTTTGCCACTAATAGGCCTTTTAATTTTGATGAAGTTTCCATTCAAAGGGTCTAGAGGAGAACATAATGCTAGGGTTTAAAAAAAGAGAGACATTTATGCATGGCCATTGTTTGAGATCACCAATAGATAAAAGCAATTAATCACCTACCCACAACTCAAAAAATCCATATTAATTGAAAATATGTTGAAAACCTCACCTAGTGCTACAACTCACACTCAACAAATATAAAATAGGCAAGACATTTTCTTAAAAACAACTCTAGGGAGTATATATAGACCTACATGTACATTAATTAGTCCACATAGCCTCCATAATTACATTAGTATATGCCCAATGATAAACAAATAGTTTTAGTGGCTTATGTTCCACACCTTCAGCTTCTGAATCATTGACATAAATAATGGGAGGATAGAAGTCAAAGCCTAAAATAAAGAGAGTCTAAATTTAAAATTACAAGCTTTCTATAAAATTTCCAAGGCGATATCACTATGCATGGAAAGATGCTAAAGAGGTTAAATAAAAATAGATGCCAAGCTTGTTGGTCTACTCGAAGAAAAAATAACTGCTTGATTATGGTTTTGAAGATTGGAAGCCCTAATAGAATCCTCTCTAGTTTCATGTTTGGTTTTTCAATAGAGATCAAGCCTCTCTAGTTTCATTATTGGGAAAACGGACGAATATTCATTACTTAAAATTCCTAGAAAAATGACTTATCATGCTTGGTATCATAAAGTTACATAAATTCAGAAGTAGGATTGAAAATAGTATTTCCTAATTAAGTAATCCAACATTGGGTATTGATTATAGGACTTGTGCAAACCTTAAATTTTTTTTATAACTATCAAAATAAAAATACATATCTTTGGATGTTTAGCAGTTGAAAGGCCCACAATAGAATCTATGTGTACATAATTGACTTTCTTGATAGTGATGGTTATCTTGAAGATGATTTAGACTCTATGCCATGATTTGTTCTAGGTAACACTATTTTTTAAAGGTATCAGAACAAATTCACCTTCATTTTTTAAACACAAGAAATTTTTCATTGTATATCCTTCTAAACAGTTTAAAATGCATAATATTTCAACTTGGTGTCTCAAAATTAATGTTTTTGATTGATTTTGCATATTATTTGGATGGTATATCATGTATCTAGAGTTCATTTTGGCTCCCATTTATAGCAACAAAAATATTTTGTAGTGACCAACCACATGGTAAATAATACCTAACCCTCCTAAGTGAAATTCAACAAGAGAATATTTTTTCACTCTTTTTCAAGCAAAAAGGCAACTAGGGAAACAAACATGGTTTTTAAAATAATGATCTGAATTAATAGTGTGTGTTCATTTCTGATACGATCAGGATAGGTGATTTGGTTACTAGTTGATCAAATTGAGACAAGGAAATGTTCTTGACACATAATCTATAGGTATCAAGATGAATCGATAAGAATGTTCTTCAATAAGCACAATTAGTTCTTACAAATTTAGTAGTGACATAATGATACATGAATATGCACTAAATATAATAAAATTTAAAGTAATTGGCTTCCATTAGGTTAATGATCAGAGTTTTCAAGGTAGTGATATGGGTCAGCAATGCATGTTCATCTCATATGATTGTGATAGGCAAATTGGTTGCTAGTTTTCCAAATTGGGAATACAAGTATATACTACATGCCATCTGCATGGATCCACTAGGTGGATAAGGTATTGGGCACCATTGAGTTTTGAATTTATCTCATATTTTGTGTGAAAATGTGAATTATTTTAATGAAAAATTGTCATATAAATTTCATGACCCATCTCAGTCAATTTCATTGATTTTAATTACTCAATCTTTTGTAATGCTCATTTAATTCCTCAACTCAATAGACAAGGCAATGCCATAGGAAAACTTACATAGAATGAATTTTGAAGATGATATTTGTGGGCCCAAGCTAGAAATTAAATGGATTATTCAAATTATTAATTATTTTGTAATTAATTTATTTCATAAAATAAAATAAAAATATAAGTGCCAAAAAAGAGATTCAAGTGGATTTGGCATCAATTTGATTTAGTGTCAAGTCAATTCAAACATCAAAGTTATTATATGCCACATTAATATAATACCAAAATGAATTCAAGGGTCAAAATAATATAACATCAGAAAGAGCACCAAAAATAATGTCAAAATCAAGCTATGTATTTAGAGTCATTAATTAAAATAATTATTTTTAAAATTAATTATTAAATGCAAAGTTACAATTAAAACTATATTTTTTAAAATGCTTGAATAATAAAATCAAATATGGGCAAACCCTATCTAGTTAGAAGCTCTAGGTTGAGTCAGTGCAAAGGATGACATTTCAATTTCTTTTGTGGATATAAATTTGTACAAAAGAAAAAATATAAATTAGGAGATGGGGGGGTCTTCTTTCTTTCAAACTCTTAGGGAAGGGATGGATATAAATTTGTTTGTGTTAGGTACTTTTATAGATTTGAACAATGAAATACAAGTGGGTGGGTGAGATCATTATTTAACTTTATGGGTTTTGATGCTCTTTTTTAAAAGAATTTTTATTGTTTTTTTGGTTGTGCACAACTCACGATGTTTCTAGACTTGTGTTGAAAACCTCATGTATAAAATTTGTACCAAGTGTACTCAATCTAAGTTTTGAGGAGACTTTGTAATTCCATACAAGCCTTTGTTTTCCACTACATGTACTGATCATTTTATTCATTTTCATGTAAGAGGAAGAATTTCTCTTCACTTCATATAGATGTGAGTTATTCAAGTAGTCCTCTAAGTTTATTCTACTGTGGGTTTCTTGCCTTCACCTCTATCCTCTTCCATTCTTCTTCCATTTTCAACATTTACCATTGATTAATTTTGTTTTCTTTTTTAGTTTATTTGTTAAAAGTACACAAAAAATTAAAAAACCCATAATCATATGAGGGAGCTTCTCATCTCAAATGCAAATTAAAATCACCATACAATGGTGATTTATCCCAAAAAAAATTGCTTATCATTGATGAGTCAATAAAACCAAGAAAAACCCAAGAAACATAAAGTTTTCTTAATAGATCCCCATTTTATCATATTTAAAAAAGAAAAAAAAAACACTACATAAAAAAGAACAAATGAATAGTTAAATTTAATTTACCAATTCTTCATTTGCGTCCTCATCTGGTTCTTTCACTTCTCCAACCCTAAAAATTTGTAATAAGTCAATGGGTGCCCTAATGTTGTTTAAATATTATATTAACTTCATTGTGTTTGAAACTAACACAACAATAGACACATGTGCATCAAGAGGTTATGTCAAAGTGCTAAATCATGATTTTTTTCATCAAGGTTTATGTGTCACAAATTTATGCGCCAGGAAAGCTTGTCAGTGCATATTATTTCAAATAAATTCAAATTTTGAATTAAATCAATTGTATGAAAATAAATAAATGTGTACTAGCATATTGATAATATTGTAAGTTGTTTTAATATAATTTAATGAGAAATTTAAAGTACACACACACACACACACACACATATATATATATATATATATATATATATGATCAACATTATTTATTACAAATTTAAAATAAAATATAATAAAATATTGAGTACTAAAGAAATCAACAACCACCTTATGTAGACAAATATTAAATGAGAAATTTAAATGTGATGTTTTTAAGTTATCATTTTATTGACTTATGCAATTATTTAATTTATTTTCAAGAAATAAAACAACTAGGATTTTCATCCAATTATATCCCATGTCATTATTCTTCAAGGAAGTTAATTCATGATTGTCTTAATGTATGGAAATAATTGATAATAGGATCTCTAAGATAAACATTCAGTACACTTGATATCGATAGCCCTATAAATAATGTCTTGAAAAAGTGAAATCGGTCATGTCAACTAGGGCATGTGTTTTTTGAATAAATCTTCTATATTATTGTTGCCATTCAGGACGTTATGAGTTATGAACATGTGGTCTGTGTGGTGGTGATGTTCAAGGTAATAGTTTTAGTGGTGTTAGGTTGTGGAGCTAAAAGCTTCACTGATGCAAACAGGGAAGGAGGTTGCTGAGGTTGCAGAGGTTGCTGAGTTGCAGAACAAGTTGCAGGGAAACCGACGGCGGTCTGATCAATCGACATCGATCATATTACAGTGCAGAAGCAACCGAAGTCAGTTATAAGTCGACTGATATTGGTCAAGAAGGAGCCAACGTCGGCAACTTGTGTGTGCATGCAGTTTGCATGCGGGTTCCAGACTGGTCTATTTTTGGACAGGCAGTTTGCATGTAAAGACTATTTTTGGTCTTAGTGTTGTGAGTCTAATTATTGTAATTAAGAAAGTCTAATTATTGTATGCATGAGATCTATATAATAGACTCATGGGATGTATTGTAAAAGTGTGCTAGAAAGCCATTGTGCTTGAAGAGAGAGCAAGAGTAGCTCCTCCTAGTTCCAAAGGGGTGCTGAGTGTGTATGATCAGGGAGAGTTGCAGGTTGTGCAAGTTCTACTAGGAGATCCACCGGGGTACTGGTTGAAGAATCATGAGGACTTGGTGAGGCAAGGACAAGGGTTCTTCAGGGTGTAGAGATATCTACATGGTAAGTAAGGTTTGTTGATTTGCAGGTGGCAGCAAGAGAAGGGAAGATCTACTTGGAGTATGGTTGTGTACTTGGTGTACTGGCAGCGTTGTTACTAATTAGTGGAGGTGAACAACAAATCTGTGTTTGAGTTGATTGTTGTGACCGTGATGAGAGAGTGAAGTGTTGAAGGAGAATTACAGGTGAACCCTAGAAGTGTGGGAGCTCTAGAGGTGTGGGAAGAAGAAGTGTGGCATCTTCTTTATTGTATTTTCTTCTGAATGAGTATTAATACAATTGGGTATTATCTCTCATATCCTGTGTTGTTTCATATTTCTAGTTACTTATTCATTCTGGTTAAATTCTGTGTTTAGTTGCTTATACAGAGGTAATCATATTGTGCTCTAATTGAGGAGCAAGATCCTGACAAGTTGGTATCAGAACTATTTGTTGTTCTAGGTGCCTGACAAGTGGTATCAGAGCTTTTGGTTGGGTTACTAACAGGTGGTTCAGATCTGGTTAGTGTTTGTTGATTACAGGTCACTCTCAGGGGTTTTAGATTGAGTGGGAGTATAGCAATGGCAGAAGAAAGTAAGCTATGAATGGAGAAATTGAATAGCACGAATGGTTAGATTGATGGAAAGAAAGCGCAGGTAAAGGAAGATTGTTGGTCGGTAGAAGATCAACGTGTAAAAGAAGATGTTACAGGTGTTGTTGCACAGGTTGCTCTGGATAAAGTAGAATCTTGGTCTATAGATTCTATTGCCTCTTTCCATGCAACCCGAAATAGAGTATCTTTTCATGGGTATGTCTTTGGAGACTTTGGAGAGATTTATTTAGGAGCTGGTGAGCCTTGTCAGATTGTTGGCAAAGGGGAAGTGAAGCTGAAATTGCAGACAGATAACACACGGGTGTTGAATGAGGTCATGTAGGTACCAGTCTTAGAGATGAGTCTAATTTCTTCAGGAAAGTTAGGTGATGAGAGATGCACAGTAACTCTCACAGTGGATGCACTTGAATTAGACAGTGGTAAGAAAGTAGGTATCCTTTATCTATCTACTTATATTACTGATTCACCTTCTGTTGTAGAGATGTGGCTTTATAGGTTTGGTTACATATGTAAGAAGGGAATGCATGTTCTTAAGCAGAAGACATATATCTTTGACAAACTTAAGAACTGGAAAGCCTTGGTGTTCATGGAGGAGATGACAAACAAAGATCAGCTGAGGGGACTGAATTATTCTGAGCAGGGCTGTGTTAATATGGACAAGGGTTTGATCCAAAAGGAGCTCACGGGTAAAAAGTCATCACTCACAGGGGAACACAGGTACCGGCATCGGTTAGGAGGAACCGATGTCGAACAGACAGGCACTGACGTCGATCATGTGTAAATCAGTAGAGTCGGTGGTGTCGGGTAGCAGGAACCGACGTCGGTCAAATAGGAATCGACATTGGCAGAAGGGACACCGGCATTGGTCATGGAACCAATGTCGATAGTAAGGGTCAGTCGCAGGGAACCGATGTCGATCGGGTGCAGATTGGGAGATGGTCAAGATCGGTCACTGGAATGGATGTTGGGCAGACAACAAGCTGTCAAGGAGTCTCAAACACCCATATGGAGGACTAAAAGGGTAAGTGAGCCTCATATTCATTATTCACCTTCTTTATTTTACTTGTTGCTTACTGATGGTCAAGAATTAGAAAGACGTGAAGAGGTAATGCAGGTAGAATCCATGAAACAGTGGGAGCATGGCATGAATTCTTCGAAAGAGAACCAAGTAGGAGATTTGGTAGAGTTTCCAGCACTGACAGACGAATGGATTCCCAAGTTAGAGAAGAGAGTGGATGGATACGTGAGATGGAAGGCCAGGATATATGGTCTTGTGGAAGCTGCAAGATAGTGGTACAGGTTTTGACAGGTGGGTGACAAAGCAGGGCTTTAGTCAATGTCAGTGTAACCGTTGTGTTTACTTTACCAGGTGGATGATGAGTCGCGACATTATCTTGTTACTGTATGTGGTGTGGTTGCTTTTTGTAGGGTTACACATGCAGGGAGTTTATGAGCTAAAGGTAAAGTTAGTTTAGAGGTATGTCATGAAGAATTTGGGAGCAACAAAATTCTTTGGCATAAGAGACATGGAGATTTTTGTCTCCAGTGGGCGCTGACGTGAAGAAGGTGTTGGCGGGGTTTAAAACACTAGATGCAGAACCAGTAAGCACACCAAGGGCTGGACAGTTCAAGCTGAGCTTAGAATAGTGTTCGAAATCAAATGAGGTTGAGTGTAGACCTAAGTTTTCTCAAGCAGTGGGAGTTGTCAAAAAGTTTGGAGCCAATTCATGGAAGGAGCACTGGAGGGCAATTCAATGGATTCTCAGGTATCTGAGAGGGACCAGCGGCAGGGATTCATGTTATGCAGGGTCGAGGTCTTCACTACATGGAGTTGTAGGTTCGGATGTGGTAGGTTACTTTTATGATAGGTAGTGCACCACAGGGTGTGTGGTGGTTGGTCTTCAGGATTGAGCTTGAAGAGGGATACAAGCCAGGAAACAAATTAGATGGTGTACAGATATAGGTATAGTTGCAGTTGTTTATCTCCAAGTGGGAGATTGTTAGGTTGTGGAGCTAAAAGCTTCACTGATGCAAATAGGGAAGGAGGTTGCTGAGGTTGCAGAGGTTGCTGAGCTGCAGAACAAGTTGCAGGGAAACTGACGGTGGTCTGATCAACCGACATCAGTCATATTACAGTGCAGAAGCAACCAACGTTGGTTATAAGTCAGCCGATATCGGTCAGGAAGGAGCCGATGTCGGCAACCTATGTGTGCATGCAGTTTGCATGTGGGTTCCAGACTGGTCTATTTTTAGACAGGCAGTTTGCATGTAAAGACTATTTTTGGTCTTAGAGTTGCGAGTATAATTATTGTAATTAAGAAAGTCTAATTATTGTATGCATGAGATCTATATAATAGACTCATGGGCTGTATTGTAAAAGTGTTCTAGAAAGCCATTGTGTTTGAAGAGAGAGCAAGAGTAGCTCCTCCTAGTTCCAAAGGGGTGCTGAGTGTGTATGATCAAGGAGAGTTGCAGGTTGTGCAAGTTCTACTAGGAGATCCACCGGGGTACCAGTTGAAGAATCATGAGGACTTGGTGAGGCAAGGACAAGGGTTCTTCAGGGTGTAGAGATATCTACATGGTAAGTAAGGTCTGTTGATTTGCAGGTGGCAGCAAGAGAAGGGAAGATCTACTTGGAGTACGGTTGTGTACTTGGTGTACTGGCAGCGTTGTTACTGACTGGTGGAGGTGAACAACAACTCTGTGTTTGAGTTGATTGTTGTGACCGTGATGAGAGAGTGAAGTGTTGAAGGAGAATTACAGGTGAACCCTAGAAGTGTGGGAGCTCTAGAGTTGTGGGAAGAAGAAGTGTGGCATCTTCTTTATTGTATTTTCTTCTAAATGAGTATTAATACAATTGGGTATTGTCTCTCATAACCTGTGTTGTTTCACATTTCTAGTTATTCATTCTGGTTAAATTTCGTGTTTAGTTTCTTATACAGAGGTAATCATATTGTGCTCTAATTGAGGAGCAAGATCCTGACAAGTTGGTATCAGAACTATTTGTTGTTCTTGGTGCTTGACAAGTGGTGAAATACTTATCTTAGTAGGGTCATCATCACCATGAAAAGAAATTGATGATGCATTTCAATACAAAAATTTCTACATTTTTTAATATTTTCATCATATTCATCCAATTTACATTAAAAAAATTAAAACATAGTAATAATTAACATCATTTTACATTGTAAAAGCCATAGAAATAACCAAATAAACATAATAAACACTAAAATGCAATATTAATAACTAAAAAATCAAGTCTACCTTATGTCAGTTACATTCAGTCACTTATGTCAATTAGGGCTCCCATTGTATGCCATTTTGAACCAACTAGTTATTATGTTGAATACCATGTGCATTTAAGGAGAAATGAGCCCTGCACAACAAATCACATCCACCTTATGTCAAATGGGGCTCCAATTGCACACCATATTAAACCATACAAATATTGTGTTGATTATCATGCTCCTTTGGAGTGAAATAGACCTCGCACATTGAATTGCATCCACCTTAATTCAACTAGGGATCCCATTGCACACCATGTTAGACCAACCATGTATTTTGTTAAATTTCACATGCATTTGGGGAGAAGAAATCCCTACATAGTAAATTGCATCCACCTTATATCAATTTGGGATCCACCCACATGTTATTTTGGACCAACTAATGATTGCATTGAATGTCATGCACATTTGGGGTGAAGCCAACCCTGCATAGGAAATTGCATCCACCTTATGTCAATTTTGGCTCTAATTACATTCCATATTGGACCAACCAAGTATTTCATTAAATGAAATGTGTGTTTGAGGTGAAATAGTTCCCACACAATAAATCACATCCACTATATGCCAATTGGTATTTCTATTACAATCCATGTTGAACTAACGAAGGTTTTATTTGGTGAGAAACAAATCTCACATAATGAATTGCATCCACCTAAATTAAATTGGGGATACCATTACACACCATGTTAGACCAACTGAGTATTGTGTTAAATTTCACACACATTTGGGTTAAAGCAAGCCCCACACAATGAACCACACCCACCTTATGTCAATTGGGGCTCTACTTACATGTCATTTTGGACCAACCAATGATTGCATTGAATGTCATATGCATTGGGGGTGAAGAAAGCCTTGCATAACAAATTTCATCCACCTTATGTCGATTTGGGTTCCAATTTCATGCCTTATTAGACAAACTAAGTATTGTATTGAATGTCATGCATGCTTAAGGTGAAGTGATTCATACACAATGTATTGTGTCTGCCTTATGTAAATTGGTGTTGTTGTTTCAATCCATATTAAACCAACCAAGGTTTTATTGAGAGTGAAACAAACCTTTCACAATGAATTACATTCACCTTAAGTCAATTCGGGAACCCATTGTAGACCATATTAGACCAACAAAGTATTGCTTTGAATTTCACACATATTTGGGGAGAAATAATCCCCACACAATGAATCACATCTACTTTATGTTAATTGGGTATCCACTCACATGCCATTTTGGACCAACCAATGATTTTATTGAATGTCACATGCATTTGGGGAAAATAAATCACAACATGAGAAATTGCATCCACCTTAGGCCAATTTGGGCTCTAATTGCATGCCATATTGGACCAACCAAGTGTTGTATTGAATGTCACATGTGTTTGAGGTGAAGTGATTCCCACATAATTAATCGTGCTCACCTTATGTCAATTTGTGTTTCCTTTACATGCCATATTGAACCAACCAAGTATTATGTTGACTATCATGCATGTTTAGGGTGAAAAAATCCCTATGTAACAAATTGCATCCACCTTATGTCAATTGAGGTTTCTATTGCATGTCATATTTGACCAATCGAGTATTTTTTTGAATTTCATGTGCATTTGAGGTGGAACAATCCCCACACAATGAATCACATCCACCTTATTTCAATTAGGACTATGATTGTATGCTTTATTAAACCAACCAAGTATTTATTTGAACGTCACACATGTTTGGGATGAAACAAGACTTGCATAAAGAATCACATCTAATTATGTCAATTAGACCTCCCATTGCATGCTATATTATACCAACCAAGTATTGCATTAAATATGACCTGCACTTGGGGTGAAACGAGCTCTATGCAACAAATCACGTCTATATTATGTCAATTAGTGCTCTAATTGCATGACATATTGGACCAATCAAGTATTACATTGAATGTCATGATCATTTGGGGTAAAAATCCATGTAAAATCAATCACATCTACCTTACGTCAATTGCGGATCCCATTCATGCCATATTAAACCAACCAAATATTATGTTTAAGATCATGCACATTTAGGGTAATATGAGCCCTGTGAAATGAATTGTGTCCACCTTGTATAAAATTGGGCTCTTGATGCACACTATATTAGAACAACCAATTATTGTGTTGATTCTCACACATATTTGGGTGAAACAAACCCTGTAAAATGAATCTCATACACATTATCTCGAATAGGGCTTCATTTTAATGTCATATCGAACCAAGTATTATGTTGAATGTCACATGTGTTTGGGGAAAAACAAGTCCCTAAAATGAATCACATCCACCCTCTGTCAATTAGGTCTCCAATTAAATGACATATTGGACCAACCAAGTATTGAATTGAATTTCACACACATTTAGGGTGAAAAGAGTCTTGCACATCGAATCACTTCCACCTTATGTCAATTGGGGCTCCCAGTGCATGCCATAACTAACCAAAAAATTATTATGTTTAATATCACATGTGTTTGGGATGAAACTCAAATCATTTAACTAATTTCATCCACCTTATGTCAAGTGGGGCTACAATTTCATACATATTATAACAACCAAGTATTGCATTGAATGTCAACCGTATTTTGGGTGAAACAAGCCCTACAAAACAAATCACATCCACTTTATGCCAACCAAGTATCTAATTTCATGCCATATTGAAACACTGACTATTGCATCAAATTTCATGCATATTTTGAGTGAAATTAGTCTTGAATAATGAATCATTCCCACCTTATGTCAATTGGGGATTCAATTGTATGTCATATTGAACCAACTGAGTATTGTGTTGAATGTCATGCATATTTGGGACAAAATGAATCTTATAGAATGAATCATGTCTACATTTTGTTAATTGAGGCTCTAATTGCACACCATATTGGACCAATCAAGTATTGTGTTAAATGTGTCATGCATTTTGCACTATGAATCACATTCACCTTATGTCAATTGGGGCACTAATTGAATGACAGTTTGAACCAACTAATTATTATGTTGAATCTTATATGCATTTGATGTGAAATGAGCCCCATGAATCACATCATCCATATGTAAATTGGTGGTCCCATTACGTGTCATATTAAACCAACCAAGTATTACATTGAATCTCACATGAATTTAGGGCGAAACAATCCTATGCAATGAATCATGCCTACCTTGTGTCAATTGAGGTTTCAATTGCACATCATATTGAACCAACTAAGTATTATATTAAATGTCACATGTGTTTGTCCCACACAATGTATCATGTCCACCTTATGTCAATTGGGGTTACAATTGCATGTCATATTAGACTGGATGAGTATCTCATTGAATAGGAATCACATCCACGTTATGTTGATTGGAGATACCATTGCACACCATATTATACCAATAGAGTATTACATTAAATCTCATGTGCATTTGGGGTGAACCGATCCTTGCACAATAAATCACATCCATTTTATGTCAATTGGGACTCCAATTACATGTCATATTTAACCAATAGAGTATTGTTTTTAATCTCACATGCATTTGGCATGAAATGATCCCCATACAACTAATTTTGTCCACCCTATTTTAATTGGGGATCCAATTAAATGCCATATTAGACCAACTAAGTATCACATTGAATGTTATGCGTGTTTGGATAAAAATGAGCCATATGCAATGAATCACGCCCACCTTTATGTAAATTAAAGGCCCCATTGCACACCATATTGGACCAATCAAGTATTGCATTTAATATCACATGTTTGGGGTGAAATGCGCCTCTATAATAAATCACATCCAACTTACATCAACTTTGGCTTCATTTATATCCCATATTTAACTAACCTAGTATTGTGTTAAATGTCAAGCATGTTTGGAGAAAAATGAGCCTGTGTAATGAAACACACCCACCTTATTTAAATGGGGCTCTAATTGCACACCATATGAGCCAACTGAGTATTGCATTGAATTCCACATGTGTTTGGAGTGAAACAATCTTTGCACAATGAATTTAATCTGACTTATGTCAATTAGGGATCCCATTGCATTCCATATTAGACAAACTAAGTATTGTGTTGAATCCCATGCACATTTGTGGTATAACAAACTCTAGGCAACAAATCACATCCACTTTATGTCAATCGGGGTTCCAATTGCAAGCCATATTGGACCAACTAGGTTTTATGTTGAATCTCATGCATGTTTGGGGTGAAACGAGCCATGTAAAATGAATTGTTACCCTTTTATATCAATTGGGGCTCCAATTAGATACCATGTTGAACAAACCAACTATTGCATTGAATATCACACACATTTGGGCATAAATGAGTCCTACATAATAAATCACATCCACCTTACGTCAATTGGGGCTCTAATTTCATGCCCATTTAAACTAAGTATTATGTTAAATGTCATGCACATTTCAAAAGAAACAAATGATACACAACTAATCACGTGTGTTTCGAGCAAAATAAGTTTTGTACAATGAATCAAATCCACCCTATTTTAATTAGAGATCCAATTTCATGCCATATTAAACCAATTCAAGTATTGCATTGAGTGTCATGCACATTTTAGATGAAACAAATGCTACATAACTAATAATGTGTATTTGAGCAAAACAAGTTTTTTACAATGAATCACATTCACCCTATGTTAGGTAGGGATCCAATTGCATGCCATATTGAACTAATCCAAGTATTGCATTGATTGTCATTCACATTTGGGGTGAAATGAACCTTACACAATAAATTGCATCCAACTTAATTAATTATGGATACCATTGCATGCCATATTTCACTAAGTATTATGTTGAATGTCATGCTCTTCTAGGGTGAAAAAATTGCACACAACAAATTGCATCCACCTTATGTCAATTTGGGATCTAACTGTAAGTCATATTGGACCAACTGGGCATTACAATGATTATCATGTGTATTTGGGGGCTTAACGAGACTTGTACAAGGAATCATGTCCACTTTATGTTATTATGATTATAATTGCATTCCATATTGGATCAACATAGTATTACATTGAATCTCATGCATGTTTCAAGCAAAATATGTCTCACACAAAAATTTACATCCATCTTATGTCAATAGGAGCTCCAATTATATGCCATATTAAACTAATTAAGCATTTCATTGAATTTCATGCATGTTTATGGTGAAATGAGTCCCAAAGAATTAATCACGTGTTTGGGGTGAAACAATCCCCATGAAATAAATAACATCCACCATATACTAACTAGGGCTCTAATTGCTTAGTAAATTGAACCAACTAGGTATTGCATTGAGTGTCACACATGTTTGGGGTGAAACAAACCCAATGAAATGAATCACATCTACCTTATGTTGAATGGGACTCCCAATTTCATGTCATATTGTACCAACATAATATTGCATTATATTTCATGCACATTTAAGGCAAAACAAGCACTGCGCACTAAATCTCATCAACCTTATGTCAATTAAGGCTCCCATTTCATGCTATGTCAAACCAACCAAGTATTATGTTGAATGACATGTGTATTTGGGTAAAAATGAGCCCCATGTAATGAGTCACGTCCATATTACATTAATTTTGGTCCAATAGCATGCTATATTGGACCAAACAAGTGTTGTGTTAAATGTCACATGCATTTGGAATGAAAAAAACCACACAAAATGAATCATGTCCACCTTATGTAATTTGGGAATCTAATTTCACACCATATTATATAAATCAAGTATTTTGATGAATGTCATGCATGTTTTTTGTGAAATAATCCTTTCATAATGACTCGCATCTACCTTATGTCAATTGGGGTTGTAATTACACATCATATTGAAATAATCGAGTATTTTGTTGAATTCCATGCATGTTTTGGGTGAAACAAGTCCCATGTAATGAATGTATTTGGGGTGAAATAAACCTCATGGAATGAATCAACTCCAAATTATGTTGATTGGGGATCAAATTTCATGCCATATTTGAACATGTATTACGTTGATGCTTGTGGGAAAAACAAGCCTTGTGCAATGAATCGTGTCCACCTTATGTCAGTGGGATCCAATTGTTCACCATATGTAACCAGTAGAGTAGCTAATTAAATGTCACATGTGCTTAGGGTAAAATTATTCCCATACGAATAATTACATCCAACGTGTTCCAATTGGGTTTCCCATCAAATGTGATATTAGACAAAACAAGTATTGCACTAAATATCAGATGGATTTGATGTGGAACGTTCCTTGTATAATGAATATCATCAATATTGTGTCAATTAGATCTCCCATTACATGTCATATTGTACAAACCATGTATTATGTTGAATTCCATGTGCATTTATATAAAAATAAGCCTAGAACATTAAATTACATCCACCTTATGTCAATTTTTGCTCTAATTGCATGTCACGCTAGACCAAATGAGTATTATGTTGAATGTCTCACATGTTTTGGGTGAAATGATCCCCACACAATGAATCAAATCCACCTTATCTCAATTAGGGATCTAGTTATATGCTATATTGTAGATCAACCAAATATTCCATTGAATGCCAAATGCATTTATGGTGAAATAACCCTTTGAAAATAATTGCATCCACCTTATGTCAAATGGGGCTCTAATTGCATATCATATTGAACCAATTAATTATTGAGTTGAATGTCACATGTATTTGGGGAAAAAATATTCTCGTAGAATGAATCATATGTATTTGGAGAGAAATGATCCATATGCAATAAACCACATCCATCTTATTTATTTGGGGCTGCAATTGTATGCCTTATTGGACCAATCGAGATATATGTTTAATTTGATGCATGTTTTAGTTAAAATGAGCCATGGCAAGTTACATCCACCTTATGTTAATTGGTGTTTCAATTTCACTCCATATTAAACTAATTAAGTATTTTAAGGAATTTCATGCATGTTTCGGGAGAAACAAGCATCACACAACTAATTGTGTCTACCTTATATCAATTGGGGATCCAATAACATGTAATATTTAACCAACTAAGTATTGCATTTAATGTCACATGTATTTGTGAAAAAATGAACCCACACAACAAATCGTATCCACCTTATGTCAATTGGGGCTTTTGTTTAGGAATGTTAATTGATTTTAATTCAATATTTCACCTTGTGTGAAAAATGGGTTCTTCTTTCCTACTTATAATTAATTTACATGATATATGTTCACTTTATGTCATTGTAATTAATTTTTTAATTCAATAAATTATTACAGTTGCATGACAAGAAAAAAATATCTTATTATCAATCTATGAAAGACTTCATTTTAAATAAGGAGATTAAAAATTCATAAAATACAATTGTAGATACTAAAATACGGTATTACACACTTGGAAACATCAAGTTTTACCTGCATTCACTATACATGAGTTGTGTGTATATATAAATCTAATTCTCCATTATCTCACATCCACATGCTATCTATGGATCCAATCCTTATAAGTTTTTGTTGGTCATCTATAAGAATTCCCCCAGTCTAGAAATCTTTAAATCATTAAATCAGTATCCATGTCTTCTGGATAGGAATGTCAAACTCAAAACATACCATTTGATGGTACCATATGAGTCTGATAACATCATCATTCATCTAACAATGGTCATATTTCAAAATCAAATCATTCATATGGGTTGGCCCATCTGACTAACATGTCGATGGTGTGATAAACTACCAAAGAGTATCATATAATTATAAAATAAGTTTAGGCTTATTGATCATCTAACACTTATCCAGGTTACATCTATACACTACTCCAGGGTTACTTCTATACACTACTCCACATTGAAAGGGGCTTACCTATTCTTCCCAATTTGTAAATTAATCACAAGAAGTATGTCTTAACCAAGTTTGAAGCACCTAAAAACCAAGTCAAATTTGTCATTTAATAAGTGTCAAAAGATAGATCACATGTTAGATACATCCAAGGAGTACTAATTGCAAACATTCACCTAATGGAGATAAATACATACACGGTGAATTTCCTCTTCAAAGTATTAGATATATAGGTAGTGCTCAACCATTCAACGGGGATTGGTTGGGATTGGTTCAACCCACCTTTCCTCCCATTTTGTATAACTAATTAAATAAATGCAAGTGGACCTAGGATTTCAATTGAAAAATATATATTTATGGTTATTGTGTATACATCAAACTATGGGATTATGCACACAATCATAATAAAATTAATTGCATTGACCTATACCTGAATAAAAGCATGGGATTTGTGCAGATAGAACTATCAATTTCAAAACCTGACACTACCATCCTAGCAAGCCCAAAACTCTAGATCCTGATCTGATGGCTTATAGTTCAAATTTACTGCCAACTTGCCACCTGCCTATAGTCTTAGTCCTATAAAAAGTAGTTAAATGCTAAGTAACTTATCCTTGTAATATAATTTATATATTTAGAAAGTTAAAGTGTCAAATTGATTTAAAGCCTTTACATTAAGACCTATACTTTTTTACCCCACATTTTAATCTGAACTATTAAAATAATTATTACTTTATTAAGGGTTAGCATTAATCCAAAATAGGGAAAAACATATTAGTAAACCCATATAGTTCTTGAAATTTTTGAAATATTAGGTTTCTTTTAGGGTTTCATCCTTATTTTATAGGTTTTTATATTTTTACCTTAGAGTTTCATTTTCAAACATGATTTATAATTTTTCCCTAATATTATAAATTACACATGGTTATAATGAATGGACATAGTTTCTAATTATTTATGCAAGTTATGGTTATAATTATTAAATATTGTTTCCCTCTACTATGTGAAATATGTAACAATTGTGTAATGTCATGGATCAAATCTTTGTACAATATTAAGATTGTAATTAATAATGACCAATGTTGAGCCCCCTACGGTCCATATTGATGTGACAACCAATTCAAGTTGATTCCTATTACCACTAGGCACCAAAGGGATTGTGTGATCCCCTTTATTCCTCCTACTCCCACTATTCACACTAAGGTCATCATGGATTTTGTGATACATGCTATACATCCTCTTGATGGAATTATTATTAATATTATATATGATAATGCTCATGAACATGAAATGAGTATCGAGGATAGATTTGATGACATTGATGAAAATGAATTAATATAATATCTTGACATGATCCACAAATGCATGATTTAATTTTATATGTAACAAGAGATTATCAATAAAACTTGCTCATGCTCATATATCTAAATAAGAATGTGATCCCTTAAATTATAATAATCAACCTTTTGGAGGTACTAATCCCACCATAGGCATTTAGACCACTATTATAGATACTATTCTTACATTTACACCTCTAGTTACATATGTGAGATCTACCCAAGGTGTGAGGGAAACACATGTATTCCCTCAAATTTCTATGCCCATTTCTACCTAGTCAACCTATGTCAATCTTAAAAATACTATGCATATTACATCATCAACATCACCTACTACACATTATTTTGAGCATATTGTTTCAAGTCTACATGCTTAGGTGTTACAGTTATATCAAGTTGCTTCTAGAGCTAGTCATTCAACATATTCACATGTTTTGCTTCATAATCTATCACCCCCTAATATTATAGCTTATATGTTACATATATGTTTTATAGCTCCTAAGATTTAATTATATGATGGTAAAGATGATCTTTAGTAATATTATTGATCCTTCCACCCAACATGCTTGGATTATGCATCCAATGATAGATTATTGACCAAGATATTTATAAGAAGTCTCAAATACTACAATTTGAGATGGTTCTATAATCTCCCTTTCAAAAACTTTTGAGCATTCAACCCTTTATCAGATCAATTTATAGCACAATTCTCCATCAACATTGACGAGAAATTATCTTATGTACAAATTTCCAAATTCAAACAAGGATCCAAAGAGCCAAGCACTTATTATGTACTTCAGTGTAAGACCATGCTAGCTAAGATGACCAATCATATGGAAAACAAATGAGTTAAAAAACATATTCAAGAAAAGTTTACTTGCATCACTCCATAATTCCATATTATTCAATAAATGCAAGTGTTTGATGGGTTATGCCATATAGTGAGAGACTGAGAAGACAAACTCATAGATTTGAATAAACATGCGTATGCACCTACTACAACTAATCTAATAAATTTTCAAAGCAAACCAAACTAAAAGGTTAAATCTAATGAGGCAAAACATGAGGTAAAAACAATGGTTAATGTAGTATCATAGCTTATAAATTATCCTCTCTATATAGGAGGTGTTCTCATGATTATTTCATCCTCCTCAAATGTATTTACAAAAGTTACTCAAGTGCGACCTCATATCTCTCCATGCACCACAAAAGGTTTATATGAGTAGGCCAAAACCTAAAGGATATGATAGTAATGCATATTGTGATTATCATCAATTTTTGAGTCATTATAAAAAGAAATGCTTCAAGATAACACACAAGATACAATATCTTATTGATGGCAAAATTATTGAGCTTAACACACCTATAGAGGATGGTCTACGAAAACCAAATGAAAATTTGAAGTTAAAAATTTTCTCTGATCCATTTCTCAAGCATGAGAAAACTGAGAGTAAGGATACTTATGAAGTATATTATACATACAATATGCATCCCCTCTCATGGCATATTATCACCCTGAATGATATAATTAGAACACTTATAGTCACATCAACATAATGACCTAAAATTACATTTTATGATAGTGAGTTTATTGAGTGTTAGGATTGTGGAGCTAAAAGCTTCACTGATGCAAACAGGAGTGGAGGTTGCAGAATGAGTTGCTGAGTGTCAGAAGTGTTTGGCGTTGGTCTGGCCAACCGGTGTCGGCAGGATAAGACAGGAAGGCAACCGACGTCGGTCATATATCGGCCGGCGTGGCGACCCCAGGCGGACAGGGACCGACGTCGGTCACCTGTGTAGTTCGACTGCGAGTCAATTACGGGCAGTGAGCTAATGAACAAGAGTTTGCATGATGAGTGCTAATTTTAGACTCATAGCTGCGGATCTAATTATTGTAATTAGATGTCTAATCATTGTTTGGATGAGATCTATATAATAGACTCATGGTTGTATTGGAAAAGTGTGCTAGGGAGTAAGAGAGCATAATTATAAGCTCCTTCTATGTGTGAGGTAGAGCTATGGTGCGTTCCTCCTAGTGCCACAGTACCAGGTGTGTTGGTGCTGGATTGGAGAGCCAGCTGGGTTCTTCAAGAGTGTAGGATCTTGGTCACAGGTGCATGGCCTATATAGGAGATCTACATGGTAAGTAAGATCGTTGATCTGCAGGTGTATGTGTGTGCAAGGTTGAGGTTCACAGGTGAATAGAACCATTGATTGATTTGCAGGTGTGCAAGGTCATACAGACAGCAACACAATAGGGAGCAGTATCAGGCAGGATCTACTTGGAGTACAGGTGTGTACTCGGATAGAGCAAGAGGAAGGCAAGGAAGTTCTTTCCATAAGTATGGTCTGTTGAATTGCAGGTTGTTGCAGATTCATGGGAGATCTACTTGAAGTACCTTGAGTACTTGTACGTGGAGTGCTTGTGGAGTGCGTGGAGCACTTGTGGTGTGCGTGGAGCACGGGAGGTGAACACCAACTCTGTATTTGAGTTGGGTGTTGGGACAAGTACTGTGAGAGGGAGAGCTTTGGGGAGAAGAATTACTGTTCACTTGAGGTGTGGGAAACCTCTGTAAGGTGGTGGAGAAGAAGTGGCATCTTCTTTATTGTATTCTTTTCTGTATAAAGTGTTAATACAATTTGGTATTGTCTCTCATATCATGTGTTATTCTGAATTCTAGTTACTTGGTGAATCTGGTTAATTTCCGCATATTAAGTTGCTTGGTATTGGTAATCAAATTGTGTGCTTCCGGTTTATCCACCCATCCTCCCAACAAGTGGTATCAGAGCCTTGGTTGTAGGTTCTTGAGCTTGATACCAACAAGTGGTATCTGAGCTGAGGTTGGAGGAAGCAGGTTTTGTGTTTGGTTACAGGTCACTCTCAGGGGTTTCTGATCGAGTGGGAGTAGAGCAACAGCAGATCAAAGTAAGCTAAGAATGGAGGAGTTGAAAAGCACAGATGGTCACTCACGGTCCTATGGAAAGAAAGAGCAGGTAAAAGATTATTGTTGGTTGGTAACAGATCAGCATGAAGAAACTGAAGATACAGATGTAGCAGGTGTTGTTGCACAGGATGTGTTTGCAGGTTTCTTGGATAAAGTTGAATCTTGGATAAAAGATTCGGTTGCCTCTTTCCATGCAGTTCCAGGTAGAGGAGCTGGTAAGCCTTGCCAAAGAATTGGCAAAGGGGAAGTGAAGCTGAAATTGCAGGCGGCCAACACACAGGTGTTGATGAAGGTCATGCAGGTCCCAAGTTTGGAGATATGGCTAATTTCTTCAGAAAGATTGGGTGATGAGAGATGCACAAGAACTCTCACAGCGGATGCACTTGAATTAGCTGGTGGTAAGAAAACAGGTATCCTTTATCTACTTGTTTATATTACTGATTCCTCTTTTGTTGCGGAGACGTGGCTTCGTAGGCTTGGTCACATGAGCAGGAAGAAGATGCATGCTCTTAAGCGAAAGACAGATATATTTGACAGGCTTAAGAACTGGAAAGCCTTGGTGTTTATGGAGGAGATGGCGGACAGAACCCAGTGGATGTGGCTGGATACTTCTGAGCAGGGCAGTTTGGACATGGATTTTGATTCAAAGAAGCTCGCGGGTAAAAAGTCATCACTCACAGGCGAACACAGGTACCGATGTCGGTCAGGAGGAACTGGCATCGAACAGACAGGTGCCGATGTCGGTCATGTGCAGACCGAAGCCGGCGATGTCGGGCAGAGTAAGACTGACGTCGGTCATGAGACCGATCGGCAGTATGTAAGACCGATGTCGGTTATCAGGACCGACGTCGGCAGCAGGGACACTAGCGCAGGCAGGTTGGTAGTCAGGTACAGACGCATGGAACCGACATCGGTCGGATGCAGACTGTGGAGTGACCGAGGTCGGTCACTGTAACGGATTTTGGGTGGACAGCAAGCTGTCAAGGAGTCTCAAACACCCATACGGAGGACTGAAGGCGTAAGTAGGCCCTCAAATTCGTTGTTCCTCTTCTTTATACATGTTGCTGATTGTAGAGCAGGAAGGATCCAGGAAACAGGTGTGAGCTTGGCATGGATGAGGATGTGATTCCTTGGAGGAGAACCAGACAGGTGTGTTTTGGTAGAGTTGCCAGCAGGTATGAAAAGCACAGAGACGAATGGATACCTTAGTAGAAGAATGGAGAGAACAGATACATGAGACGGAAGATCAGGTATATGTCTTGAGGAGCTGCAGGACAGTGGTACCAGGTTTGACAGGTGGAGGACGAAGCATGGCTTCAGTCAGTGTCAGGTAACTACTGTGGTTTTGTCTTACCAGGAGGATGATGAGTCATGACATCATTCTATTGCTGTATGTGGATAGTATGCTAGCTAGCAGGGGTGTACATACCTGAGCTAAGGGTAAGATTAGTTCAGTGGCATGTCAGGAGGAGTTTGAAGCAGCGGAATTCTTTGACATGGGAGGCATGGAGATCACAGGTTGATTTTGTCTCGAGTGGGAGCTGATGTG
Organism: Torreya grandis; assembly: GCA_037957365.1. Taxonomy (NCBI): domain Eukaryota; kingdom Viridiplantae; phylum Streptophyta; class Pinopsida; order Cupressales; family Taxaceae; genus Torreya; species Torreya grandis. Next base: position 495,784 of record JARHVA010004214.1, read on the forward strand.
AATCAGGTGTTGGCGAGGTTCAAGATGCAGAGCCGGAGCACACTAAGGGCTGGACAGGTACAGTGTCCGAAATCACATGAGGTCTGGTATAGACCTGAGTATTCCCATGCAGTGGGAGCTGTCAGAGAGTTAGGAGCTAATTCGGGGAAGTGGATTCTCAATTTGAGAGGGACCGGCAGCAGGTGTTGCTATGCAGGGTCAGGACTTCACTACATGTATTTGTAGGTTCGGATGTGGCAGGGTACTCGGATGATAGGTGGTACACCACGGGATGTGTGGTGGGTTGTCTTCAGGTGGGAGCTTGAAGAGGGATACAAACCAGGAAACAGATTAGATGGAGTACAGGTACAGGTACAGTGCAGCTGTTTATCTCCAAGTGGGAGATTGTTAGGATTGTGGAGCTAAAAGCTTCACTGATGCAAACAGGGGTGGAGGTTGCAGAATGAGTTGCTGAGTGTCAGAAGTGTTTGGCGTTGGTCTGGCCAACCAGCGTCTGCAATAAGACAGGAAGGCAACCGACGTCGGTCATATATCGGCCGGCGTCAGCGACCCCAGGTGGACAGGGACCGACGTCGGTCGCCTGTGTAGTTCGACTGCGAGTCAATTACGGGCAGTGAGCTAACGAACCAAGAGTTTGCATGATGAGTGCTAATTTTAGACTCATAGCTGCGGATCTAATTATTGTAATTAGATGTCTAATCATTGTTTGGATGAGATCTATATAATAGACTCATGGTTGTATTGGAAAAGTGTGCTAGGGAGTAAGAGAGCATAATTATAAGCTCCTTCTGTGTGTGAGGTAGAGCTATGGTGCGTTCCTCCTAGTGCCACAGTACCAGGTGTGTTGGTGCTGGATTGGAGAGCCAGCTGGGTTCTTCAAGAGTGTAGGATCTTGGTCACCAGGTGCATGGAAGGAGATCTACATGGTAAGTAAGATCGTTGATCTGCAGGTGTATGTGTGTTAGGTTCACAGGTGAATAGAACCATGATTGATTTGCAGGTGTGCAAGGTCATACAGACAACAACACAACAGGGAGCAGTATCAGGCAGGATCTACTTGGAGTACAGGTGTGTACTCGGATAGAGCAAGAGGAAGGCAAGGAAGTTCCTTCCATAAGTATGGTCTGTTGAATTGCAGGTTGTTGCAGATTCATGGGAGATCTACTTGAAGTACCTTGAGTACTTGTGGAGCACGTGGAGTGCTTGTGGAGTGCGTGGAGCACTTGTGGTGTGCGTGGAGCACGGGAGGTGAACACCAACTCTGTATTTGAGTTGGGTGTTGGGACCTGTGAGAGGGAGAGCTTTGGGGAGAAAAATTATTGTTCACTTGAGGTGTGGGAAACCTCTGTAATGGAGAAGAAGCATCTTCTTTATTGTATTCTTTTCATACAATTTGGTATTGTCTCTCATATCATATTCTGAATTCTAGTTACTTGGTGAATCTGGTTAATTTCCGCATAAGTTGCTTGGTATTGGTAATCAAATTGTGTGCTTCCGGTTTATCCACCCATCTCCCAACATTGAGGATGATTCAAATTTCCATGCATGATTCATATGAGCTTACATAAATTTGTACCCTATACAAAGTGTCATGGTCAATAACAATTCAAAAGAAAATATTTTCATAATGAGATTCTTTAATGCTCTTGGATACATGCAAAAGGACTTACAAGATACATCAAGATTAGTTAAGGGATTCAATGGAAAATTACAGGACACGTTTAGGCACATTGTTTTACCTCTTTAGGTGGGTTTTACCATAATGGCTATTATATTCCTATTTTTTCTGAGTAATGGGGTCTCTAACATGTTGTTAGGAGGCCTTTGGATATAAAATATTTGAATAGTACCATTTATAGTTCATCAATGTATCAATTATATACATTGCAATGAGGTAGTCATAGTTTTATACATTCAATATGAGTACCATATTCAAAGATTGGTATCTCCTTTTGTACCCCCATCACCACCATAGTTGGTTGTTACACTTATTCAAGATCATTATATAAAGACAACTATTACACCTATTCAATATCATTATAAAAAATGGTTGTTACATTTATTTAAGATATTTATATACACCTAATTTAGAAGAGAGTAGATGACTCTCCTGGATAGCCCATTCTTCAGTAGAAATTCATGTAAGACTCATAGATGCCTTTGCCTACTATATCATGCACCAAGCTAATTTTATATATAGTTCAATGTGTTCTACAATAAATACATGCATTGATACATTATCCTACTATAAAATAGACCCCATAGAGTCTTTGGCTTCCTAGAGTTATCCATAATGCATATGATTCCATGATTAGTGATGACAATGGTTACATTATCACACCTGGTTCTTTCTCATATTTTGATACACCTACATATAACACTTTTCACTCACAAAATGTGACCCTTGCACCATACAACATAGGAACATCCAATGGCTTTGATGGGATAATTGGTTATCACTTTTTAAATTTTAAGATAAATTCAAAAATATAAAAAAATCAAATAATTAAAAAATACAAAAACATTCAATATTCCAAAAATTAAAAATAGGGCCTAAGAATGACATGATTGTTAGATATATTATTTACATTTGTTATATATCACATGTTTGGTAGATGGCATATTATTATCTATACACACACGTATTTCATGGTATATGGGTGTGATGCAAGACATACATGTTGTACATGGGTACATAGATGTTATATTTTCCTATACCCAAGGCCATGCCAATGTTGGGGACATCTTATTCTATGGGGCACATTATTACAATTTATTTTTCTTTGACCTCTTACCATGTTGAGCAACATATATTTTTTACATGTCTTGCTATTTACTCATATCTTGCTTAATGTTACATATGTATGCTACTTTAATATGTTTGGACATTTACATACATATATGGTGTAGACTAGTTATCACTTATTTTATGCGTCATTGATGTTATTTCTCCTTCATGATAGGCTAGTCATTGCTTGTCTATTGTGTGTGACCTTTAGCCTTGTGTGTGTGACAGTTATTTATCCCTTGTTTTGCAACATGTTTATGTCCCTTGATTTTGGCCCTTGGCCTTCTGTGTGACATTCTCATGTCCCTTGATTACAACCCTTGGCCTTGTTTATTTTAACATTTCATGTCCCTTTTATGTGGCGCTTGGATTTATGTGTGACAATGAGTGCTATTTTATGTGCCTTTATCATGTGTGTTGTAGCTATAACATTGTTTGCTGAGTTTGTTAAGTTTTTAGGTGTCATGGTCCATATCATGCACCTCCCTTTTGTGTGAGGTGCCATAATTAGCATCATGCACCTTCTACTATGTAATATTACCCAATGTTTATATATGTGATGGTTACTATTGCATGCATAATTGTTACATCTATCTTGATAAGACACTTATATGCATTGCATTATATATGATTCATACATGCCTTGATGACATATACATTAGTGTAATGACATATTTTCCATATGTTGATATGAATCTATGCGATTGCATCTTTATACATGATACATGTGACTCTTTATTTTGAAATGAGTTACTTGTAGGTTATATCCATCACATAAAAAGGTAGGCATATTAGTGAACCTTTTGTAGATACCTAAGTGTCCATGAATAAAATATTCAAATTTTGAGACAGAATACAGGATTCAAATATTTCATATTAGTTCAGATATGGGACAAATATTTAGATAGTTATATAGATTATGAGAACATATGCCATGCATGTGCACTCACTTTACAGAGACATTATTTAGAAAGTACATATTAATATACACTTAGATGCATATGCACATAATTTGATGGGACCAAAAATTATAAATTTTCACATAAAGATACATTTAAGATACAGGTTCTCAGATTTGGCATATAGATGCATAGCATTATATATTAATTCATAGCAATTCAAGGGGAATAATATTTTTTCAACCACATATACACTATTATAGATATCAGTTGGCACCAACTTAGGGGGAATGATACTTGTTCATGAAAGTATACACTATGACAACTTATAATTTGTAACGATTCTTGAGGCATGATACTTGTTTATGAACATACACATTATTTTATATTTTGCAAATAGATTCATTAGTACCTATAGTGGGTAACCTTGAAGCTATAAGTTCATCTATAACAATTGATTCATATTTGTTTAGGTAATGTGGTTGAGGTTAAAAGATGTTTAATGACCTTAGCATTAGTCACAGTGAGCTAAATATTTGGCTCCCGCCTTTCATCTTGGGGTTACATGATTTACTACAGTTGAGGTTAAATGATGCTCAATGACAATGGAACTAATACTTATTCATGAGGGTTTGGAAATTTATCTTCCCAACTCATGGCCTTTCTTTATCTACACAAAATTGGGACTTGATCACCCCTAATTCTCCAAATGATTGAACAAGAGTAACCATTCTCCAATGCTTCAATAAGGAAGTATCATCTCCATCTATAACAATTGATTCATATTTATTTAGGTAATGTGGTTGAGGTTAAGAGATGTTCAATGACCTTAGCATTACTCATAGTGAGCTAAATATTTGGCTCCCGCCTTTCATCTTGGGGTTACATGATTTACTACAGTTGAGGTTAAATGATGCTCAATGACAATGGAACTAATACTTATTCATGAGGGTTTGGAAATTTATCTTCCCAACTCATGTCCTTTCTTTAGTTACACAAAATTGGGACTTGATCACCCTTAATTCTCCAAATGGTTGAACAAGAGTAACCATTCTCCAATGCTTCAATAAGGAAGTATCATCTCCAACAAGTTACAAGGCAACATTGTTTCACCCACATACAAGTGTACCAACTTTTCAAATTTAAATTATAGTTAAGATTTCATATTTCATTTTATGGATGTTGACTGCTACATATTCATTTCAATTTTTCATGGAGCAGGCTACACATTCAAAGCATCTTCGAAACACAAAGTGTTTTGTTCACAATAAGGTACATCTCTATCCTTTTATTCTACTATTTATAGTGAATTTCAATACTAGAATAAAACAAAGACATTTGTAAATAGTAAAGTTTAGTATTAGACACTTGATAATGTCATATTTGACTTACCTTTGCCCTACATGACTTTGACGTACATATATACTCTAATTCACCATTATCTCACATCCACATGTTATATATGGGTCCAATCCTTATAATTTTTGTCATTTATCTATAAGAATTCCCCAAGTCAGTGTCAAACTGATAAACTATCATACTCAGACATCACAATATCATCAAATTAATATTCCTATCTCTTAGAGAGTAACATTGGACTTAGAACATATTATTTGATGGCACTACTTGAGTCTGATGATTTCATCCTTTTCCCAGCAAGAATAATGTTTAAAAATTAAATTATTCCTATGGGTTAGACCATCCACCTTGTGTTTTAATGACATGATAAATTACCCAAAAATTCTCATATAAAATTAAAATAATTTAGACTTATTAATCCTCTAGTACTTATCTAGCTTACATTTATACACTACTGCACATTCAAAGGGGTTGCCCTATTCTTACCAATTTACAGATCAACCATAAGGAGTAGGCCTTATCCAAGTTTGTAGCACCTCAAATCCAAGTCAAATTTTTCATTTTATAAAATTAAAAATCTAGATCACATGTTGCATATATTCAAGGAGCAAAAATTGCATACATTTACCTAACAGGGAAAATTACATGTAGTTTGACTTCCATCTTTGGATTATTATAAATGTAATTTGTGCTCGACCATTTAATGAGGAGTGGTTCAAGTCAAATCAACTCACAAATTTACCACTTTTTTAGGCCTAATTATATCATTGTAAGTGGACCTAGGGTTTCAAGTGAAAGAAACATTTATGGGTTTTACACATGCAGTCATACTTTAGTCTTGCAAACACAGTCATAATAGAAGTAATCACATTGACTTGTACCTAAACAAAAGTGTGAGATTCACATATAAATAACCTTAATATTCATAACTTATTAACTACTAATAACAATCTGACACTTACGTAACAATCCCAATAAGCCTAGAACTCCAGATCCTAATTTGAACTGCCTATAATTTAAAATTATTCTTTCCCTATACCCTATCTACAGACCTAGTCCTCTATAAAGCATTCAAATGATAAGTATATTATCCTTGTATTTTACTTTCTATATTTATAAAGTTATATTTCCAAATAAATTACAAGCCTTTACATTTAGATATGTAGTTGATTGTTACACATTGTTATTTGAATTATTAAAACATTTTCTATCTTAGTAAGGGGGCATATAGAGCTTAGCCTTTGAATGATCCACTTCCCAAATGTAATGTGAATTTATCTTTTTACAGGGTCATAAGTATGTGATATGTCCTGATAATATATATAATGAAAATTTTGGGCTTTTCATATTGAACAATGTAAAGGTTAGTTCAAAAAGGGAAGTTTGGGATGTTGTATGCATTTTTCCATATTCTGGTCCAATGTATTCATTTGTAGATTGGAAACATTTAATGACATACAAGTTTATAATGTCAACATACAAAAAATGTGCAAATGCAACTTATCTTAAGTGTACTATAGATGCTGAGAAAAATGTCAACAAAAATTATGACCACAACTATATAGATGGTCATCTCTATGCATTTAAAAACATTGCTAGTTTTATAAATAACTCTCATTGAAGATGTACTATTGTTCCCAGTTTTAATTCATGGAGTGCATCAATGATTATGAATTATAGTGTATGCCAAATATAATGAAAATATATATTGTGGTCGAGGCTATAAAATATCTAGCTATGGGGGATGAGTTATTGATTGATTATATTATAAAAGACCCATTCTTGCTCATTTATGTGCTAAGTAATATAGGTCACCTATGTATATTGTATTATTTAAAAAAATAAATGATTATTTATTGTGTTTTATAATTGATGTAGTGGAAATCTAACTATGAATTTTTATTACTATTTTACCCTATTTTGGATTAATGTTATAATTATAATATCCGTACACAAGTGTTTGAGACCATTTGGAATCTTGTGATCTCCCTTAGTTTCCAAACTGTAATCTATGTAGTGTATATTATATCCTTCTTGATGGCATCTTTCAACCAAATTAGGGTTACTACTTCTTATGCAAGTACTATTCACCTCATATTCTTCAGAATTATTATTTTTATATAAACCCTATAAATATGCATAAGGGCCCTTCTCTAAAACACTTATTGAAACATACAACATCTCAGATACTGACCTATAAACATTGATAAAAAAATATTTTTTCCATAAACATTGTATGAAAATTACATTTTATATATCTGATTCAATATTAATCTCAACATAAAAAGTGTCATAGATCTGTCAAAAACTACTAGTGAAGATGACATCTTAACTATGTTTCCAATCACCTTGATCTCCTAATTGATTAATATTGTAATTAGAATCTTAGTGAACAATATGAAACATACTTCTCATAACTTTGTCTAGATCTAATTCATTTGATTTATATTTACAAAGTATAAGATCTATTACCACACATGTTGTTGATAAGGGTTTATATTATATTTCTTATGAAATCTTATGAATCTTCTTTCAATTTTTATTTGACCACTTCCCCTTCCTCTCTTAGTATGTTGGATTCAATTGTGATTTTTCTAGTTCTATTTAACATTACATTATCCATAGGCTATTAGGGCTAGTGCCTTTAGAGAGTTTTGTTGCCCATGATTTGTATCCTAAATGCAATATGATTGGCATGAGGTTCTCCTTAATAGGGTACAACCCCATCTATAGAGATATGGGACATATATATTTAATTGGGCATTAAGCATTATAGTCTGTTGGGGGTTATTTTCACCTCATTATCCTGAGCCTAACTATAGACAACCCCGTTAATACCTATTTCAATGAATTTTAGCTTATTTTTTGAGAAAGAAAGAAGAAACTATATATGGGTATGGTTGGAAAACCTATTTTATTATGCATGCATTGAATTAGATGATTGTGAAGAACTCTTCTTTGGCTCGGGAGGATGACATACAAATAATATAACACTAAGAAGATTTATTTGTTAGACACATAGTTGAGTGGATTACCTAGCGATAGCTAGATCCCAGAAGTAAGAGCTTCCTCAGGGGCTATCAATCCACACATTTTAAATAATTAAGTTTATAAAGTACTTGCATCAATAATCAAAAGGTATTGAAATTGAACACAAAAAATGCTTGATAAAGAACTAGACTAAGAATGACTAATATAGCAATAAACAAGTGATTGCTAGTGCTAAATGGCTCAGGTCTATTTAAGAAAATCAAACAGGGGTCTATGAATAGGTAGGGACATAAAACATTAGATTTGGTTGGGGGTAAAAGGGTGAAAATAACTTGATGTTGTTTTTTACCACAGTGACAATCGATGGTTAAGGTGACCATCGATGATCAAGGTGACCGTTGGTGGTTGGACAAACCATCAATGATTGAGATAACCATCGGTGGTTATTGTGTGTTGGTTGTAGGTAATAAATGGTTGATTGATGGGATCACAAAGTTGGATTATAAGACATGGGTTGGTGTTGGGCTGATTGTAAAACACCAAAAAAGTAAATGAATATTAAAAAATAAGTACTTATCTTGCAGAAAGTTGACTAGGTGGGTATTTGAGGTGGTTGGCCTATTGGTAGATTCTAACATTATTTTGATAGAGTAACGGTACTCAACACTTTGGTAGAGTGATGGTGGAAAGTTGGCTCTCTGATCTGATGGATGGTTGGATCGTTGATGATGATTGAGATATAAAAAAAAGAAACTGTAAATGCACAAGCTCTTGACAACAATTGTAGATGGTCTTCATCTCCCTGCTCCTCTCTTCTTATAAGCAAGAAAGGAGAGATGAAACAAGATATTAAATGGTATTTATAATTATAATTCATGCATACAATGGCTCACACATAGATTTAGATGAGATAATTTTATAAAATGAAGGTAGATGCTTGCATATTAGTGCTTAGGATGGTGGACTCTAACGATTGACAGTCAAGGTGACTGTTGATGATTACCCTGATCATCGATGGTCAAGGGTCAAAGGTAGGGTTGGTCAAAAGGTGTAGTTTTAACTATTAGGTCAACTGACTTAGGTTGAATGGGTCAGGTTGAGTTAGGGGTCAAGAAGGTCAAGGTGGGCCCTAAGGGGGTCCTAAGGTGGTCTAGGGGAATTTTGACATTTAGAATCATGGCGTGTATATTTTTGGTGTCTATATTTTGCCCCTTTTTATTATGTGGTTTGAATTAACAAGCTATAAAACAAAAAATTGGTTGCAAGTTGAAGGTTAAGTTGCCTCAAGTATGGGAGGAGGTGTTCCCATTCAAATTGAGAAGTGATGAGGTAAAACAAAATCGAGTGCGGGTTTGATATGTTGGTGAGGTAATGATAAAGTGGGTTGATGATAGGTTGGGTACTGAAGCGTAAGCATGCACGTAAAGTGCAACAAAAAGGTGTGATAGCCAAGATCATGTATAGACTAGATTACCATAGTTGGTAAAATTTATGTTAGTGCTAGAAGGACAAGTGACAAGTAGACTGCATGACTGCACTTAGGTATAGAAACTAGGTATACTTGTAAACACAAGCCTCCTAGGTAATGTTTGTGTTTCAAAGGGTATCCAAGGTAGGAAATACTCCTAGTGAAAACACAAACTAGTCAGGTATCATGGGTATCCAAGGTAGGAAGTGCTCCCAAAAAGACATAAGTGGGTTTGGTAAGCATGAGGTGGTGTAATTTTAAAAATTAGTCAACATGGCAATGTTGTTGCTATGGTCAAAGGACCAGGCAAAAGTTATCATAAAAATGCATGCTAAGTTGGGCAGAAATGGCTCAATGGTGAGGTATCAAGGTGATCAGGGTGGGTAGATAAGGTGGTCTCTATGGGTAGGTCATTTTGAAAAGTTGGTGTGAAAGGGGTAGAGTGAAAATGATTGTCCATAGCCTAACCATTGTTGGTTATAGGTATAAAAGGTGACTATCGACAGTCATCCTAACCATTGACGGTCAAGGGTGAACCCTAAAAAGCCATTGAATAAAATTAAAAAATGGATTTCATTTCACTCATTGTAATTTGTTGACCTTGAGCTCTAAAATTTTGGCATGTTCAGGGGAAAATATTGCTAACGAGGACCACAGAGGAGTTCACTATTAGCTGAGGTGGAGAGTGGACCAAGTGGACCAATGAGGATGTAGGGTGGGCATGGATGTGGATGAGGATAGATGAGTCTACAACTTACTCCTTAGTGATGGTCGAGGAATGAGGTAGGTGGTGCTTTTAGATTGATAAATGTAGTTTGAAATGCATTTTCATTGAGTGTGGAAGTTGATTGTTGGGTGCATAGGGTTAAGAATGATTATACTAGGTTATGCCTTAGGGACAGGGTTTTGCATATTTGGGTTAAAGTAGTAGGTGATTCCCAAATTGGGGAGGGCTATGTTTAGGTAGGGGTAGGAGAGGGACAAAACTAAGGTAAGCATGTTGGGTTTGATGGTTTGGGTGTATGTTGGGGTAGAATAGGGTTTGGGTGTTTTGCTCATAGAATACCCATAGTGACCATCGACAATCAGGTCTGAGCATCGATGATTGACATCCATAAAGTGATGGATGTCTGACTGTTGACATTTACTATGACTGTCGACGGTCGAGCAATCTAATTTTTTTTTGAATGTGTGTAAAGTGTCTTGAGTTAGGTTTTGTGGGAGATAACATTAGATTTGTGGATGGTTGATTAATAGGTTGGTTGGGTAAATGTTTATGGGTGACAACGAATAGCGAGTGGGTGGTAAAAGAGTATAGATTGTAGAGGTAAATACTAGTAGGGTGATGATTAAATGGTTTTAGGGTGGTTAGGGTGGTTGTAGGGAGTGAAGCTTGTATGTAATCATATAGATAACTAAGGTTGATTGATCCATGCAAGCATGGGAGTAGATATAGATGCATGATTAGGTGTCACGTATCTTTGTAGAGATCCACCAGGGGATGACCCCAGTTGATTGGGCCCATATGGAGGAGGTCAAGCTAAGAGAGATACGACACTACCAGCATGTACCACATGATGTGTCCATGATCATATCACTCATTGAGACATGGGATCCAACTATGAACACCTTATTATTATCGATCAGTGAAATCATGATCCTACCAGAGGACATGCACAAGATTACATGGTTACCCCTATGAGGTTATCTAATCTACCACATCGAGTAGGAGGAGTGTGTGGATCACCTTGAGCTATTATACAGTGATGATCATGATTAGGTTAGATGGCATGCTAGGGGATTTAGATACAACATGTTGTATGAGAGGGTGATAGATGAGAGGAGATTCATGACTATGTTGATTATTGTCATTTTGTGCTTTTCCCTTGCTAATTTGAGTAGTGGGAGGTTCCCATACGTGTTACTAACGGTGTTGGTTGAGTTGCTACTAAGGTGATTGTATTCAGATGGGTACTTATTCTCTTGGTGTAGATATACAGGGAGCTATGGGGATTAAGGGCCCATAAGAGGTATGACATCAATGTCAATCTTGTTTTATATTGATAGGCCCATGAGCACATCTGGGTGCTAAGGCCAATGGCATTGCCATGGATGGGATATGCATAGATTGAGTTCCCAATTGGTTATATGAGGTGGAGAGATGACTTTATTGTTTTAGGTGCAGGAGGAGGTGCACATAATGTAGACTGGTTTAGGGGTGCACTAGATGCACTAGTGATTGGAGATATTACCTAGAGACCTGATCCAAAACTCAAAAAGCTTTGGTTGAAATATAATTCAAAAATAAGAACAACATAATTCAAATAATGCTATCTCTGAAAAGAGATGTTTTATTTATCAAAATTGCAAACCCAAACATATGCTTATCTTTGAGAAGAGATGTCTCATTTCCATTTTGGGTTACATCTTCATTTATACATGTTTTGAAGGTGTGGGGAGGATGTGGAAGGTCACCAATCTCAAGGGAGATGAATTGGTTCGACTTCCACGATTTACAACAATATAGAATTCGAGGAATTACTATTTTTAGACTGCACTACTAAAATTGAAATTTGGGATACTTCCATTGGGTTTTAGGGGGTCAAACTTCATTAAGCAAAGCTCATGACATCTCATGACATTCTCCTCATTATTAGCTTTCCAACAGTTCAAATGGTGAGTCAATTAGAGCTACGATGCAAAAGTTATGGCTCCCAGAAGTTCCACTATCAATTGGGGTAGACCCATCACCCGAATTGTCATCTAGATTGTTGTCCGGATAATTCCTCCCTCCTTGAGAAGCAATGGTCCCCATTGCATCAAGATTTTTCATCAAGTGTGGTAGTTGTACTTTGATTTGATTCCCGATGCATCTTGGAAGGGACTGTGATTTATGGAACTGTGTAGGGCTTGATTGTTCACCATTTCTGTCTGACCATCAGTCTATGGATGGAAGGCCATGAACTTCTTTAGCTTGGTATCTATTTATTTATGTTGTTGTGTTGTTTGCATAGTCAGGGTTGTAACATTGGCCTTTTTGGAATCCTGTGGCTTGACCACCATGAGAACAAATTTCTTGGCACTAATCAGAGAGACAGATGTAGAAGGTGATACTTCTGGTACCCTGTAGCGCCATGTTCCAAGAGTGAGAGTGATCCTTATAGTTCTTGATTCATATATACCATGTCGATCATACATGAATGGTTGACCAAAGAGTACATCACAAACATCTAGATTGACCACATCACATAAGACCTCATCTTGGAAAGGTTGTATTGCATATGAGAGAAGACATTGGTGGGTGACACAAAGGTTTCTCCCTGGACTCAACCATCCAATACTGTATGGTTTTGGGTGAGGCTTCATAGATAGATTTATGCTTTTCACAACATCAATAGAGATTAAATTCTTTTGACTTCCACTATCAAGAATGAAATGTAGAGGCTTACCTTTCACCCATAACTTAGAGTGAAACAACCTTTCCTTATCATCTAGCATCTTGTCATGTGTCTGTGATGAAGCAACAATGGCTTCAGGATCAACATCTATAATTTCTTTTTCAACCTCTTCGATTGCAGGGTCTGTATGAGGTAGAGCAAAGGAATGTGACTCAGAAAGTAATGATTTGATAGCTCGACATTCTTCTTTGGAGTGAGTTCCAGATTTGTGATAATCACACCACTTCCCAGTCTTTCCTTCCTTTTGCTTCCAATGTTGGCCTCGTGTTTGACCTTCTTTGTCACTTTTCCATTTTAAAGACTGATTCTTTATATTCATTCTTCCATGCTTCTGCTCAATCTTCACTATGAATTTGTATGCCTCACCGATGGTTTCCAATTTGAAGAGTTCCATTTCTCCCCATATGTACCATTGTAGTCTGCCATGATATTTGAGAACCTTATGTTTCTCACTTTCTTGGATGCTCAATCTCACAGATAGAGAATGAAAAATGTCAGTGTAATCTTGAACAGATTGTTCCTTACTTTGGTGAAGTTGTTTCCACTATATATACAGATCGTCATATGCTCCTATGGGGTAGTATTCTTCCTTTACAACATCTATGAAATCATCCCATGTAGGTTCTTTCTCAAGGCCAATATCATCTGCATTGAATCTCTTTTTGTACACTTCCCACCAATTTTTGACAGGCAATGATGCTTTCAGAAGAACGAAAGTAATCTTCTCTTTATCGGTGAATTTATTTACAAAAAAATAAGATGACAATTGATCCAACCAATTTTATACTGCATCAGCATTGATTTTGCCTTCAAATATAGGGATATCAAAATTCACCTGAACCTTGAAGGGTGTTGGGGCACTGAAAGGATGTGCAGGTGCGGATGAGGAGCTAGAATTTCCCATCAAGATTTGTTGGAGAATTTGAGTGAATTGTTGTAGCATCTACGCTTGTTGTTGGAGGGCTTCATTCACCATTTCCTTGAAAGGATCAGATGCCTCGGTGTTGTCTGCCATTTGAAGTCATTTGGAGCGAATAGGTGGATATTCTGTTGGTTATATTTTCCACCCAAGCTTCCTGTAATTTGACCTCATCCTCGAGATCATACACTCTAAAGGAAAACCACTCTGATACCACTGATCCAAAACTTGAAAAACTTTGGTTGAAATATAATTCAAAAATAAGAACAACACAATTCAAATAATGCTATCTCGGAAAAGAGATGTTTTATTTATCAAAATTGCAGACCCAAACATATGCTTATCTCTGAGAAGAGATGTCTCATTTCCATTTCAGGTTACATCTTCATTTATACATGATTTGAAGGTGTGGGGAGGATGTGGAAGGTCACCAATCTTGAGGGAGATGAATTGGTTTGACTTCCATGATTTACAACAATATAGAATTCGAAGAATTACTATTTTTAGACTACACTACTAAAATTGAAATTTGGGACACTTCCATTTGGTTTTAGGGGGTCAAACTTCATTGAGCAGAACTCATGCCATCTCACGACGTTTCCCTCATTATTATATTTCTAACGGTTCAAACGGTGAGTCAATTGGAGCTATGGTGCAAAAGTTAAGGCTCCCAGAAGTTCCACCATCAATTGGGGTAGACCCATCACCTGAATTGTCATCTGGATTGTTGTCCGGATCAAGACCATATGTTTAGTTTCTAGTATGGATTGGCTATAGGAGGCAGACATTCTCCTTACAAAGTTACAAGTGGATCCTTAATAAGAGGGATGGGGATGTAGAGTTTATTCCCTTTGATAGGTTTTATAGGTAGTTTGGCTTGGTTTAGGATATTCTAGACATGTTACCTAGATATAGGTGCAAAGAATCAAAGATTATATTGCCAAAGCCACATCTAGTCAAGACATTAATAGATCACGAGGAGCTACTAGCCAAGACACAAATAGATGATGTTGGCTTAGTAGATGGGTACATGGAATGGTACCAAGCTTTATATACGATTGTAGATTTTAGTGATGGTGATGGTGGTAGGAGGCTGATGGCTATGGACCTAGATGGGAGAAGAGGCCAGAGGGCATAGGTATAGAGGGCTAGCCTTGATGTATATACATGAGTGGTTCTATCCATAGAATAGGAATAGGTGGAAGCATTACAAGGGTAGGTGGATAAATTACATAGTTAGCTAGCCATTGTGACAGGTGAGAGGGATGAGGTTAGAGCTACACTAGCCCAAGTCACCCAGGAGTGAGATGCTCTGAGACAATTTGGAGGAGCAATAGTAGCACCTACAGGTCTAGTAGGGATCATTGATATATAGAGGTACATAGCCATCATATAGGAGTTATGATACCATGAGGCTATAGTATTCACTCACTGCCCGATGGAGCCTTGATGGGGTGAGTACATAGCTATGCTGGTAGGTGGTGCAGATGTAGTGACACTTGGTCAGTTGGTCACCTCTACAGATGGACAGGCAAGTATCTCAAGACAAGTGCTAGGAGGCAGCGGTGAAGTAGGGGCCAGTGGTAGTGGTGCCTCAGGGTCATAGTCATGACACAGTTCAAATATACTTATATATTGTTGTATATCATTTTAATTTTGGCTTATGAGCCGATGTAATGAGATGTACATTTTGAGAGAGAGACATGTACATCTTTTTGTACACATTATGATGTTATTTGACGTACAAGCTAGTTATATAATCTTTGCTTATTTTTCATGCTCATGGTCTATGGTTTGTTTTGATGTTAATGCTTATGATGTGATGTTTATATGGATTATGGATTATTCTTATGTTATGGATGCTGGAAACTGATGTAGACTCACCTAACCAGGCATGAGATGGCTTTTATTTATGGTTATGCTTTATGACATGTATGTTGATGACATGCTAAATTTTAATGAGTATATGCTTCATTGTTTAGACTTAGACATGTGGTGGAAATGGTTAATTGCTTTATTGTTCATAGATGCTATGATGTTATTATGCTTGTTATGGTTATGATTATGGTCATGTGTTTGCTTATGACATTTGTACATATGCTTGTTGTTAATTTTTTTAAGATAAAACACATGAAGTAAGTTAATTAACAACACTACATGGGAGAACAAAGAATATAATCAAGAGACAAATGTTATAATGAAAATATCAACTAGCCATGATAGGATCGGAAGGGGATACGATGCTTCTATTTGATAAGGACTAAAACAAAAGCGAAGTTAGATTGGCTTAATGAACAAAAGCCCTTCGAATGCTTCACATTAGCATTTGTTAGTTGGTAATAAAGGTGTCTGGATCACATAATGTTAAGTAAGCTCAAAATCCCTTGCTTATAGTGTATAAAAGTGAGATAGATGAAAATGGAACCTTCGTGTGAGACTAGCATGCCTCTTATGTAGGTTTTTGAAGAGTCAGTATAAATAAGTGTATGTCATACAAAGTGTAGACTAATCGATGCAAGAAGTTTACTAATAATAACTAATAACAAATTTAAATACTTAGTTTGCTTATGAGATCTGTTTGCAGCTTTCAAAATTATTGTGTGTTTGATTTTTGCTTGATAATGGGTCTTTTGCTTATTTGCTTAGGAGGGTTAGGGACGCTGATTGATGCGAGAAGCTTCTAAGAAATTTCTTGCTTTGAAAAATGCCTTACTTAGCCATCCTTCGAGGGAGTGGTCTAAGTTTTTGTGATTTGTTTAATGCTTTTGATAGTTGTCCTTCAAGGGACCAGTCCACCTTACATTGAACAATTTCAAATATGTTTTCAATGACTGTCCTTCGATGGAGTAGTCTATGAATGCTAGGAATGACCCATGATTGCTATTGATAGGGATTTTGAATTTTTTGGTTGATTTTGCTTGATATAGACTTGTTTATATAAGGTTAAGGGTTCACCTTTATGAAGGCATAACTAAAAGCACAAGAAGGTTGATTAGGTGTAAAAAGGTTTAAGTGACAATGATAATGGGAATCCATCCCGGAAAAGAGGTGAAAAGTACCATAAAAATCATGCCATGGGAAGAGCCATGGTTCCCATTGTTCAAAATTAGGCTATGGCTGTGATGGATAATCACATGATTCAGTTTTAATCAGTTGCCCCTAAAATAGGCAGATGAATGTGTTTAAAATCAAGGGATGAACTTAAGTTAAAACAAAAGGTGAACTTGATCCTTCTTAACAAAAGAACAGACACATATGTGAAACATTGAGGGGCTCATGTTCTAGGTTGCCTTCAAGAGAGGACAACCGATAAGATCTTGATCTATACTTATGGGTTATGATATAGGGTCCAAGCCAATTGAAATTAAACTTGTCCCACTTGTTTTTCTCCATATTGGTGACATGTTGATTTTATTTTAGGATGAGGTCTTTGATGTTGAATTCTCGCACTGTAAGGTGTTTATTATAGGCACACTTGATGTTCTCTTGATAGACATGAAGATGGGTGAGGGTGGCTAAATGATGATTATCAAGTAGCTCAAGCTAGGCTAAATGGTATCGATGATAATCATCCTCAGTAATTAAATCTTGTAGGGATACGTGAAGATAAGGTATTTGGACTTTCAGAGGCAAGATGACCTCCACTCCAAACACAAGAGAGAAAGGGGTAACACCCATAGGGGTTCTAATGCTGGTACTATATGCCCATAAGGTGAAGGGGATGTGCGAATACCAATCCTGACTAGATGCATTGACCATTTTACTAAGCATGTTGTTAATAGTTTTGTTAGAGGCCTTAGCCTGTCTATTCATTTGAGGGGGATAGGGAGAGGAGAAACTTAACTTAATATTGAATGCATCACAAAGACCCTAGACTTGTTTGTTCTTAAAAAATTTACCATTGTTGGTGATAATTTTGTGAGGAACATCAAAGTAGTAGATGATGTGATGGTTGACAAAGTTGACAATCTTCTCCACTTTGGTCAAGACTAGCGGAATAACCTTTACCCATTTGGTGAAATATTTAGTCATAATGATGATATAATGGTGTCACTATGAAGAATGGGGGTTAATTTCACCAATAAGGTCTAGACCCCATTGTGAGAAAGGCCAAAAATCAGTGGAAACATGAAGACTATGGCTAGGTGCATGATGCAGGTTGGTGTGTTGTTCACAATTACCATAATTTTTCACATAATCACAACGGTCTTGGTTAAGGGTAGGCCAATAATAGTCAAGGTGAAGGATGCATTTAGCTACAGTGAGGCCACTAAAGTGTCCCCCATATATTCCATCTTGCATTTCCCTGATAGCATGAGAGGCTTCGTGACTGCATAGGTAATGGAAGAGGAGGCCATCGAAGCTGCATTTGTAAAGAATTACCCCCATAATGGTATGACATGAGGTACTCTAGATAAATGCTCTTTGAGCATTCCTAGAAAGGCCATAAGGAACAATGGCAAGATTAAGATAGTCGAAGGTCTATCGGTACCAAAGGTCAGGTTGGGTCTCTTCCACATTGAAGATGGTGGGAGAATCTGGTTTAACATAAGAAGGTTGGGTAAGTCTGTGGATAATGACAAATATTTTGGAGTTAGAAGGTGTATATAGGATTTGAGAGGTGAGGGAAGCCATGGTTTCAACAAACTTATTGGTATATTATGGGGTTGATTGGATGTGATAGTGTTCAAATTATGCTAAGAGCTTGTCAACTAATTATTTGTACTATTGAAAAACACCATCTTACACTGGTAAGAGCCATTGACTTGATTGACCACAAGTTGGGAGTCACTAAAGATGTTGATCATTTTGAATCTTAGGGCTAATGCAATTTAAATTCCTATCACTAAGGATTCATACTCAACCAAATTGTTGGTGCATTCAAAATCTAGTTTGAAGGACAAAGGAAGAAGCTCACCATCAAAGGGAATATGGATGATACCAACTCCCCCACCACATTGACATTTTGATCCGTCAAAGAACATGGTGACTTGATAGGTGAAGTCTGCCTAAGAGAGGGTCACAATGGACTTATGGAGGAACTCAAGAGGAGGTTGATTGTATGCTAATGGTGCTTCATCCAATTGGTTGACAATAACCTACCCCTTAATTTAATTTTATTGAAGGAACTCAAGGTCAAAATTTGCTAAAAGCATGAGCCATTTGGCCATGCACTGGTTGTGGTATGGCTTGGAGTGCATATACTTGAGTGGGTTGGTATTGGTTATGACAAAAGTTTTGTGGTTGAGAAGGTAGTGGTAAAGTTTGGTGGCCACAAAGACTAAGGCTAATAAAAGCTTCTTGGTGTGGGTGTATCAAGTCTCATACTCTAAAAGTGTGTGGCTAATGTAGTAGATTGTGTTGTTCATCCCGATGAGCAAGCATTGTTCCTAGGGAGTGGTCAGTGGTGGAGATATAAAGGTAGAAAGGTTGGTCATCCTTGGGAGGGGTGAGGATAGGTGGAGACAAAAGGTATTTTTTGAGTGAATCAAAGGCCTTTTGATAGTTGTTATTCCACTTAAAAGAGACATCCTTCTTCAAAAGGTGGTGGAAGGGTTGACATCGATCTGAAAGCTGGGAGATAAAGCAACAAATGGATTGGAGTTCCCCTACAAACTGTGGAGTTTCTTGAGGTTAATTAGAGGAAGCATGTCAAGGACGGCTTTGATCTTGGTGGGATCGACTTTGATACCTTGAAGGGAGATAATAAATCCAAGAATCTTTCCTAACAAGACCCCAAAAATGCATTTCTTGGGGTTTAGGTGGACATGGTAATGGATAAATCACTCAAAGATAATCTTTAAAATGACCAAATGATCCTTTCAGAGTTTGGATTTTTTAAGGTCATCCACATAGTCCTCTATAACTTTATGGAGAAGGTCATGGAAGATATAAGTCATAACATGTTGGTAGGTTGCACTAGTGTTCTTTAGTCTGAAAGACATAACTCTATAGCAGAAGGTTCCCCATGGGGTGATAAAGGTGGTTTTGTGCTAATATTTAGGGTAAGTTAGGATTTGATTATAACCTAATAATCCATCCATGAGAGATAACATCTCATGGCTGGCTATAAGATAGACTAGTTGGTCAATGCTCTGTAGAGGAAAGTCATCTTTGGGGGAAGCGAGGTTGAGGTCATGAAAGTCCACACAAATTTACTATTCCCTTGTGGCTTTGGTGATAGGTACGACATTTGAGACTCATTGGGGATAGTCAATGGGTTAAATGAAATTGATAGATAGAAGATGTTGAAACTCTTCTTTGATGGGAAGGGCTATGTGAGGGTGCATGCATAGAAGTTTCTACTTGATGGGCATGAAATCATGGTTGGTGAATATGGTATGGGTGGCAATGGCAGGGCCAATTCCTGGCATGTCACTATAAGACCAAGTAAATGTTATGTTGTGGTCTTGGAGGAAGGAGGGGAATTCCCAAAGTTCTTTGGAATTCAATGATTGGCTAACTTTGATGATATAGGGGTTATCCAGAGTGCCCAAGTTAATATCTAGGGTGGATTCATTTAACATGGTTGAAGTCTTAGGGAAATGTATTTGTGGATGGAAGAATTTAGGGTACCAAGGTAGGTGAGGATGAAATCATCATTTTAGCACTGAACAATGTTAATGGTAGGAGAGTCATCTCCTATCATCTTAGGATGGGTCAAAAGGATGGTTACAATTGCTCCCTCCTTTTGATAAGTTAGGGGTCTGAGGCTGATCATGTTGACAAAAAAAGTTAGGTGGGATGATGTGATCCTCCTCATACTCAGGTGGAGAAGAGGTTGGTAAGGAAGGAATGTGTTCCTCAATAATGGTGGTGGTAGGTGGTTTGGTGTTCTTTAGAATGAAACCGATGCCATGTTTCTCATGAGGCTTTTTGGTCTCAATGGAAATAAACTCATATGGGTCATGCTCATATCACCCAAGAATAAATCCTTTCCCAGCACACCCATGGAGGTATGTTTTGGCAAAACTCAGCTTGTCTAGATAGGAGAAGTTGGAGGTGAATGGTCGAGGTGAAGAGGAGGTGGTAAAAGCACCAAGTGATTTGTCAAGTCCCCCAAAGATGAAACATGTTTGACAATGTGAAGGTCCAAAGGGAATAATGGCTCTAACATTGGGGTCATATCTAGGTTGGTGGTCAAGTTTCCCATACTCTTAGGGAGTAGGGAAAGTGTCAAGGGTGAGAAGGTGATATTCCCCCAGTGAAAGGCGATGGAATGTTGATTCCAAGGGGTCTGTGGTGGGGATTTGGTTTGAAGGGATATATGGGCTAGTAGATGCCTTGTTGGTAGAAGAAGGTATGACTTCCTCCTTCATGGTGGAGGTTTTGTCTTTGGCTGAGGGTATGTTAGATGGAGGTAGGAGTATGTCATTAGGTTGGTAAGTCATGTTGCATGATGAAAATGGACTTGGGTCAGCTTTTATAGTGAAAACCTAAGCTTCATGCTCAAATTTGATGCAATGATGAAGGGTAGAAGGTACACAACCCATGGAATGAATCCAAGGTCATCCCAATAAGAAATGATATTAGAATTCACCTTCCACTACATAGAAGAGTTCAGGGAGCATGCGGGGTCCTAAATAGATATGAAAGACAATAGTTCCTAGAGTAGTGTCCATGGTGTCGTTAAAGGAGCAAAAGATAATCGAGGTTTCAGACATGACATTGTCTGACAGGTTGAGTAGGGTATAGGCATGGGAGAAGATGATGTTAATGTTATGTCCATCATAAATCATGACTCATTTGATGCAGGTTTGGTTATTTTAAGTAGTAATAAAGAGAGGGGGTTCAAGGTCATTAGGATGGATGTAAGTTATTTTTAAATCTTTGAAGGTGACAAGGTAGGAAATCTAGAAAGTGCCAACAAAAGTTGCCAAAGGTTAAGGGTCTTCAAGTTGGACCTCTACTGATTGTAGTACCTCTATCATTGCTTGGTGATGATGAGGTGAAGTATAAATCTACTCATATAGGCTCATCTTCACCAAGGTTTGGTGAAGTTGTTTAAGCACTACTCTCCTAATCAATTCAGAGGAGTTAGATTGGGAGGTACCCAAGATATATATCTTGGGTTTGGTTGAAGGTAGAGTCACTTGATTTTGATTTGGTTGGGAGGTATAAGGTGGGTATGTCTATGGAATGGACACTTTAGCCTTCCCCTTATCCTTCTACTGAGCATGTGATCAGGTGACCACATGGATAGTATGGACAAAAGGAAGAGTTGGGTTAGGACATTGGTTTGACTCTTCATCACTTAGAGGTGAGAGTGGAGGATTAGGTAGGCATTGGGTAGGGGTTGTTATTGGTTGGATTAGTAGCAAGATCATGGGAGATTCATCTATTAATATATCATCCTCATCATAGATCCAATGGATTATGGTTTGGAGAGCTTTGTAGTTCTTCATGTCATGCCTTGATGTCCTATGATAGGAGCACATGTGGCAGTCATTATACGAGGCATGTTTTGAACCAAGAGGGTTAAATGGTCTGATAAGAGGTAAGGTCAATCAAGAAGCATGAAATAACCTTTAAAAAATGGTAGAGTAGGACTTAGATGAAGGCAGAGAAGGTTTAGGGGTTTTGGTTTTGGTTTGTAAGGTGGAAGTCCTTTTGGGAGTAGGTTTGGTAATGGAAGGTTTGGGAAAGGTGGTGCATTTGGTTGGTGGTTTTGGTTTTGGTAAGGCAAAGGTTGATAAAGTGGAGGTAGGAGGTTTCAAGGTAGGTAGCTTAGTTATTATTGGTGTGGTGAAGATAGGTGTGTCAGAAAGCAACTGTGAAGGTGTAACCAAAAGCAGTGGTGGGGTTTTGGTTGAGATAGTTGGTTTTCTAGTCAAAGTAGACGGATGAGGTCCCAAAATAGAAGGCAAGGTTGAAGGAGGTAGAATTCTGGTATTCTAGACTCTTGGTGGATCTACCTCCTTGGTTGATTTGGCTCAGTGTTTGGTTGTTGGGTTTGGTGAGGTTAGCTCTAGTTTCAAGGGTGGGTGATTAAGACTCTACGTAGGGAAGGTGCCATGGTTTTTTATCAATTTGGTTAGTTTGGTTGGAGAAGGTGATTTGGTTATTTGGGGTTTAGGTGCATTGGATGGTTGAGGAATTATTGGGTTCATAGAGGTTTTTATTGGCTTGGTTGGTAAGATAGGAGTGTGGATAATGGAAGTGGTGGGTTGGTTTGCCAATGGTGTGGTTGGAGCTTATTATTTGGAAATGTAAATGAGCCCAAATTTATGCCAAAAGGTGACTCAATTCATGTCAGGGTTGGAGACAAATTCTAATCTTTGAACTAGTCTAGAGAAGGGTTTGTAGATTGGTTTGGTTCCCTGGGTGGTGGACTCAAAGGATAAGCCCGTAGGTTTAGAAAGGGGAATTATAACCTCATCCTTTTCCTCAATCAAAGGATTCATGTTTTGGATGGGTGGGTCCTCGATGGTAGGTGTAAACATAGTAGCTTCCTCTTTGGGAATGATATCTAAAGGGGAAGTAGATTAGTCGGTGGTTGAAGGGAAAGGTAAAGTGGTGATGGTTGCTTGCTCGAGTATATCAGTTGAAGGAGGAGTTGGTGACTCCATTACCTAAATAAGTGAAGGAGGAGAAAGGGGTGGTTCTTTGATTTGGGCCTCCAAAAGAGGAGAAGGTAACTCTACTACCTCAATAAATGGAGAGGATAAAGAATAGGTAGATGGAGTAGTAGGTTCTTCAGCAATGAGAGTGTCAAGAATCATGTTGATGGTATGGGCATCATGAGAACACTCAACTATGTTGTTCTCATTTTTGGTAGGTGCATCATTGGGAAAAGGTTGCCTAAAAATGTCAAGGGCTTGGTTCGAAGGTGCATTGGGGTTATCCAATGTGACCTCGCCCTTGTCAGTGAGAGATTGGAAAATGATCTTGAAGGTATTACACCTACTAACATCATTCCGGATTACTTGGTCTAAAGCACATAGGTCATTCTCATTGTACCAGCTAGGTGCAGGATGAGAGGAATCAATTGTTGAGGGGATTTGATAGGAGGAAGTTGTATGATATTAGCTTTTAGTAAATTCTCTAGGATTGAAGCATAATATTCTCCAAGTGGAGTAAATTGCTTTTGATTGTTTCATTTTTGGTTTCTCATGTTTTACTTATAGGAATCAGATGAGTTTGGCTGATTGATAGATGGTGGAGGGGTGGCCTTAAGGACAACCACATTCTTAGTTCCCTTACTCTTGGCATTGGTATTGGTTTGGTTAGTTGGTTTGGAAGAAGAGGCCTCATTGGTTTTATAGGTAGAGTTCTTATTTTTCAACTTTAGCTTTCCTTTGTCGATGGCTCTATTTTCTAGCTTAGTTGACATGGTAAAAGCTTTGTCAAAAGTTCTGAATCTTTGAACATGTAATGTAGAAGAGACGTGCTTAGCACATGCCCAAGAAAAAAGTTATATCAATTCAGGTTGCAGTAAAGAGAAGGAAAGTTGATTGATTAGGCTTCTCTAAAGAGCTACAAAATTAGTAATAGATTCATCATGAATTTGTTAGATAAAGTATAGGTCAATGATGGAGACTTTCTTGGAGATGTTTATCAAAAAGTGATCCAAGAAAGTTTGGCCTAACTAGGTGAAGGAGAGGAAAGAGTGTTTGGTTATGGCACTATACCAATACAATGTCAGACTGGATAGGGACACAGTAAAGGTACGAAGAAATAGGCCATCATCATAAGTAATCAAATAACATGCATGCCTAAATGACCTAAGGTGTTGTTGGGGATCCTCCTTACTTTGAAACTTAGAAAACTTGGGAAGTTCACATTGAGGAGGATATGGTCTGATAGGCACATATGGGTGGATGGACTCATTATAGATATGGTCATACGACAAGATGTTGTAAGCACTAGAGATGGATGACTCTAAGGTGGTCATATTATCCATAAACATCTTCATTATATTTATTTGGGGTTGTGCACCTGAAGGGTTATAAGGTGCATATTGTTATGGTGGTTAGGTGACATATTGATAGTGGGTAGGAGGTTGGGAAGCCACAACATATTGGTATGCAGATACTAGTGGTTGGGTGGAAGATATGTAAGGGTAGGTGGATGCAGGTGGTTAGGTAGTAGGTAAAGGTACATGCCCTTGTGGGTTAGGGATGTAACCTAAGTTTGGTGTAATGGGAACTTATTGGGTAGGAGCGGTGGTTAGGTTGGTGATCAAAGGAAGGGTAGTGAACTTTGTGGTGATTAGTGGTAGGGTAGAAGGTATAAGTACCACAAGATTTTGAAGTAGGGTAATGGTTAGCAGATTAAAAGTAGCTGAAGGAAGGTTGACAATGCTAGTGGTAGGTACTCCCATGGTGAGGGGGGTATAAGTGGGTAGTGGTTGGGTTGCTCCTAAAGTAAAGGAGTTGTTGGTGGGGGTGGAAGGTATAAGCGTATTTGTAGGTTTGGCAGGTTGGTTTTCTATAGTAGTGTCAAAGGGATTATTGGTAGATGAAGAAGCTTGGGTAGTCAATGGTTGGGTGGTGACTATGGAAATAGAGGTGTTTGTCATAAGGTGGGATGGCATACTATAAGGTGGGTTTACAAGTAGAACCGAAGCAGGGGTATGATGAGGCATGGTGTTAAGATAATGTTGAAGGACCACATGATTGTTATCTAAGAAGGTGGCAAAGTTTTCATCTCCTTAGGGAACTTCTCAAGGGAAAGGACTTCTCTAAGGGTGAGGAGAGTCTACTGGTTTAGAGATGTAGTCCATGGATGAGGTGATAGAATAGGTTGACCAGTTTGGTGATGGGTTTTGCTCTCCTAGGTTCTTTCACTGCTGATGATTTAGAACCATATGAGATGGGGGAAAGAGAGTACACAAACAACCTCACCACTAAAACAAAGAGAAGACAAGAAAAGAGCAAGGAAATCAAACACACACTAAAAAATTGTTAAGTCTTAGAGTTATTTTTAATCTCTTTTTTAGCTTATGCCTTAAGCTTTCGAGAAATTGTGTGACTAAAATTGGCTTGTAGAGCAGGTACTAGAAAAGAAGTCTATGGTTAGTCTTAAGTTGTGTTTAGGATCTCAAAAGGATCTATATTGGAAATCATTACGTAGCTTGGTATTGGGGCCTACCCCCTCACTTCACACACCACAATGATAAGGGTGTCAGGTGCTTAGCTAATATATATTGATTTCTAGAGTTTATACTCAACCAAAGATCTAAGTTGGTTCTCCCCTTGGTAATGACCTCGAAGTAGGATTGTTGGAAAAGGGTAAGGTGACCACTAGGTGATAAAATCCTAGTCAGGCCTTGTCTCAAGTTGTTTAATGTTTAATTTATGAAGGTGGTTTGGTTTATTGTGTGCAACAAAAGATGATGCTACGATAGAATTACTTTGCTTTAAGCTAAACTATGTGACCTAAAATTGCAAGTAATTGATGTATGCACTTAATTTTAAGCCCAAAAGAAAGTTTTGATTTCATTTATGAGCACATAATATAAAAAAGAATATCTAGATGCAAATAAAATAAACCCAAGACACAAGGGTCCCACTGGGCATGCCAGAATGTTTTAGTGAATTTCAGCTTATATTTTGTGAAAGGAATAAAAAGAAACTAGATACAGGTATGGTTGGAAAACCTGTTTGATTATGTATGTATTGAATCAGATGATTGTGAAGAAATTCTATTTGGCTTGGGAGGATGACCTACAAATAAGACAACAATAATAAGATTTATTTTTTAGATAAATAGTGAGTGGATTGCCTAGCAATAGCTAGATCTTAGAAACAAGAGCTTTCTCGGGGGCTGTCAATCCACACATTTTAAATAATTAAGTTTATAAAAAAATGATAAAGTACTTTCATCAAAAATAAAAAGGTATTAAAATTGAAGACAAGAAATGCTTGATAAAGAAATAGACTAAAAATGACTAATATAGCAATAAGCAAGTCAACGCTAGTGCTAAATGGCTCAAGTCTATTTTTAAAAATTAGGTAGGGGTTTGTAAACAAGCAAGGACATAGAAAATTATATTTGGTTGGGGGTAAGAGGGTGAAAATAACTTATTATTTTCTTTCATAGTGATCTTCGATGGTTGGAATGACCGTTGGTGATTGGACAGACTGTCAGTGGTTGAGACAACCATCGACAATTACTGTGTGTTGGCTATATGTGATAAATGGTTGATTAATGGGATCACAAAGTTCAATTTTGAGAGATGGGTTGGTTCTAGGATGATTGTGAAATGAAAATAAAGTAGATGAATATTAGAAAATAAGTACTTATCTTGAAAAAGGTTGATTGGGTGGGTGTTTGAGGTGGTTGGCTTGTCGGTGGATTTTGGCATGATTCTGATAGAGTAACAGTGCTCGATGTTTTGGTAGAGCAATGGAGGCAAGTTGGGTCTCTGATGTGATGGATAGATCACTGGATCTTTAATGATGATTGCCATATAAAAAAAGAAGCTCTAGATTCACAAGCTCTTGACAATAATTGCAGATGGTCTTCACCTCCCTGCACCTCTCTTCTTATAGTCAAGGAAGGAGAGGTGCAACAAGACATTAACCAAGATTTCTAATTATAATCCATGCATGTAATGGATTGCACATAGATTTAGATGAGATAATTTTAGAAAATCAAGGTAGATGTTTGCATGTTAGTGCTTAGGACAATTGAATCTGATCGTCGATGGTCAAGGTAACCATCGATGGACACCTTGATCATCGACGGGCCAGAGGTCAAAGGCAGGGTTGGTCATAAGGTGCAGTTTTAGCCAGTAGGTCAACTAACTTAGGTTGAATGTGTTAGGTTAAATTATGGGTCAATAAGGTTAAGGTGGGGTCCAAGGGGGTCTTAAAGTGGTCCAGGGGAATTTAGACAATCAAAATCATGGTGTGAAATTTTTTGGTGTCTACAACACCCTTTATGTATAAGAGCTAACTAGATACTATCATTTATGATGAGAAAGAGGGATACTTTGAATAGGCATCTAGCATATATAATCTCTAGACTCACCGATGAACCGATACTATCATTTTTTATGAGAAAAAGGGCTACTTTGAATAGGCATCTAGCCTATATAGTCTCTAGACTCACTGGTGCCCTCCCTTATATATCCATACGGGATATGGACCTCATATCTAAACTAGATAGGGACCCTCCCCTATTGGTAATAATGGCTCCTCGACCTATCAATGGAGTGTCAATTATAGACTAGATATAGTTGCTTTCTTCCTTCATTGGTGGGAGACCCTTAACCTACAAATAAATAGGGGTGTCATATATATATATATATATGGGGTTTTCAAGTATATATAAGAGACCCTCCCCCTCAACCCCATATAGATAGAGGGGTGTTGTGTGTGTGTGTGTAGGGGGGTTTCAAGTATATATAAGATACCCTCTTCCTCAACCCCATATAGATAGAGGGGAATTGGACGAGTGATATCTTGTCCCATTTATATATCTATATATGGGGGCCATGCATATATAGTATGTCATCAACCTCTTATCTTTATATGGTCAGATAATTATGTGCCATATATAGAGAGGGGGCCTCCTCATTATATATACTTGGCCATTGAGGTAGTGATTATATAAATTATCCCCCTCCCCTACCCCTCTATATAATATATGGACCTTTAGGTTCAGGAGGCCAAGGGTTGTCATTTATTCCTTTAGGTTGATGCTCTTGACCAACCCTATATATCTAAGGCTTGGCCAACAAGAGAGGACTCGACAGGTCAAAGAAGCCTAAGAGGTGGGTCAATAGGACTTCACTTTAGCCATTCCTATAACCACCTACTCTACTATATACATGATAGAGAATAACTATATATATATATATATATATATATATATATATATATATATATATATATATATATATATATATATATATATATATATATATATATATATATATATATATATATATATATATTCAACACATTTTATATCTATATGGAAACCCACTACTCTATTATATATGTCATATGAGTCTTGACTGGTAGATATAGATAGAGGGAGATTATCTCTATCGATAGTCTATTCAACACTCATCTATTTATATAGGTAGATGGGGGATGGGGAGGCTTACGAGTAGTAAGAGTAGTAGAGTATGATTCAGGTAGAGAGAATAGATAGTTGATATGGAAAGGAAGCTAACAAACATCTTGACTCTACTGCCTACAAGTAGTTCAAGGCCTATGACATATATCTATTTTTAGCACCCTATATATTTATATGTTGACCACCTAATTAATCTATATAGGGTTATGGAGCTCGATTTCTCGTAAGGTTGGGGTCAATGAGAGGTAGGAGGTAGAGGGAATTGATGTGCCCAAATACGATTTGATCTCTATAGATGTGGATGGGGATGGGGCCATCGATCTATATAGTTAATGAGGCCAGCCAAGAGCCTTTATCTTTATATGGTATCCTAAAACATTTTAATTCATAAGGGGCCATGAAATTTATTAGAACTCGTGAGGCTGAGGGCCAAATAAAAGGTTACACATATTTAGGTCAATGAATCTGAGGGGTGAGCATAATATATATCGTTTAATATGCACTCATTTTTTTCTTTTTATATATACCCATCTGGCAAGGGGTGAGTGTAACGTACCATAGTGAACCACTCAATGAAAATGAGGGTCTAAATCTATCTATATATGGTTCCTAACTAGATATCTATATGGTTAGTTTGAGGAGGTAGAGGGAAAGGCATTTATGTTTGGATATGTGTCGAGGGTTGATGCTTATCATTTTTCCCATTGAAGAAAGGAGGCTAATATTTTCCTGAAAAAAGATCATTTACACCTTTAGGTCAAGTTATGCCCAACCAATATATATACATATATGGGAAAAGACTCTTTATGTTGAGGTTCATTAGTGGAAGGTTGAATGAACCATGTGGGGAATTACGTTCTCATTGATTAGTGAAATCCCTTTGTTTGACCAAATCTCTTTCCTCTACCTTACGCGTTAATACTATGGATTTAAATACTAAACTTGGATTAAAAACGAGAACATCAAATTGGATGCTATCCCTGAACCCACCCCAGAATAGGTCTTTCATGTTATCATCATTGATGTCATCCATGTGTAAGGATAGATTCTAAAATTACTAAATATAATCCTTGATAGACCCTATTTTTCACAACTTTGATATCTAACTGAAATAATTTTATGAGATGTTATTGTGATAGTGCATCTATAACTCATCAATAAACATTGACCAGATAACAGGAAGGCCCATATTTTTATTTTGAGCACACAACCACCTCTACCAAATGAACTTCCCAGCTTCTAGATATAGATATGCCATGACTAACTTTTGTGCACATGGGGTCTAATGTATATCAAATAAATTTTCCATTTAAGTGATCCAAGTAAATGGATCCTTCCCATCAAACTTGTGCATTTCCACTTTTGACATCGTGTTATTCAAGCCAATATTTGAGTTTTGATTGTTTTGGTCAGCAAATCCCAAATGGAATGGTGGAGGATTATTTGGTTATGGAATACAAGCCACAAGGATGTTCAATGTCCTATTGATAACTACTAATTGAGACTTCACATCATCCATGTCCCCCTTTACCACATTGATGTCCCCTTTTACCACATGGAGATATTTTTTACTCACCATGCTTTGCATATCTGATTGAAGTTGGTGAACCATCCAAAAAATAACTACTCTAAAGTTTTGGATTCTATGTTATCTTTTGAGGCATTTTTCCTAGAGTTTATTTCCCTTTCCCATAGCTATGAGTGTTTAAACCAACAACGCAAAAACCCTAGGTTTTAGGGTCTCAGGCCCAAATAAATATATATAACAAATGATTATATTATTTTAATTGTCTCACTGATATGAATCCTGTTGTTCCCAAAATCTGTCACTCATTTTGGGAGCAACATATGAACTATTTTGGTTCTGCAGGCCAAAATTATCTCTTCCCATCTCAAAAAATTGTTCTAAGCTTTCAAATTATTCATTATTCAAGCTTTTTCAGTTAAGGGACTAGCAGGTTCAGTAGCTTCAACAGCTTCAACAGGCAATTTCTTTCAAAGGAACAAGTTCCCAACACTTAGGCAATTTCAAGATTGGTTCAACGCCTCAGTTCAACCAAAAATGTTCATTAACAAGCTTCAAACAAAAGATTGAACCATTGAACCCCGCTTCCTAAAGGTTCAAAGGTTCAATGGGTTCAAAGGTTCAATGACGTCGGCAAGCTTAAAGAAGTTAAGCACTTCGGCAGAAGTTTAAAGTTCAATAGCTTTGAAAGACTTAGAAGAAAAGAAGGCTTTAAAGAATAAAGGAATGAACCGTTGAACCATTGAACCGTTGAAACTTGAACCAAAATGGTTCAACGGGTTCAATGGGTTCAAAGAGATCAAAAGACTTAGAAGAAAAGAAGGCTTCAAATGTAAGAATGAACCATTGAATCATTGAACCAAAGTTGGTTCAATCGTTCGGTTCAAAGGAGTGCCCCAAAGCCCAAAGGCCAAAGTACCCTTGCGGAGGGCAGTGAACCAAAGGGCAAGTGCCCTTGTAGAGGGTAGGGAACATTTTCTCAAAGATCAAAGAGAAGGCCGAAAGATTAAGATTTTCTTCAAAAAAGTGAACAAGGCAGAAAAGTTGGAATTCCTTCAGATTTGTTCAAGGCAAAAGACAAGGCGAATTCTTTCGGATAAAAATTTCAAAGGATTTCCTTTAGACAAATTGTTTGAAGGAATTCGCTCGAAAAGAAAAGCCAAAGAAAGATTTCCTTCGAACAAATTATTCGAAAGAATTCCTTCGGACATTTTATCTGAAGGAATTGGAGCCCGAAGTCCTTCTGAAGAAATTGAAGCCCGAAGACCGCCTGAAGGACCCCAAAAGGTAGGTACCCTTGCGGAGGGCTCTCAGCACCCACAAAATGGACCTTTCTCAAAGACCTGAAGGGACACCTTCCCTTTGGGGTGTTCCAAAGACATATAGCCAAAAGAATTTCAAGGCTTCAAAGGGACTTAAAAAAATGAAGGAAGTAATGGAACAAAGAATGAACCAATGAACCGATTGAACCTTGAACCAAAAGAGTTCAAAGTTTAATGGTTCACAAGTTCAACGGTTCAAAGGCAGCCCCAAGCAAAGGAAGAAGGTGAAAGATTTCAAAGACCAATTCAAAAGGATTGTTCAACCAGAGAGCAAATAAGCGATTGAACAAAGGAAGCAATGGAATAAAGGAACCAATAAAGATCGCCTGAACCATTGAACCAATGAACTTTCACAGGTTCATGGTTCAATATGGTTTAAATAACTAGCAACCATTGACGTCCCCGTAAATGTCATATTTAAGGTAATAGAATATCTGTAGATTTTTAAATGTGGCATGGAACTTGAAAAATGAGCCAAGCGACTAGCTGAAAAGAAAGCCTGAGAGCTCAAATTGCTACAAGGAAGAGAGAACAATACAAAAAGATCAAAAATATCTATAAGAGAGTTATTTTCAGTAGGTGAAACAGTTCACCAAGTAGTCATATGAGCACACCAAATCAAGGATGCAGATTATTTTTCTTCCAAGAAGTAAAGGCAAAGTGGATAGCTGTGCAGACACCAGGAAAAGGACTAGGCAATCTATACTTTGGAGGAGACATATGAGATGAATTGGCACGCCACAGTTAAGGCGGATGTACTATTCCAAGCATGGCCCCTCGATAGAATTGAAAATGCATTCAAGGCATTGAATGCAGCATGGGCCGTTCCATGGAAGAAAGTTCCAAGCCTTTCTTGACTACCATATATTGTAATCTCTTATTTTATGCAAAGGGAGATCTCTCAATTATAGAAGCAAAACTCTGCCCAAATTGAAAGGTGATTATTGAGACTTTGAGCTCAGATTATTGATCATACTACTTTATCTGAATGAGAAAGCAAGTTACTTTCAAAATTTGTGTTGTTATAGCTTGTGTTATTCTAAAAAATTGTTCTTGTCTATTTCTTAGGAGCTTTCTTGTTTATTTAATTTAACAAGCAGAACTAGTGGAAGTAATCAGGAAGGTGTCCTGAAGCCAATTATGAAAAGACTTTGTGCTGCCATAATTATCTTCAGTGTGTGTTTTAGTTTCTTTCTATGTAAAATATCTTGGGATGACTTTGTGCCCCCATTATCCTTCATTTTTCACTCTTTGGGAAGTTGAGGTGTAGACTTTATGTTACACTTCATCCTGCTAGTCACTACGCCCTTGTTACCTGTTGGTTACCCGCCAAAAAAAACTCATGTGCCCTGCTGCAAGACCACTTCTGAAAGAAGAGAAGTGCCTTCAGTATTATCACCAAGATTTCTCCTTTGTCTGTAAACATCATCTTTGAAAAAAGAGATATGGATGGTGTAGTCCTACCCCTGAGTGTTATTTTTTATTTATATATATAGTATAAAGCTCCTCATATTTATTAGGGAACCTCCCCTTGATGAGAGGAGAGATTTGTCCACATGATGTGGTAAAGATGCACATTTGGTTGACCAATCTCCCTGTGTTGTGGTTGAAGAGACCTATTTTGCTCATCAATTAGCTATTGACAAAATATTTACCTAACAGTTTTTTGGCGACTCCGCTGGGAAAAGAACAAGCAGTTTGAAGCCTCAAGTTTTAAGCTGAAGTAGGGCTAGTTCTTTTCTATTTTTATTCTACAATCTGGCAACTCCACACTATACTAGAATCCAGAGAGCCCAAGGTGTTTTTGACCCTATTTTTGAGCTAGTGAAGCAAGGCAATTTTGCTTTGTTCCCTCCCCAACTTCAAGTTCAACGATCCAGGAGTGTTCTTCCTACCCATACCAGGTCACCAACACAAGGCATAGCTTCTTTTTCTACTGTTAGTAGAGCTTTGCCTATACATACTCCACCTAGATTCATTATCCCATTTTTCTATAATCAAATCATGGCGGTTCAAGTCCCCAGGGGTAGCTCTTTTGGTCCACTCAATCTTACTCCACCTCTACATGAGCTTCCACACAGTTTAAGGAAGAATTTATCCAAATTCTTTGGTGATGGGAGAGTTCATTCTGATAAACATATTTCAGCCTTCAGCATAGCCTGTGGCGTGATAGGTGTAGAATTTGAAGACATAATTGTCAGGTTGTTTGTGAAAACACTACAAGGTATTGCTGCAGACTGGTTCTATCATCTGTAGGCTAGGTCAGTGACTGACTGGGACACTCTTAAAGCTAAATTTGAAGCCAGGTTCAAGCCTGCAGAAGATGTGCATGTCTTACTAGCCCATCTCACATAGATGAAGAAGGAACCTCATGAAATTATGAAGAATTTATTGCCAAGTTTGACAAGCTGAGGAACCAGATTCCTATAATTGCTCAGCCAACACCTGAGAACCTTAAATGTTTTTTCATCAACTCACAGTTGCATGAAGTGAGTTTTTTATTGAGACAAACTGGCCACATAGACCTTGCTATTGCTCAAGATTTGGCTACTGAGCTAGAATATGACCTTATCTTGGCAGGAAAGATAAGGAGAGATCCTAACAGAGGTAAATCCTCTTTATCTTCTGAATACTCACCTACAGCCACCACTGATCCAATGGTGCAGAAGCTGGCAAATGAGTTGTTAGCTCTTAGAAAGTAAATGGCGTAAGGGATGTCATCTGCTCCTTCATACAGAGATGTACCAAGGAGGACTTTTCCCAATCAGTCATATCAAGGTAATGCTGCTAAGAATCAAGGGTAGCCAAATCATCTTCCTCCCCCATGGGGGAACCTTACTATTGAAGCACCTCCAACCAACTCAGCAGTTGGATATTTTGAAGCAGAATTAGATTTCTCTTTTCAGCCCGAGTTGAACCTAGAAGATGATGCTAATCTCTTCACAAAAGAAGAAAAAGAATTAGCTGGCGACTCCAACATTAATTTCTTAAATTTTTAAGATGAATCTAGAAGTGAAGGTAAAGCAGTTGAGGGATCATATGCTGTGTTCACCCGGTCCAAGAACCAGTCAACCCAACAAGCTGATAAAAAAAAAATAAAAGAACAACTTCAACCAATAATTTCAATTGCAAAGTGTGGAACCACTCTGCCTTTCCAACTAAAAGACTCAGTAATTGCAGGAAAGGTAAGTACATCAAACATCCCTACACTTTCTTCTTCAAATTCACAGACCAGTCCTCCCCCTCCTAAAAACTAAAAAGATAAACTATCATCCTCTATTCCTAGTCCATTTCAAACATTTGACATAATTGACAATATAAAGAAAACCAAAATTCAAATGTCTGAATTTGAATTCCTGCAGTCCAACCCTCAACAGTTAGAAAAGTTAGTTCAATGTGTAAAGAACCAAGCCATCCCTGTAGGATAAGTAATTTTGAATATAACTCATGATTCCTCCAAGAACACATCCACCAGGAATAACCTTGTCATTACTCTACTTGCTACTCCCAGGAGGACTGAACCATTTTATGTCTCTCTGCTGATAAATGGACACCAACTAAATAATTGCATCATATACTCTGGTGCATCTGACAATGTCATGCCTGCCAAAGTGGTAGAATCCCTTAGTCTCACACTGACCAAGACATTTGGGAGATGTTTCTCCATAGAGAAAAAATAAGTGCCACTGTTGGGACAAATCAAAGATGCCCAATTTGCATTTGCAGTATTCTCAGACAAGAGAATCAAGATGACTATCCTGGTGGCTGACATCTCAACATCATACAGAATCCTGCTTGGGCAAAAATTTTGCAAGGATGTTGGTGGCCAATTAAGCATGGACCTATCCGAGACGAGGATCCCAGTCAAAGGCATTATGTAGAGATTACTACCTGAGAAAGAAGTAAAATATGTAGTCACTCAAACATCAACTCCTGAAGCTCAAATTATGTTTGAGTCTCCAGGCATGGGTAATTAATTTTTATCCACAGAGAAAGTCCATGAGGCACCTGATGAAATTCTTGAATGTGTCAACCTAAAAATTGGTTTAGATAGAACAACAGAAGGATTGATGGAGAGCAGTGCAAGTGTAGAAGAATCTCTCCCTCCAAATGAAGAGCAATCTAAAGAAAAATCAGTGTTTGATGAGGTATGGATTCTAGAATTTGATGGCAGCTGCTCCTCTACCAATTCAAGAGCCAAGATTGTGTTGATATCTCTTCAAAGATATGTTTTTTTATGCATACAAGTTGCAGTTCAGCAACACCAACAACACAGCTAAGTACAAATCTCTATTGTTTAGATTGAAGGCTGCTTGAGACAAAGGCATCAAACTCTTTCATGCGAAAAGAGATGCTGAATTAGTGGTTTGTCAGGTAAAGAACCTATATCAAACTAAAAATGAGAGATTGTGCCACTACCGCAATCTAGTCTGGAATCAAATTGAAAGCTTTGATGCTTTCAACATCTTTGTCATACCCAGGGAATTCAATGACCAAGTTGATGCACTAGCTGTTTCAACAACTCTCTTGGTTCCTCACCTTGATTTTAAAGGAGACAGGTACACTATTAAACTGGTCTTTGAACCAAGTGTGCCTGATAATGCCAATCATTGGCAAGTATTCAATGATGATAACCAAATCATTGCCTTCTTGGAGCAAAAAGACAACTTCAAACAGCTCCACTTCAAAGGCAGTGAACCAGCCCCTGAATCAAGTTCAGACGTAAGTGAAGAATTCCTACAACTTAAAGGAAATAAAATCCCAAAAGGCCTGGTTTTCCTTGAGAAGATGTTTGACAAACACGACAGGTTCATCAAACAGTAGCAAACGAATTCAAGCTTTTCCCAAGAGTTTGATCAGATAAATTTGGGTACCAAGAAAAATCCTAAGATGGTGAACGTTGGGAAGTGCTACACTCTAGAAGATAAGTTCAAGTTCACTACTCTACTCCGCCAGTACATGGATGTCCTAGCATACTCTTATGATGATCTGAAGTCACTCAGACCTGAAGAAATTTACCATGAGATTCCTTTCAAGAGTGATTTGATACCTTACAAGTAGAAATCTAGGCAGTACAATCTAAAGATATCAGGTACTATTCTATCTAAAATATAGAAAATGCTGAATGCTAGGACAATTTTCTCAATCCATCATTCTCTATGGATTGCCAACATAGTACTTGTGATGAAGAAGAATGGCAAAATTTGCCTCTGTGTGGACTTCAAAAATTTAAATCAGTCATCCTTAAAAGATAATTATCCTCTACCCATGATGGATCAAGTCCTTCAAACACTGACTGGTTCGGATATGTTATCAATGCTAGATGGCTTCTCAGGATACAATCAAGTTGAAATTGGTGAAGCAGACCAGCACAAGACTGCCTTCAGCCCACCTTGGGGCACCTTTGCATATCAAAGAATGCCATTTGGCTTGATAAATGTTGGCACCACTTTCTAGAGAGCTATGGACCTTGCTTTCAAAGATGAGATGGGTAAGTTCATTGTGGTATATCTTGATGACTTAACCATTTTTTTAAACAACGCCATGATCATGTGCGCCATTTGCAACAAGTGCTGGAACACTGCCACCAGAATGACATTTTTCTTAATTCCAAGAAGTCTATTTTTAGAGTAATGAAAGGGAAACTTCTCAGGCACATTGTATCTCGAGAAGGCATAAAAATTGACTCAGAGTCAAGTCCATCCAAGAACTTACTCTGCCCACAAGTAAGATTGTAGTTCACTCTTTCTTTGGAAAGGTGAATTTTTTATGAAGGTTCATCCCTGAGTTCACTGAAAAGACTCACCACATTATGGACATGATGAAGGGCAAAGCTACTTTCTGGTGGACTACAAAAGGCAAACTAGCATTTGAAGACATCAAGACAGCTATTGCCCACGCCCCAATTCTAGTTTGTCCAGATTATACTAAAGATTTCACAATGCATAGCTATGCTTTTGAACACACACTTTCAACAATTCTAGTTCAATAGAAAAAATAAGGTATGGAATCTCTCATTTCTTTCATGAACTGTCCTCTCAAAGCTCATGAGCTTAAATAGTCAAACATGGAGAAACATGCTTATGCAGTGGTAATGCAGTGAAGTGTTTCTACTTTTACACCCTGAATTCACACACTACTACCTTAGTTCCTAACACCACAGTCAAATCCATATTAACTCAGCAAAAGTTTGGAATGAAAAGAGGCAATTGGATTGCTAAAATCCAAGAGTTTGATCTAGTCATCAGGCCAATGA
This sequence comes from Torreya grandis, assembly GCA_037957365.1. Lineage (NCBI taxonomy): Eukaryota > Viridiplantae > Streptophyta > Pinopsida > Cupressales > Taxaceae > Torreya > Torreya grandis. The sequence continues at coordinate 533,802 of JARHVA010004214.1, forward strand.
AGCTGGTACGGAGAAGGGGCTTATGCCAATTGATTGCTGACAACAGACCAGAAAAAATAGAGCATGGAGAAGAAGAAATTAAAGACACGCCAACAATCCTCTTTGTCTCCACCACAAATGAGTGGTATTCAAGTATTGCTTTTTTTTTACTTACGGTGAGTGCTCTGCCCCCTGTCTCATAAAGAAAGGAGGACTGTCAAGTTGAAAGCTGCCAATTTTGTCCTCTAGAACAATGGCATGTATAAGAGGAGCCTTGATGGAGTGTTCATTCACTACGTGGATAACGAGCAGCAAAACCAACTTTTGAAGTCCTTCCATAATCTAGCATGTGGAGGGCATTTTTCTACTCTTGTAACTGCCCATAAAATTTTACAAGCCAGGTATTACTAGCCTACTTTGTTTCAAGATGCAAACAAATAGGTATCAAAAGTGTGAACTGTGCCAACAGTTCGTTGGAAGACCCAAGATAGCTGCTCTGCCTCTTAAGCCAATGGTAATATAAGAGCCATTTCAGTAATAGAGAATCGATTTCATTGGTGCTGTAAACCCATCTTCTAGTGATAGACATGATTATGTCCTGAAAGCCACAGATTACTTCACCAAGTGGGTGGAAGCTATTCCAACCAATCATGCTACTTTAGAAGTAGTGTGCAATTTCTTCAAGGAGAACATCATTTCCAAGTTTGGAGTCCCAACCAAGATTGTCACAGACAATGCAACTTGTTTCTCTTCTCAAGAGATTACTCAGTTCTATTTTTACTATGGAATTGCCCTTTCCTACTCTTCTGATTATTTTTCATAAGGGAATGGCCAAGCTGAATTAAGCAACAAGAGCTTGGTGACTATCATCAAGAAGTTGGTAAATGACAACCAACGAACATGACATAAAGCATTGGTTGATGCTTTTTGGGCAGACATAATTACACCCAAGAGGGCAATTGGTATGTCACCTTTCCAACTTCTTTATGGTCTCAATGCTGAGATACCAATCACCCTGAAATTGCCAGCATTGAAATTGGCTAAGGCAGTTGAAGATCAGACATATGAAAGCTTCATCGATAAGAGATTCAAGTGCTTAACTGAGCTGAATGAGCAACGAACTGTGGTGGTGGACCGGATTACTGCGCATCAAAGTCTGGTGAAGAAACTCTTTGACCAGAAAGCAAAAAACCATGATTTCCAGATTAGAGATCAAGTCCTGTTGTGGGACAAGAGAAAAGAACCAAAGGGAATGCATGGGAAATTTGACTTTCTCTGGAGAGGCCCATTTGCTATTCATTAGCTCAATGGTAAAAATAGTTTTTTGTTGAAGTATCAAGATGGCACGCCCTTTTCTCTGCCTCACAATGGGCAGCATCTAAAGCACTTCAATTCTTGAAGTATCAGATAAGTTCACATGTACATATGTATATTTGTATAGTCTTTGGTTCTATTTTGTGCTTTTCATTTTATTTTTTGGCACTTTTTTTTTGGATAGCATGACTCCGTAGCCCAATGGCATACTTAAAGGCACTGGAGATCCTGGTTTCTACTCTCCTCAGCTATTCCAAGTTTTCAACTGAAGGAAGTTCCCCAACTGGAGCCAACTGTTGTTCCCAAAATCTGTCACTCATTTTGGGAGCAACATATGAACTATTTTGGTCCTGTAGGACAAAATTATATCTTCCCATCTCAAAAAATTATTCTAAGCTTTCAAATTCTTCATTGTTCAAGTTTTTTCAGTTAAGAGACTAGCAGGTTCAATAGCTTCAACAGGTGAGTTCTTTCAAAGGAACAAGTTTCCAATAATTAGGCAATTTCAAGATTGGTTCAATGCCTCGGTTCAACCAAAAATGTTCATCGACAAGCTTCAAAAAAAAAATTGAACCATTGAACCCCACTTCTTAAAGGTTCAAAGGTTCAACGGGTTCAAAAGTTCAATGATGTCGGTAAGCTTAAAGAAGTTAAGCGCTTTGGTAGAAGTTCAACGGCTTCGAAAGACTTAGAAGAAAAGAAGTATTCAAAGATCAAAGGAATGAGCCATTGAACCTTGAACCAAAATGGTTCAACGGGTTCAATGGGTTCGAAGAGATCAAAAGACTTAGAAGAAAAGAAGGCTTCAAAGAACAAAGGAATGAACCGTTGAACCGTTGAACCTTGAACCAAAATGGTTCAACGGGTTCAATGGGTTCGAAGAGATCAAAAGACTTAGAAGAAAAGAAGGCTTCAAACACAAGATTGAACTGTTGAACCAAATTTGGTTCAATCGATCAGTTCAAAGGAGTGACCCAAAGCCTAAAGGCCAAAGTACCCTTGCGGAGGGCAGTGAACTAAAGGGCAAATGCCCTTGCAGAGGGTAGGGAACATTTGCTCAAAGATCAAAGAGAAGGCTGAAAGGGTAAGATTTTCTTCAGAAAATTGAACAAGGCAGAAAAGTTGGAATTCCTTCAGATTTGTTCAAGGCAAAAGACAAGGCAAATTCTTTCGAACAAAAATTCTGAAGGATTTTCTTCGGACAAATTATCCAAAGAAATTCACCCGAAAGGAAAAGCCAAGGAAAGATTTCCTTCAGACAAATTGTCCGAAGGAATTCCTTCAGACATTTTATCTAAAGGAATTGGAGCCTGAAGTCCCTCTGAAGGAATTGAAGCCCGAAGGACCTTGAATGGTAGGTACACTTGTGGGGGGCTCTCGGCACCCACAAAATGGACCTTTCTCAAAGACCCAAAGGGACACCTCCCCTTCGAGGTGTTCCAAAGACATATAGCCAAAGGAATTTCAAGGCTTTAAAGGGACTTAGACAAATGAAGGAAGCGATGGAACAAAGAATGAACTGATTGAACCTTGAACCAAAAGAGTTTAAAGTTCAATGGTTCACAGGTTCAATGGTTCAAAGGCAGCCCCAAGCAAAAGAAGGCAAAAAATTCTAGAGACCAGTTCAAAAGGATGGTTCAACCAGAGAGTAAAGAAGTGATTGAACAAAGGAAGCGATGGAATAAAGGAACTGATAAAGATCCCCTGAACCATTGAACTAATGAACTTTCACAGGTTCAAAGGTTCATGGTTCAATATGGTTCAAACAAATAGCAACCATTGACGTCTCCATGGACGTCTAATTTAAGGTAATGGAATATTTGTTGATTTTTAAATGTAGCACAAAACTTGAAAAATGAATCAAGCGATCGATTGAAAAGAAAGCACAAGAGCTCAAATTGCTACAAGGAAGAGAGAACAATATAAAAAGATCAAAAATATCTATAAGAGAGTTATTTTTAGTAGGTGAAACAATACACCAAGTAGTCATCTGAGCACACAAATCAAGGACACGGCCTATATTTCTTCCAAAAAGTACAGGCAAAGTGGACAGCTACGTAGACATTAGAAAAAGGACCAGGTGGTCTATACTTTGGAGGAGACATATGAGATGAATTGGCATGCCATAGTTAAGGTAGATGCACTGTTCCAAGCATGGCCCCTCGACAGAATTGAAAAAACATTCCAGACATTGAATGCAACATGAGTCATTCCATAGAAGAAAGTGCCAAGCCTTTTTTGACTGCCATATATTGTAATCTCTTGTTTTATGCAAAGGGAGATCTCTCAATTATAGAAGTAAAACTCTGCCCAAATTGAAAGGCGATTACTGAGACTTTGAGCTCAGATTATTGATCATATTACTTTATCTGAATGAGAAAGCAAGTTACTTTCAGACTTTGTGCTGTTATATTTTGTATTATTCTAAGAAATTGTTCTTATGTCTGTTTCCTAGGAGCTTTCTTGTTTATTTAATTTTACAAGCAAAACTAGTGGAAGTAATCAGGAAGGTGTCATGAAGCCAATTGTGGAAAGACTTTGAGCTGTCATAATTGTCTTTAATGTGTGTTTTTAGTTTCTTTCTGTGTAAAATATCTTGGGATGACTTTGTGCCCCCATTATCCTTCATTTTTTACTCTTTGGGCAGTTGAGGTGTAGACTTTATGTTACACTTCATCCTACTGGTCACTACACCCTTGTTACCTGTTGGTTACCCACCAGAAAGAACTCCTGCGACTTGTTGCAAGACCACTTCTAAAAGAAGAGAAGTGCTTTCAGTATTATCACCAATATTTCTCCTTTGTCTATGAACATCATCTCTGAAAAAAGAGAGATTGATGGTGTAGTCCTACCCTTGAGTGTTATTTTCTGCTTATATATATAGTATAAAGCTCCTCATATTTATTAGGGAACCTCCTCTTGATGAGAGGAGAGATTTGTCCACCTCTGATGTGGTAAACCTGCACATTTGGCTGACCAATCTCCCTATGCTGTGGTTGAAGAGACCTATTTTGCTTATCAGTTAGCTGTTGACAAAATATTCACCCAACAAATCCAACGACTGTTAATTTTCACAAGGGTCCAAAAAATATTCTACAATCTTTTAAAAATTAAAAAACCTTAAATAATATTGCATTGACAAAAAAAATCTTTGCAGATCATAAGTTATGTTTTTATATCCTTTAGCTCTCAGGATAACAACAATGCCATATCCAAAAAACTATGACATAAAAACTTGCCCAAATCAAGGATCTTATAGCACTTGTAATGTAATTAGTTGGTTGATTCACATCAATGGAGTAATATATTATAGAATTATGAGAAAAATAAGTTGATCCATAATAATAATTAACTAAAGATAAAAATACTTGATTATATGACTAAGCCACTTTGATGAAAAAACCTCCACAACAATGTAATAAGAGTAAATTTTACAATATGATTATCAAATACTAACCACTACCTATTATATATACTCTACTTAAGCCATGGTTATTCCATAGGCTGACCATACTAAAAATATAAGAACTTAAAAAAATGTGACAAGATAAAATGAAAGGCTATGTAAGCCACAAGTTAGCCACACATACCCTAGACATGCTATATGTTAAAGGCGTAGCATACATCTCCAAAATGTGAATTTATGGAGGATAATGTTACACATGAGTGTGATGTCATTTCTCAATCTAGGTCTAGTATACATAATTTGTTACCTAGACCTCTTTTACTTATTTGTAATAGTGTACCTATGGAGACTTACAACAATAGGATTCAACCATTGAATGAACCTCTTAAAGATCTTATTGTGACTTTGCTCTATAGTGATAAAAACTTATATATCATCATGCAACACCTCATTTCATTTACAACTTCAATGATGCCACGAAACACCTCGCAACACTCAAGACTTATCTCAACATTGCATGTCACTTTACAGTCTTCTTCTACATCAACAACCTTGCACATTTCTTCTTCATGTGCTAGTTGTCACTGCAGATGTACACATAATTTCACATTAATATTTACTTATCAACATTCCACTGCCATGCGGCATGTCAAGTGGAACTATCCATGCTTGAGTCATGTTAGACCATCACTCAACTATGAAGATGAACCATTATTGTAGCCATTTTTATTTTAAACCATCACCAGTTATAACTTTTTTTTTGCAATGATATGATATATATTTTAAAGCCTATAATATAAATCGGAGGCCATTGACCCCTATTCTAGTTGGCTATGTCCACAACACCCTGAAAACTTGAATGCCTTGAGTATCTTATATTAGTTGGCCATCTCACCCATCTATTATCATGATTTGTGTATCTAACATCTGAATGGTCATCTTCCAATCAATAAAAATCATTTAGGATGTGCAATCCCCTTTCTGATTATAGAATCTTATACTTCTCATCTTTTTGGTAAATTTTAGCCTAGACATATCACCAAGGATGCATTCCCCTTTGATCACAAGAGCTTGCTCTCCTAGTCTTGTTGTGCATTGTAAGCATATGTATTTTCCCTATTATTTAATTTTAAAATAAATGAAACCATTCTACCAATCTCATGCATTAAATTTGTAATGGATGTTTCCACATCTATTTATATTCTATTAAATGTTCTATAATCTACAACTTTGTTTGAATAGACTCATTTGATTTAAATAGTTGCATTTTATCCTCTGTATAACCTCCTACGATCAATACATATCATTTTATAGATACTAAAATATGGTCTTTAGTACTTGACAATGACAAGCTTGACACACATTTACCATGCTTGACTTGAGCACTCAAACAAGGTCATAATCTTCCATCCTTGCACACTTGTATGCTATCTTTTGTTTCAACTCTTTTGTTTTAATGTTATTCACCTATAAGACCCAACTATTTATTTCAAAATTGTTGAACACCATGCACAAACATTTCTAGACTCTCAATTCAATCCACCTATACATGGGTTGGTTCCACTAGATACAGTCAGTATCGCTAGTTGATACTAACCTACTATGGTTGGTATTGACCCACTCCTAACAATGACTATTTTATAAAATGAAATCCATCCTCAAGGTTGGCCCATTATTCTATTGTGTTGGTGGAATGAGGAATTATTCAATTGGATCTCTATACAAATAAACCAACCTCTCATTCAAAAGGGGCTTGGCACCTATCTGATATACATTTATACACTATTACACATTGAGCAAATCTACCCTATTGTTTCCAATCTACAAACTTATCACTAGGAGTAATCATAATCTAAATCTAAAGCACTCGAAATCCAAATCAAAGCAATTATTTTCAAGTAATAAATCCATGCCATTTTTTGCATACATATAATAAAGGAGCACAATTTCACAATCACACTATGTGGGAGAACTACACATGGCTTGATTTCCCTCTTTGGATTATTGGATATGTAAGTAGCAATCAATCATCAGATGTGATTGGTTTGGGTCAACTCAACCCATTACACTTCCTAATTTTTTACAGGTTTTTGTCCCTCACAAACACACCTATGGTTTTAAGGCAAAGGAGGCTAATTTTTGGAGCTACATGCATCATCAAAGTTTAGGATCACAAACATAGATCCAGCAAAGATAGTCAAAGGTTATTGTACAGTCATTACACCCTACTTTAGCATAGATCAATACAGACCACTAGGTTAGTATCAACCAACTATACTGACCCAATTCTATGAAACTGACCGAGCCTAGATAATGAATCAATTTTGAAATTGAACGAACCACAACCCTACTTATCTCTGATTTTCATTTACAAAATATAGTTACATTCAGATGGTCAACCAAAAAAGATAAGTATATTGATATCCTTAGTATTTCATATTTAGCATATGTCCATGTTAAATCATAAGAATCATTCTCAATCTTTTACATTTAGACGTATGTTTGAATGCCATACTTATTGATCTAAATTATATATCAAAGTTCTATCTCAATTATATTAATCTCACCTATTAATCCAAATTATCATAAAACATATTGGTGAACCCAAATATTGATCAAAGCATCCCTCCAAGGTTTTAGAATAACCTATCTATGGTTGTGTATTTATTTGGATTGGGCCTTACTTATTTTCCAATAACTTGTCTAAGGCCTAATAAATAGAAAATGGATAATTAGTCAGAGACCCCTAGGGACTATCATCTTATGGACTTCTTATTTGCTATAAACTCTATCCATTATGCATAAGATAATGAATTAACCAAACATGTTTGATTAGTGATGCAAATTATATACATGAAGAATATAATAGTGAAAGACTTGATTATCATCAAGAATATCAAGAGCATTGGTATGATAGTCAAGACTATAGTGAATAAGAAAATAAATCCACTAATGATGAAATAAAACCTGCGTCTCTTACTTCCTCTTTGCATTCTTTTTTAAATCGTACAATAGAAAAACATAAGCAAGATAATAATGAACACATGCATGATCCTAGCATACCTTAGAAGTTAAAAATGAATATTATCTCTCTATAAATGGAAAAAGAGCATGATATTCCTTCTCTCTCTAGAAATGGAAAATGAATGTGAACAATGTGAAATTACTTCTCTATTAAAAAATGGAAAAATAAAGTGAAATCCCCTCTCTCTCTAGAAATACTAAATGATACAAACACAAGCGATGATTATTTATCTTCTCTTGAAATACAATGTCAACATATCTTTTTAAGTAGATCCTTCTATTGAAACAAAATGTGATGATAATGTAAGAACATGTTATGATATAATGTCATGAAATTATTTAGTTGATTCGCATCAATTGAATAATATATCATGAAATTATGAACAGAATAAGCAGATTCACAACAATAATTGATGAAAAATTAGAATTCTTGATAAATATGATTAAGCCACTTTGAGGGGAAAACTTCCATAATAATTTAATAACAATATAATTCACAATATGATGATCAAATACTAACCATTCTCTCTCTCTCTCTCTCTCTCTCTCTCTCTCTCTCTCTCTCTCTCTCTCTCTCTCTCTCTCTCTCTCTCTCTCTCTCTCTCTTTAATCCATGGTTATTCCATAGGCTAACCCTGCTAACAATATAAGAACATAGAAATATGGCAAGATAATATGAAAGGTTATGTAAGCCACAAGTCAGCCATACATATCCTATCCACATTATAGGTTAATGGTGTAGCATTTCCCTACCCTTCAAAATAATGTTTCCCTCAATGTTGAACAACTTTGGATGTTGTTACAGAAAATATCATCTTTCCACATTGCATCTTCATAGTTCAGATTCTTCCATTTGATCAAATACTCTTAATGTCTCTTGTTCTTAGCCTTTTAGTGTATGTTTGAAGGATCTCCTCGAGTTCTAGAATGACTCAGCATTCTTCATCCAAATATGGTAACTCAGTATGGGTCAAAACTTTCTGTCCAATTACCTTCTTTAGGCAAGATACATGAAATACATGATGTATGTGAATGGATTGGGATATCTCCAAATTATAAGCAACACTGTTGATTTTTTGTAGGATCTTATAAGAGCCTTAAGGCTTAGGATAAAGTTTGTTATCCTTCTCTACTTATTTAAACACATATACTTATATGTTTGCAAGTGTAAAAATATTGTAGATATTAGTTATTAATCCTAGGTGTTTAGCTTAGGTGTCTCGCATTTCATCTTATTCAATAAGCTTTCCATTCTCATAGGAATAGGAAGAGTCATTGGGAATGTGAATTGATTAGTCATTTTTTGGCATTAAATTGTAATGTTTACTTCCTTTCCAATTTGAATCGTGAAATACAATTTCATTATCATTCTGTCAATATTCTTTCCAGCCTATCATTCGTATCAGAGCTTGGATAAAAGTATTTTGTTTTTCTTTCTCCTTCATTTTGTACGATCTGCATATTATTTGCAAATTTATTGCTTTGGTGTGCCTCCATGACTTGTCATTGGTCTGCAAGATTATCATGAGCTTGGATGAAATTTTATTTTTCTCTAGTATTGCATGGTGGTATTCATTGTGAGCTTCTACAATTTTAAGGACCTGCAAGGAATATTTTGATGTGGAACTATTCACCTGACCTGCATCATTGGTATATAGGCATGGAATTTTTGTGCTTTATAAGGCATTTTGGTTGCATGGCATTTTGAATGCCTATAATCAGATTGGCATTGACAACAAGTTTTCAGACTTGAGGCTTTCCCTTTAAGGCATTTCCTTAATTACAAACTGAGAATGTTGGATGTGTTTTATTCCTTATAAGCTGCACTGGCTGCATTTATTTTCTTGTTGGATAATTCTAGATATGTTCCATTCTTATCTGCTATGGCCACATCCTCAGCCACATTTGCCACAACCATAGTTCTGTATTCCATTCAAACCCATGTTGAGCTATTTTGAGTGCCTAGAAACATAGAGCTGCATGTAGCTGCCTAGAATTTTCTACTTGGTTTGGACAAAATATATTTTTTTTCAATATTCAAGGAGGGCGTATATTTTCATTATATTCCAATATTGGAATCTCAACCATATAAAAACAAAAGGAGAAGGTATATGTTTTTTTCATTAAAAAACAAAATTTCATTATTTTTTAAATGTTAAATTTCAAATTTTGAAAAAAATTAATTTGAAAGCATTTAAAATTTAGTGTATTTTATCATTAAAATTGCCTTGAGTAAGCTACTCTATGCAAAATTGAAAAACAATCATTTTTTTGCAAATTCAAGGAGAAATAAGGAGAGCTACTCTTTTACCCATTCGTGTATGTCAAAAAATATAAATATGAAAATCAAGAAAAACTAAGTATATTGATGTATGACATTTTATTTTTAAGTCGGTGTTAATGACAAAGCAAATCTTTTGTTGGGAAATAAACCGGAAGCACACAATTGATTACCAAACCAAGCAACTTAATATGCGGAAATTAACCAGATTCACCAAGTAACTAGAATTCAGAATAACACATGATATGAGAGACAATACACAACTTGTATTAACACTTTATACAGAAAATAATACAATAAAGAAGATGCCACTTCTTCTCCACCACCTCTTCAGAGGCTCGCCACACCTCAAGTGAACAGTAATTCTTCTCCCCAAAGCTCTCCCTCTCAGGTCCCAACACCCAACTCAAAATACAGAGTTGGTGTTCACCTCCTGTGCTCCACGCACACCACAAGTGCCCCACACACTCCACAAGTACTCAAAGTACTTCAAGTAGATCTCTCATGAACATGCAACAACCTGCAATTCAACAGACCATACTTATGGAAGGAACTCCCTTGCCTTCCTCTTTGCTCTATCCGAGTACACACATGTACTCCAAGTAGATCCTGCCTGATATTGCTCCCTGTTGTGTTGATGTCTATCTGATCTTGCACACCTGCAAATCAATTCGGTTCTGCACACCTATGAAACTTGACCTTGCACACACATACACTTGCAGATCAATGATCTTACTTACCATGTACATCTATATAGGCCATGCACCTGTGACCAAGATCCTACACACCTGAAGAATCTTGCTGACTCTCCAAAACCAGCACCCACCTAGGTACTGTGGAACTAGGAGGAACACCCTTGCTCACCTCACACACAGAAGGAACAAACTTTGCTCAACTCAAACTAGAACACTTTTCCAATACAACCATGAGTCTATTATATAGATCTCATCCAAACAATGATTAGACATCTAATTACAATAATTAGATCCACAGCTCTCAGTCTAAAAATAGCTCTAAACATGCAAACACTTGGTTCGTTAGCTAACTGCCCGTAATAAGCTCACAGTCGAACCACACAGGCGACCGATGTCGGTCCCTGTCTACCTGGGGGTCACCGACGCCGGCCGATCCATGACCGACGTCGGTTGCTTCCTGTCTCCTACCTGCCGACGTCGGTTGGCCAGACCAACGCCAAAGACTTCTGACACTCAGCAACTCATCCTGCAACCTCCTCCATGTCTGCATCAGTGAAGCTTTTAGCTCCACAACCTAACAATCTCCCACTTGGAGATAAATAGCTGCACTGTACCTGTACTTGTACCCCATTTAATCTATTTCCTAGTTTGTATCCCTCTTCAAGATCAATCTTGAAGACAACCCACCACACAACCTGTGATGTACCACCTGTCATCTGAGTACCCTGCCACATCCGAACCTACAAACACATGTAGTGAAGTCCTGACCCTGCATAGCATGAATCTCTGCTGCCGGTCCCTCTCAAGTACCTGAGAACCCACTTCCCCGAATTGGCTCCTAACTCTCTGACAGCTCCCACTGCATGGGAATACTCAGGTCTATACCAGACCTCATGTGATTTCAGACACTGTACCTGTCCAGCCCTTAGTGTGCTCTGGCTCTACATCCTGAACCTCGCCAACACCTGATTCACATTAGCTCCCACTCAAGACAAAATCAACCTATGATCTCCATGTCTCCCATGTCAAAGAATTTCGCTGCTCCAAACTCCTCCTGACATGCCACTGAACTAATCTTACCCTTAGCTCAGCAAAACCCTGTATGTACAATCCTGCTAGCTAGCATACTATCCACATACAGCAACAAAATGATGTCATGACTCATCATCCACCTGGTAAGGCAAACCACAGTAGTTACCTGACACTGACTGAAGCCATGCTTCATCCTCCACCTATCAAAACCTGTACCACTGTCCTGTAGCTCCTCAAGACCATATGCCTAGTCTTCTGTCTCACGTATCCGTTCACTCTATTCTTCAACTAAGGTATCCATTCATCTCTGTGCTTTCATACCTGCTGGCAACCCTACCAAAAACACCTATTTGGTTCTCCTCCAAGGAATCACATCCTCATCCATGCCAAGCTCACACCTGTTTCTTGGATCCTTCCTACTCTACAATCAACAACGAGTATAAAGAAGAGGAACAATGAATTTGAGGGCCTACTTACGTCTTCAGTCCTCTGTATGGGTGTTTGAGACTCCTTGATAGCGTGCTGTCCACCCAAAATCTGTTACAGTGACCGACCTTGATCACTCCACAGTCTGCATCCGACCGACGTTGGTTCCCATGCGTCTGTCCCTAACTACCGACCCTACGGTGTCCCTGCTGCCGACGTCGGTCCTCCTGATTGACATCGGTCTTATCTACTGCCGACGCCGGTCCTCCTGACCGACGTCGGTCTTACCCTGCCCGACAACGCCTGCTTCGGTCTGCACATGAACGACATCGGCACCTGTCTGTTCGACGCCGATTCCTCTTGACCGACGCCGGTACCTGTGTTCGCCTGTGAGTGATGACTTTTTACCCACGAGCTCCTTTGAATTAATTCCCATGTCCAAACTGCCCTGCTCAGAAGTATCCAACACCATCCACTAGTTTATATCCGCCATCTCCTCCAAGTACACCAAAGCTTTCCAGTTCTTAAGCCTGTCAAATATATCTGTCTTCCACTTAAGAACATGCATCTCCTTCCTGCTCATGTGACCAAGCCTACAAAGCCACGTCTCTACAACAAAAGAAGAATCAGTAATATAAACAAGTAGATAAAGAGTACCTATTTTCTTACCACTAGCTAATTCAAGTGCATCCGCTGTGAGAGTTCTTGTGCATCTCTCATCACCCAATCTTTCTGAATAAATCAGCCATATCTCCAAACATGGGACTTGCATGACCTTCATCAACACCTGTGTGTTGGCCGCCTGCAATTTCAGCTTCACTTCCCCTTTGCCAATTCTTTGGCAAGGCTCACCAGCTCCTCTACCTGGGGCTGCATGAAAAGAGGCAACCGAATCTTTTATCCAAGATTCAACTTTATCCAAGAAACCTCCTAGAGCATCATGTGCAACAACCCCTGCTACATCTGCTTCTTCAATTTTTTCATGCTGATCTGCTACCAACCAACAATAATCTTTTACCTGCTTTTTCTTTCCATAGGACCGTGAGTAACCATCTGTGCTTTTCAACTCCTCCATTCTTAGCTTACTTTGATCTGTCGTTGCTCTACTCCCACTCAATCAGAAACCCCTGAGAGTGACATGTAATCAAACACAAAACCTGCTTCCTGCAACCTTAGCTCTGATACCACGTGTTGGGAAATAAACTGGAAGCACACAATTGATTACCAAACCAAGCAACTTAATATGCGAAAATTAACCAGATTCACCAAGTAACTAGAATTCAGAATAACACATGATATGAGAGACAATACACAACTTGTATTAACACTTTATACAGAAAAAAATACAATAAAGAAGATGCCACTTCTTCTCCACCACCTCTTTAGAGGCTCGCCACACCTCAAGTGAACAGTAATTCTTCTCCCCAAAGCTCTCCCTCTCAGGTCCCAACACCCAACTCAAAATATAGAGTTGGTGTTTACCTCATGTGCTCCACGCACACCACAAGTGCCCCACGCACTCCACAAGTACTCAAAGTACTTCAAGTAGATCTCCCATGAACATGCAACAACCTGCAATTCAACAGACCATACTTATAGAAGGAACTCCCTTGCCTTCCTCTTTGCTCTATCCGAGTACACACCTGTACTCCAAGTAGATCCTGCCTGATACTGCTCCATGTTGTGTTGCTGTCTATCTGATCTTGCACACCTGCAAATCAACCCGATTCTGCACACCTGTGAACCTTGACCTTGCACACACATACACGTGCAGATTAACGATCTTACTTACCATGTAGATTTCCTATATAGGCCATGCACCTGTGACCAAGATCCTACACACCTGAAGAATCCTGCTGACTCTCCAAAACTAACACCCACCTAGGTACTGTGGAACTAGGAGGAACACCCTTGCTCACCTCACACACAGAAGGAACAAACTTTGCTCAACTCAAACTAGAACACTTTTTCAATACAACCATGAGTCTATTATATAGATCTCATTCAAACAATGATTAGACATCTAATTACAATAATTAGATCTGCAGCTCTCAGTCTAAAAATAGCTCTAAACATGTAAACACTTGGTTCGTTAGCTAACTGCCCGTAATAAGCTCGCAGTCGAACCACACAGGCGACCGACGTCGGTCCCTGTCTGCCTGGGGGTCGCCGACGCCGGCCGATCCATGATCGACGTCGGTTGCTTCCTGTCTCCTACCTGCCGACGTCGGTTGGCCAGACCAACGCCAAAGACTTCTGACACTTAGCAACTCATCCTGCAACCTCCTCCATGTCTGCATCAGTGAAGCTTTTAGCTCCACAACCTAACATCCTTTTCAGTACCTTTGTGTATATAGAAAAGGGGACCATTTTGGAGTGATAAGGAACCATTTGGGGTTAAACAAAAACTCAAAACCTCTAAAAACTCAAACAAAACTCAAAACCATGTATTCCATCAAATCAATTATTGGCACTACCTTGACTGGCAAAGATAGTTGGCTAGAATGGTCTCAACAAGTGGAGAACAAACTCATCTTCAATAATCTATGGTTTGATATTTGTGATGGGGTAAAACAACCAGTTGAACCAACAGGAAATGCAAATGACACTCAAATATGAAAGCAGAAAAACTAGAAGGCTTTGGCCTTGATGAGGGCATCAATTGATGGAGATGTGTTTCGTCATATACAGGGGTGAAATACACCATGGAAAGCATATCATAAACTAAAGGACCTATATGACTCCCATTCAGAGTTGAAATTTTTTCAGTTGCAATTGAAACTATTCAACCGAGAGTTGAAATATGGTGATGTGATAAGATTGGCTTCAAAGATACATGCTATCAAACATGGCATTGAAGCAATAGGTGTCAAAATCGACATATGCATGACCACATTCATAAAAGCCATTCTTCCCAACTATTCAACCTATTTGGAGTCTCTAAAAGTAAGCAATCAATTTAAGACTCACATTTGACCAGTTGGTTAAAAAGATGGCAGAAAGAGAAAAGGCCTTTGGAAGGAAAATTGAAACCACAACAGGTGAAAGTATGTGCTATGTCAAAACAAATTATTCTAAACCATCAAACAATGTCATGTCATCTAAAAATGAAGGCAATAACAAGTACAAGAACAAATACAAGGAAAAAGTTGACAAAAATGAAAATCATGGTGATCAAAATCAAAAATATAATGATAAACAAAACCTCTATTATGAACGGTGTGACAAAAAAGGTAGTCATGAGACTCACAAATGTAGGATTCCATGGGAGAAAATTGAAGCATACAGTAAAAAGAAAGAGAGAAATTCAAAGAAATAGTCAAAAGAGTTAAACTTAGCCCAATTCACCAGTGAATGTGTTTTCTAGTATAAATGATGAAGCAAATAGTGTCTCAATAAGTTCTTCATGGTTTGATGCTTGGGTTCTTAATACTGATACCACTCAACATATGACTTTCTAAAAAGACTTATTTTAGGAGTAAAATGAATACAGTTGTGGCTCAGTATACCTCATAGATAGATGAAGTCTGCAACCATAGGGAAGAGGTAAAATTTGACTCAAGTGTCCAAGGCTCCTAGACTACAAACTTGAGAATGTTCTCTACCTTCCTCATTTGAAATGAAACTTGTTGTCCCTAGTGATCATAAGGAAACAAGGCCATTCCATTCTTTTGGATAATGGTGATGTCTCAATGAGGAGAAAAAGTGACAATGCAGTCGTCTTGATTAGATATGAGAAAGGAAAACTACTCAGACTGAAAGGTGAGCCATCAAATTCAAGGAATTATGCTCATCTTGTGAAAGACATAACGTCTCCAAACATGTTATGGCATGCTCAATTTGGGCACACTCACTTTAACAACATTCGTGTATTAAAAAAAAATGGTGTTGTTGACATGTCTACATTGCCCACAAAATCAGATGAGAAGTGTGAAGCTTGCATCTTGGCTAAACATGCAAGAGAACTATTTTTGAAGTCACAGTGGAAAGCAAATATAAAATTACAGCTTGTTTACTCAGACTTGTGTTCTCTTCCAATCCTCTCTGCTGGTGGTCATAAGTACTTCATGTTGTTCATTGATCACTACAGTAGGATGACATAGATATACTTCCTGAAAAATAAATCAGAATCCTTCGATACTTTCAAAAAAATTCAAACAATGATTGAAAATGAAGCACAAGCCCACATCGAGACACTCAAGATAGATAATGGTGGTGAATTCACATCATTTTTTTTGAATCCTATCTTGATAAAAATAGGATCAAACATCCTCTCACATTTCCTCACACTCTACAACAAAATGGAGTAATTGAAAGAATGAACAGAACTGTGATGAATATTGTTCGTGCAATGTTGTATTTCAAAGGGGTATATATGCACTTTTAGGCCGAAATAGCTAAAACAACAATATACCTTCACAATAGATTACCATCAACCACTCTTGAATCAAAGACTCTGTATGAGATGTGGTGTGGTCACCTCCCTTCATTGCAACATCTTTGGATTATTGGATCCACTTCTTACGCATTGATTCTAAAGGAGAAGAGAAACAAATTGGACCACAGGAGTCAGAAATGCATCCATTTGGGATATTCTAATTCCTCCAAGGCATTCATTTTATACGACGAGAAAGAGAAGTTTCTTGTCGTAAGAGAAGTTGTTTTTTGTGAAACTGCAAAGGATAAAGAGCATATCGATCGACAGTCGAGTCAACTAGATAAATATGCAAAGTTTGATGTCTACAAAGAGAGTGATTTGAATGTTCCAGATAATGAGTGGGGGACAGAGTTGAGAATCTATTGATTTTCTATTATCTCCTACGCATGAGCTTAAAACTCCTCATGAAGGAGAGAGTGAAACTTCATCAGATATTGAACAAGGGCCAATAGAATAAAGAGCAAACAGTAAATGAACTTCAGAGGATGAACCCAAAGCACCTACGCATCATAAAGATAACTAGATAATGTTCTAAACATTACAAAGACATGATGGTTAGTCTACATACAGTAAGTAGTACAAAATACTATTCACATAAACTTACGTTCTCAAAAAATATTAATAATCATGACATAAACACATAATAACATTATAATCCAAATCTAATTATAAAAACCACAACGCAAATACATGAGATTAATTCCACATAAGCATTAAACTAAGATAACACACAACTAACATGTATAAACAATTATGTAAATTCAGACAACATCAAAAAGGTACTAACACTAGCAATTCAAACAATGCATATTATGAGTGTCATCTAACATGGTGCGTGCATGGGTTGTAGTTGTTCCTCTGTCATCCCCCAACACCTTTATTTACGTCATCCTCTTCGATGATGTTCTCCCTCTATCATGCTCTGAGAGATGAATCTCTCTTGCATCAAACTCATGACAAGAAGGTAGTTAACCCATAACACCATGACATATATCATAAAATATTGTTGTGATAACAAATCAACATGATCACAATGTAAAGAATATACAAAAAAGTTAACTAATGAAATCAAAGCAACATATAACTATCCTATAACAACATATGACTTAAAACTTAATTAAATAATAATCAAATCAAATTTCCAACCGTAAAAACCCATGGATAATCAAGTAAATTTGTTTCGCGAGAAAGTAGGATGTAACAGTAGGCCTTAACTATTGAACTAAAGGAGTAGTCCACCTTTGATGTCCAACCCTAACCCACGCTACCCCTACCCTAATAAATATCATGCATTTGATCACTTGGATATTGGGGTCCGCCTTCGGCATCCCTTTTACCTCTCCTAAAGTTAATAGGTCCTAGACTACCTATACCTCCTAGGTTCCGCCTTTGGCAACTAAATAGATTATAACTCATTTGGGTTAGTAGTTTCTACCCTTGAGATAGAGAGTTAAGTGTTTATATCCTAGTCCAATAGTAGGTAGTAGTTAGTTCCTTGAGTTATTTGGATCCACCTTCGGTGAACAATTCCAATTACGTGTGTGTGTCTATGAATATATGATATGTGAACTTTTGAGCTATTGGGGTTTGTCTTTGCTATATGGATAGCAACATAAGACAGTCATCACTTTAAATGCTACTGGGGTGTGTGTGTGTGGGAGGGGCAGGAAGGTGAGGGGGATGAACTCGTGAGCTACTAGGCTCTGTCTTCGCTATATGGATAGTGGCATCAAATAGACAACACTCGACCCACCCACTCCTTAGATAGATAACGAGATATATGGGGTCTATTTCCCTTACCCTATTTGGCAATCTCATGGAGGATTTAAAACGCTTGTCACATATTATATTTTTTATATGTGGTGGACATAAGTAATACAATAAGTAAACGATCAGAACCTACCACCAAACTATAGCCAGCTAGTGAGCACCCAATCCCCACTCCTTGTTCTCTCAATTCTTGAGAACAACAATTTTAGTTATTTCATAGTTCGCTACTCTCCTCACTCCACTTGGATCGACCCTATATGGATACTCTATATTTGTATGTTGTTCTAATCCTTGTCATCTTTTCAATTAGTGACCGAATAATCCGCCTCCCTAGCCTTAACAAATAACATATATAGTCTAGGGTCAAGTTTCGCCTAAACTCATCTATAGTTAGGGCCTCAAGATAAAAGCACAAGAATGTTTAATTCATATAGGCTACACTTGACCTATATGAGTCAAATTTGTAGTCATGTCAGCTAGACTTCTATAGTCATCTCTCACCTATACTCATCTATAATTGGTTGGGTATATCCTTAAAATACCTCCCCCTACCACCATTAATGTCCCTCCTCCCACTCATAGAGCCTAGATACAAAGCTAAAATGATTCTCATCTTCAGCTCACTAGATTTTAGTAGGATCGAGAGTATATAAGGATCAAGTTCTAGACGATCGGGTTTTTTCATCAGCTTTGCCTAACTATAGATATTGGGGCACCCTAGATAGATCTAGTTAGAAGGATTGACTTCACTTAGGATTCCACCATATGTAGTATATGGTAAGCTATCAGTCTTGACTCAAGTCAGAAATAAATATGTGATGTCCCTTTCTTAGGGGCTCTTTTTTTTCTGTCAAAAGCTCTGATACCACTATAATATCCCCTTCAAACAGGGAATATAGAAACACAAAAGCTCTGAACAAAGATACAATTTTGCAGAATAAATTCAGAAGATAAACAATAAATCACAGTAAATCTCTTAACTGCCAATCAAAGATCTTATTATTCGTCCAGATGATTACAATAGTTGTCCTTTGTCATGCATATATAGAATATGAAAATACAGTCTTGAAAACCTGATTCCTCTAGCAAACTGGAAAATAAATCTGGATCTGTGCGGCTCTCGGGTCGCTGTGTCGAAGACACAGTCACCGTCGTCGGTCAATATTCTATCGACGTCGGTTACTGTGGGTCCTTCTCTGCCGACGTCGGTCTTCAATCGGCCGATGTCGGTCACTGGGGATCTCTGCCTGTCGATGTCGGTGTCTGAGCGAATCTGCTGATGCTTACGGATTTTTCATGGATCTGTACGGACCTGTACGGACTTCGTACGGCCGCCAATAAAGCACAACCTGTCTATTTCAACTCGTGATCTGGAATACTGTGGCTCTAATACAGAAGATCTCTATCTGTATAATTTATTGAATCAAAAACCTAATAAAATAAATACCTAGGAGCTCTTTGACAACTTCTGTATGAAGTTACCTCTCAAATCTATAAACCTCTGTGATAACTTCTGTATGAAGCTATCTCTCAATTTGGCAATAGATCAGCAGATATTGCACAGCCTCTGAATCGCACACACTGAAGAGTGGACGTTCTCCAATGCAGATAGAATCCTAGAACCCTTGGCTCAGTCTTCACAAAAGAATTTTTCAATATCAAAAATCAATAATCAATGCATAATCAATCATGGCCTCCATGAGAAACCCTTATACCCTCAAAAATATATGCTTGCCCTAATTAGGGTTTATTAAATTAGAATTAGGGTTTCTAATTAAAAATAGGCTAAATAATTAATATTTGATTAAATCAATCAAATATTAATATCTCCCTCAATACATGTCGGATCCTTGAATCGTTCAAAGCTGGTGAACCAGGGAGTGATTTTGCACATGACCATACCAAAATAAAGGCGCTCCGTTGCATGTCAAATATCTCTAAATAATAGGAGCTCAGGCTAAATATGTCTGAAAGAGCCTAAATGAAAGCCAACTGTAGGAATTTTGCTAATCGAAGCCAAGCCAATCTCCATCATGACCCTCTATCCATCCTATCAGCCTATGAAGGTCGCATAATAGGCTAATCATCAAGTCTGTCAATGTCCACGAAAAAGGGGACATGACAATCCGCCCCTCCAGAAATTGCTTGTCCCCAAGCAATCTCGGAACAATGAACCACTCGATCCACCTG
The DNA here is from genome assembly GCA_037957365.1 of Torreya grandis. Lineage (NCBI taxonomy): Eukaryota > Viridiplantae > Streptophyta > Pinopsida > Cupressales > Taxaceae > Torreya > Torreya grandis. The sequence goes on from JARHVA010004214.1 coordinate 554,357, forward strand.
GATCCCAAATGTAGTTATGCTCTGCACTGCTGTAAATCAATGCAAGTTCCTGCAATATCAACAAAAGTATATCAAAGAGGAACCCATAATCAAACTGGAGAATGCAACTCACTCAAACTCTAAAAGCACAACTGCCATGGTCAAGAACACATGAGAAACAAACTCTCGGAGCATCATAACCCAAGTAAAATGGACAACTCAAACTGCCAATTCCATCTGCAAAAGATGGTGCCCATCCATCCCATAACTGATCCCTCTGTAAAGGTGGCACGGCCAACTGTACCACACTATCATCTGTATGAGAAGAATCAATCTAGAGACTCGACTCCACTAGTACGCCAAACTCATCAGGACTAGGTACTCCCAAATCCTGAACATGTGTGTCAACTCTAACAACATGTTCCTCAACTAAAACTATAGGAACGTACTCACCAACAACACTCTCAATATACAAATGGACTGGGTCTAGCGCTGGTGAAGACCGCAAATGCTCCAACTTTGCAGTCACCTCAGCCAAATGAAATTGTGACTCCTCGAAAGCCAACTGCGTACTCTCAAAAATCTCAGCAGTCACCTCGAGCTGCTGAGTAAGCTCACTCACCTTATCTTCCTTGACCAATAATGCATCATATGCTATGCTGCCCCACTCCATAAGATAATCTCTGTCGGCTACCAACTGTATATAATCCTGTCTCAAAATCTGGTTAGCCTCCCATAAAGAGTGGATCTCTATCAAGGACAAATAACTACCTCCCTGCTCAATGCTAGTAGGAGAACCCCATCCATAAACTGCTAACAACTGACGAACAGCATCGAAATGCTTGCAAGCGGTAGCAATGTCTCGCTCACTAACCCTCAGCTGACTAGACACATGATGGCGCTGGCTAGATTGTCTCCTACAATCCTCCACTGATGCACGGTCTAAAAGAGTAGATTCAGAATCACTGACCTCTGTAATACTATCATCCATACTCTGTGAATCAACTCCAAAGCTCATATCAAAATACGAAGTATCAACAACTGTAGCATCATTGTCTAACTCCTCCATACCGAAAGAAACTGCAGGTGAAACTAAGTCCTCAAAATGGTCCACTGCATTCTCCTGGGTGTCATCTGCAATAATCAGATCTTGGGACTCTTCTACAATCTCTGTCATACCTGAGAGATCCTCAACCCTCAGTGCACTAACATCTGAGCACATCTCCACACTCTGAGTGCAAGCATCGGACTCATCCTCATCTTCACTATCTCTTATTTCATAATAATCATGGGACATGATGTTGCCCCATCTAAGTGATCTGTAGTGCTCTCTCCTCAGCTTAACAAAGTGATCAAAAGACAACATCTCCCGAACTCGAGGTGGAACTAACTCCCACTCCTCATTCGCTGTCATATACCGTGTGGATTTGTCTTCGAATGTAGGGTATGAAAGAAATTCATTTAACCTCTTCAAACTTTGTTCCAGCTTCTCCATATCCTTGTCCCACTGTTTCTGAGTATATGAAGTCATCATAATTTACTAACTGATTCAATGTCCAATCTACCCAAACTACCCAACAGGATGGCAGAATTTAGCTCTGATGTGCCCAACAGGATGGCAAAAATTTGGCTCTGATACCACTGTAATATCCCCTTCAAACAAGGAATATAGAAACACAAAAGCTATGAACAAAGATACAATCTTGCAGAATAAATTCAGAAGATAAACAATAAACCACAGTAAATCTCTTAACTGCCAATCAAAGATCTTATTATTCGTCCAAATGATTACAATAGTTGTCTTTTGTCATGCATATACAGAATATGAAAATACAGTCTTAAAACCCTGATTCCTCTAGCAAATTGAAAAATAAATCTGGATCTGTGCAGCTCTCGGGTCGCTATGTCGAAGACACAGTCACCGTCGTCGATCGATATACTACCGACGTCGGTCACTGTGGGTCCTTCTCTGCCGACGTCGGTCTTCAGTCGGTCGATGTCGGTCACTGGGGATCTCTGCCTGCCGATGTCGGTGTCTGAGCGAATCTGCTGATGCTTACGGATTTTTCACAGATCTGTACGGACCTGTACGGACTTTGTACGGCCGCCAATAAAGCACAACCTGTCTGTTTCAACTCGTGTTCTGGAATATTGTGGCTCTAATACAGAAGATCTCTATCTGTATAATTTATTGAATCAAAAACCTAATAAAATAAATACCTGGAAGCTCTGTGACAACTTCTGTATGAAGTTACCTCTCAAATCTGTAAACCTTTGTGATAACTTCTATATGAAGCTATCTCTCAATTTGGCAATAGATCAATTGATATTGCACAGCCTCTGAATCGCACACACTGAAGAGTGGACGTTCTCCAATGCAGATGGAATCTTGGAACCCTTGGCTCAATCTTCACAGAAGAATTTTTCAATATCAAAAATCAATAATCAATGCATAATCAATAATGGCCTCCATGAGAAACCCTTATACCCTCAAAAAGATATGCTTGCCCTAATTAGGGTTTCTTAAATTAGAATTAGGGTTTCTAATTAAAAATAGGCTAAATAATTAATATTTGATTAAATCAATCAAATATTAATATCTCCCTCAATACATGTCGGATCCTTGAACCGTTCGAAGCTGGTGAACCAGGGAGTGATTCCGCACATGACCATACCAAAATAAAGGCGCTCCGCTGCATGTCAAATATCTCTAAATAATAGGAGCTCAGGCCAAATATGTCTGAAAGACCTTGAATGAAAGCCAACTGTAGGAATTTTGCTAATCGAAGCCAAGCCAATCTCCATCATGACCCTCTATCCATCCTATCAGCGTACGAAGGTCGCATAATAGGCTAATCATCAAGTCTGTCAATGTCCACGAAAAAGGGGACATGATCATGTGGGACACTCTTATGACAGCGAATTCACTGTAATATCCCCTTCAAATAGGGAATATAGAAAGTCAAAAAGCTCTGATACCACTGTGATGTCCCTTTCTTAGGGGCTCCTTTTTCTGTCAAAAGTTCTGATACCACTGTAATATCCCCTTCAAACAAGGAATATAGAAACACAAAAGCTCTGAACAAAGATACAATCTTGCAGAATAAATTTAGAAGATAAACAATAAACCACAGTAAATCTCTTAACTGCCAATCAAAGATCTTATTATTCGTCCAGATGATTACAATAGTTGTCCTTTGTCATGCATATACAGAATATGAAAATACAGTCTTGAAAACCTGATTCCTCTAGCAAACTGGAAAATAAATCTGGATCTGTGCGGCTCTCAGGTCGCTGTGTCGAAGACACAGTCACCGTCGTCGGTCGATATACTACCGACGTCGGTCACTGTGGGTCCTCTGCCTACGTCGGTCTTCAGTCGGCCGATGTCGGTCACTGGGGATCTCTGCCTGTCGATGTCGGTGTCTGAGCGAATCTACTGATGCTTACAAATTTTTCACAGATCTGTACGGACCTGTACGGACTTCATACTGCCGCCAATAAAGCACAACCTATCTGTTTCAACTCGTGATCTCGAATACTGTGGCTCTAATACATAAGATCTCTATCTGTATAATTTATTGAATCAAAAACCTAATAAAATAAATACCTGGAAGCTCTGTGACAACTTCTATATGAAGTTACCTCTCAAATCTATAAACCTCTGTGATAAGTTCTGTATGAAGCTATCTCTCAATTTGGCAATAGATCAACTGATATTGCACAGCCTCTAAATCGCATACACTGAAGAGTGGACGTTCTCCAATGCAGATGGAATCTTGGAACCCTTGGCTCAGTCTTCACAGAAGAATTCTTCAATATCAAAAATCAATAATCAATGCATAATCAATAATGGCCTCCATGAGAAACCCTTATACCCTCAAAAAGATATGCTTGCCCTAATTAGGGTTTCTTAAATTATAATTAAAGTTTTTAATTAAAAATAGGCTAAATAATTAATATTTGATTAAATCAATCAAATATTAATATCTCCATCAATACATGTCGGATCCTCGAACCGTTTGAAGCTGGTGAACCAGGGAGTGATTCTGCACATGACCATACCAAAATAAAGGCGCTCCACTGCATGTCAAATATCCCTAAATAATAGGAGCTCAGGCCAAATATGTCTGAAAGAGCCTGAATGAAAGCCAACTGTAGGAATTCTGCTAATCGAAGCCAAGCCAATCTCCATCATGACCCTCTATCCATCCTATTAGCCTACGAAGGTTGCATAATAGGCTAATCATCAAGTCTGTCAATGTCCACGAAAAAGGGGACATGATCATGTGGGACACTCTTATGACAGCGAATCCACTGTAATATCCCCTTCAAATAGGGAATATAGAAAGTCAAAAAGCTCTGATACCACTATGATGTCCCTTTCTTAGGGGCTCCTTTTTTCTGTCAAAAGCTCTGATACCACTGTAATATCCCTTTCAAACAGAGAATATAGAAACACAAAAGCTCTGAACAAAGATACAATCTTGCAGAATAAATTCAGAAGATAAAAAATAAACCACAGTAAATCTCTTAACTGTCAATCAAAGATCTTATTATTCGTCCAGATGATTACAATAGTTGTCTTTTGTCATGCATATACAGAATATGAAAATACAGTCTTGAAAACCTGATTCCTCTAGCAAACTGGAAAATAAATCTGGATCTGTGCGGCTCTCGAGTCGCTGTGTCGAAGATAGTCGCCGTCATCGGTCGATATACTACCGACGTCGGTCACTATGGGTCCTCTGCGTACGTCGGTCTTCAGTCGGCCGATGTCGGTCACTGGGGATCTCTGCCTGCCGATGTCGGTGTCTGAGCGAATCTGTTGATGCTTATGGATTTTTCACGGATCTGTACGGACCTGTACGGACTTCGTACGGCCGCCAATAAAGCACAACCTGTCTGTTTCAACTCGTGATTTTGAATACTGTGGCTCTAATACAGAAGATCTCTACCTGTATAATTTATTGAATCAAAAACCTAATAAAATAAATACCTGGAAGCTCTGTGACAACTTTTGTATGAAGTTACCTCTCAAATCTGTAAATCTCTGTGATAACTTCTGTATGAAGCTATCTCTCAATTTGGCAATAGATCAGCTGATATTGCACAGCCTCTGAATCGCACACACTGAAGAGTGGACGTTCTCCAATGCAGATGGAATCCTGGAACCCTTGGGTCAGTCTTCACAGAAGAATTCTTCAATATCAAAAATCAATAATCAATGCATAATCAATAATGGCCTCCATGAGAAACCCTTATACCCTTAAAAAGATATGCTTGCCCTAATTAGGGTTTCTTAAATTAGAATTAAAGTTTCTAATTAAAAATAGGCTAAATAATTAATATTTGATTAAATCAATCAAATATTAATATCTCCCTCAATACATGTCGGATCCTCGAACCGTTCGAAGCTGGTGAACCAGGGAGTGATTCTGCACATGACCATACCAAAATAAAGGTGCTCCGCTGCATGTCAAATATCTCTAAATAATAGGAGCTCATGCCAAATATGTTTGAAAGAGCCTGAATGAAAGCCAACTGTAAGAATTCTACTAATCGAAGCCAAGCCAATCTCCATCATGACCCTCTATCCATCCTATCAGCCTACGAAGGTCGCATAATAGGCTAATCATCAAGTCTGTCAATGTCCACGAAAAAGGGGACATGACAAAATAGTCTCCATTGAGTTATAGTATGATCCAACAAATTAGTGTCAAAAATATAGGCATAGACAAAAACAGATAAATATTCTAGTCATAGTTGTCAACACCATCAGTTATGTTCGTGTTTAGTTAGATAGAGGTAGTTATGCCAAGGTAAATAGCACCACCTAGACAAATAGAGATAATCATGGATGGCTCCACCCAGACAACTAGTTTAGATTTGGGCCAATAGTTTGTCTCTCTCTCCTCTCCATCCATATATGGGGTTCAAAGCCTACCAAACCACATTCTTTATTCAATCCTTCACCCCATGGCTATATATAGTTTAGTTGGGTGGGGGGCCTATATGATTTATAGTGGGTCCACAAATAGATATGGATAGATAGATAGATTGGTTGCCCAACCTATCATGGTCATACATAGGGTTGGTATGACATATAGGTTATGTTAGGCAACCACAAAGTTCTACTCAGATAGACCCCTAGAAACTGATGGGTTAGTTATATATAGTAGGGGACAAATAAGGTCAAGAACAACTAAGCTAGGGTTACAACCGAACAATATAGCTTATAACTTCAACCTGAAAATGTTACGACCAATTAGGTTTAATGGTAACCTTTTGCCAAATAGAGGGCTAGATTCAAACCCTAACCTATTATGTATATAACTAACCGCCTAGTTTTGTCTATATAGATTAGATACAACGCCATGCATAGATTTATGACCGGATATGTCCCTACTCTATATAGTTACCCAATAGATCAAAGACCACCTAGGTCTAAGAATGGGTAGGCCTATGACCAACTAGGTCTATGAGCACCTAGGTTTCTACCCTGCTCCCTTCCTAGATTCTATGCATATATTATATAGGTGGCTAGGTCTAAGACCACCCCCCATATTTATTCTCTATTCTCACTTAAAGCTAGATAACCCCCTATATATAATTAGATGCATTGCACTATATATATCTAATTAGGGGTTCATGACTGGCAAAGGGTTATGACCCACAGGGAGTAGAGTTATGACTAATTGAAGGTTCTAATTGCCCCTCCCATCGATCCCCCTCATCTGCCTCCCCCTCCCCCCATATCTATTCTCTATTCTCACTCAAAGACGAACAATCCCCCTATAAAGAATTAGGGGTTTTAGATCGGCCTCTATCTAATTAGGGGTTCATGACCGTCATGCCCTGTATCTATTCTCATTCGAAGATGAATAGTCCTCAATCGGATTGGGATCAGGGTCCAAAATGGATTCAAGCAGAGGAGATTTAAAGACTAGAAATGGCCTATAGCCTATAGTTTGACCGCCCTATATATCTCCCTACTCAGAGACAAACAACATGCCCCCTATATAGAATTAAGTTGGTGTAGGTTTAGGATTCGCAGAAGTTTATGATTGGAAGAGGTTCACTAACATAAGCTGACTAGATTACACTTAGAGTTGGATAGACCCCTATAGACAATTAGTGGTCCTAGACCGGATTAGGCAGCAGAGGGTTATGATGATTTAAGACCAATAGACAAAGGATTATGACTTCCCACGAAGAGATATGGGGATTATTCTTGCTCAAATATGAACACCCCTTGCCCCCCATCCATCCCCCCAAATAGAATTAGGCTATAGAAGTTCAAAATCGAATTAGGTACAAGATTGGATTAGGTTTATAGCCTATACCATGATCACCCTATAAAAAAATTAATGGTTCAAGCCCAGATTAAGTTCCCAACCGTCACCATCTATCATATATTTACATTTAATTGTTTTGATAATGCCAATGTATTTGGATTAAGTTCCTAAAAATTGTCATAAGTTATAAATATATAAATATGCACACAAACATACACATACAACTTATGAACAAAAATATGTAGATTTTTAAAATTTAACACAAATTTTTAAATGTATTTTTTAATTTTCTTTTCTTTTTTCATTTTCTTTTCAAATACACCTAATTTTTACAAATATTGGCCTCCACATCTTATGTGTAAGTAGGAAATTCACTTGGACTTATATGAAAAAAGTAGAAGAACAACTTTATCTCTAAAGTGTAAAGTGATGTCATACATTATTATAGTTATGTAAACCAAATTTCAAAGCTTTAGATGACTAATTAGATAGAGACATGCTACTATGGACATGCAAGTGCTAATAAAATAGGCAAGATATGACAATGCATCTTAACTTTAATAAATGCATTAAAAAAAATTGAATGCTTTTTTAGTGGCCCATGAAAGCTAAAGACATTTTGAATGACCCATGTAGACTTGTTGATACTTTTAAAATTGTCCAAGGAAATATACCCTCAAATAAAAAGGTTGAAAGAGTATGAAGATATGTCTTAAAATGGAATGTCGTGTCTGCATAATGGTATAGCCAAACACTATAGCTCAAGTGTTAGTGAGTTTTCATGCAATCCAAGGTTACATTAGATTCTATGAATAGCATATATAAGTATTTTAAAAATCTAAAACTACAATATAATATTCAATGGGAACTCAACAATATATTTTGTAGCTTGTTTGGATATAGAAGGTGGCTTGCACAAGAGATGTTGATAAGTATGTATCAACATCAAGACAAATATTAAATTGGAGAGGTGATTTCATGAGCCAAAAGGAAGCAATTGATTATGCCTTTCAAATTTGGAAGTAAAAGTATGCTCTAGTATGTTATGCCATTGAATAAATAGTATGATTGACAAAGTTGCTAGATGGTGTCTACCCACTTATAAACCGTGCTATTGACATGTAGTGGTAAAATTTCTATTTCGTTATGAAGAACAAGAGGTTTTGATACTTTATTTTTTACTGTTGAATAGATTTGCATAAAGGTGCAATCAAAGCAAATAAGAACTAATGCACTTGCAAAGTCAACGCTAACAAATGAGCTTTAATACTATACAAATCACTCCACTTTAATATAATTGAGTGATCTTAAAGCTTTTAGACATTAGAATAAGTCAGAATATCATAAATGGTTTAATATCCACAATGTGTTATTATTGCATGTTAGAACCATAATGTGACTGGGATTACATGATGTTAGTAGAGATCAAAGCATATAGTTTCTTTCAAAATTAAAATTTTATCTCCAAAAATACTTATAACTCGATTTGTTTGGAAAAAAAATGCAAGAGCGGTGTTTTTAAATAATTAAGCTTAAACATCTTAGTTTTATTAATTTTCAAACAACTAAACCCATGTTTTCCTTTAGAAAGGCCTGAAAATTAGTAACCCCAAATGTTCAAAAGGTATGACATAATTTTATGCTTTCTTTGAATGATAAGTAATGTAGATAGGATTGTGTTTTTAAATGTTCACAATATTTTACTAATATGGGCAATAGGTTTGCATTCATAGCACAAATTCAATAAATTGTGAATAATCAACTTTTGTGCCTCACGTCCATTCTTATAGTATCGTACGCAAACGGTAAACATAAACCACATAGGTTGTATATAAATAAGTGTGGTAATATAATAGCACAAAATGGCTTAGTGAATGGTTTGAAAAATGAATGTATAGCCCACATATTAGTTATTTTTATAATTTAACTGTCAAGATATATTGATTGCAGTGAAATTGGTGTGTGCACAAGTCGAGGCTCTGACCGTTGGGTAGATCTGAAGTACAAATTTCCCACATCCTTATTCAAATAAGCATTGGTCAAATCATACATTTAGACTCTGAAATCACACTTCTTAGTGAGCAAACATGAATGCACGCTACTGAAAGAGATATCGAAATTGGATAGATTCACATACTAGGCATGTTCTTTCATTGCCCTGAACTACTTTCATCTAGAATATTCAAGTTCTTGAAGACCATTGTTTTTTTCTCAAATTGGTGAATTAGGGGATAGCAATTGGTTCCCCACCCCTAAAAAGAGAAATTTGGACCACTGCACCCATAAACACAAGCAAGATATAGATAGTATTGTCTTTCTATTATTAACAATAATTTCCATTCACAAAAACAACCCCCAAAAGCATTGATCTTGAAACCATTAGTAGAGTTTGAGCTAAGACCTATACTTATCAAATACCTATAACATCTATGCAATTGAACAAAGACATGTGTGATGGCCTTCGAATTGGAGCCTCTAATATAAAAAATGAGGTGAATGTTGGTAGAGTGTGATCACATTAATTATTTAAATGTATAGTAAAATCATAGTTGACTAGTCATTTAAGGATGATTGCATCGCATATCCATCCCTAATTCTAAATTATCACATCCTCCTCAAGACTTGTTGAATGATGCCTTGCGTGCAATATAATCCATGTTCTTCATTTCACTCCTAGGCTCTCGTAGTCTTAAAGGCCTCATAAATCTTGTCCAAACTTCTCCTTGAAACATAAGATACATTTTTTTAGTTCACCACAAGGTCTCAAGGGTTCATTGTGTTCCTTCACTTCCTTATCATGTTATCCTCCTTTTGCCCCACATCTTGCCACAAAGAATGAAATTGTGCAATGGCAAGCTAGAGAGAGGACCTATCCTCGAAAGAACTAGGGCATCATCACCCTTAATAATTTTCAAGACTCACATAGCTTCTTAGCTTCATAGTGCCTCCTCATGGCCTCAAAATAGACCAGGAATGAGTGCATATATTGTTTTATGATGAGTATTTCCTTCTCGCCAAACAACTTGACAAGAATTTCCCCTACTATTGCTCTTCCTTTCAATTTTTTCAATAGTGCTCTGGATAGAATATCTTTAATCCTCAAAATCCTAGCTAATATCCCTGATAACATCTCTTCATTATTTTCCAATAAAGTCATCCTTAAAATAATAGATAGTTCTCTTCATATCATAGTTACATGCAATTCCTCTTGTGATGAGTATGCCCTTTATCATGCATAGGATTTCCTCATCTTTAACATGGTCTACGTTTTTCAAGCACGAATATTGAATTGAACCTCCAAACCCATTCTCCCTCTTCAGTGTCCCACTACAACTTGCAATAAGCTCCCTTTTTATGTCATACTCCTTCCTCCAAACACACAAAGAAGCACACAAAGCCTCCAAACCCATTCTCCCTCAACCTCTCACTATGCCATACAATAAGGTTCCTTGTTTGCACCAAACTCCTTCCTCCAAACCACACCAACATGCACACTCCAAAAACAATGCAAATACCAACTACAACATGAATATTTGAACTAAGGCGTGGGAAAAGATAATAATAACAATAACTAGTCTTAAAGTAAATATTACAAACAAACCATGTGATGTGGAAGTACCAAACCAAGTTTCCTATAAGCAAATCTTATCCCTATTGTCTATGGTATGTCATTACTTTAAAAAACAAATACACTGGTAGGATAAAGTTTTATGGCCTAAGATAAAATACATTATAATATTAATCAATTATACAATAAATTTTACAAAATACATTCATTCTATTTCCATAGTTGTATTTCACTAGCAATAGAAGACATAGAAAATAGTGTCTATGTTAAAATGCATGAATCTAATATCCACTTTGACAAGCAATTATAATGACATGCAATGATCAAAATTGAACCCTTTTTAGCCCTTTCAAGGGCTTTGAACTGATCGTAGAAGTGAAATTTGAAAATCACTTGACTAAATAATAATAATTATTATTATTATTATAATTAATTAAATTCACTTTTCACATTTGAAAGAAAATATTAATAAATAAAAAAAAAACCCAAAATAAAGGTTATAATTGAAAAGAACGTGTCACACTATCCTAAGGTGTTAATTGGTCGAAGATTAATAACCCATAATTTCACAACAATGAACAAATTTGTTGGTTAATGTTTGTAAAATAATTTAGTTTGACAACAATCAATCTAAATATGAATAGTTACTATTACAAATTATCCTCTTCCCTCAATCCACCCAATTTTTGTAAGAAAACTTTTGTATTTCATTAACATTCTAGTTCATAGATTTTAGTTGTATTGGTTTAAATATCATTTGCATGTTTTCTTGAAGCATTTTATTGCACACCTTTAAATTTTAAATATCTATGGGCACTATACTCCGTAACATTTAAGATTACTACAATTACAATTTATAGATCATATTTTTTCACTGCCATATGCACTACTTGTAGTCATATTAAGGAAGTGCTCATACAAGGCTAAAGGCTTGAGACTAGTTGAAAGCGCATATAGATATGGGACCGGAAGGCTTGAGACCAGTTGAAAGCGCATATAGATATGGGATCATAGATGGACATTCTCTATAGAGTCTATAGTTGGGGGAGGAGGGGCAATATAAACAAATACAAACATTTGATATGATTTTCAACTAAATTGAAGCCTAATTAATGTTAATCAAAATAGAAGTATTTTGTTGGGCATACTCAACTAGAATTTTATTATTTAATTTCATTGATCTAGTACTAAAATTGTTTATTGCGTTATATTATATATGTGATGTTGCACGGTAAAACAATGTTTGTGCAAAGGTTTGTTTTGGTTTTCCTAGTTGATAGGGGAAGTTGGGAAGGACAATATCTTAATAATGTGATTACAACTGGAAATCACAGTTTATCAACTATGTTTATAAGGCAAATACTAATATCTCTAGCGAGTCAAATTCAAAGGAGTTGCTAGGCATTCAGAGAGTTCATTGTTATCTTATATTTTTTAATGTTTGAATTATTTAATTGTAATACCCCACATATTTGGTCGTTTGGATGGAATGACATGATCCTATATTAAACCAATCTTAAATCCGATGGTGGAAAATGCACCTCCAAATACATGTGGGGCATCATGTCTCACAAATAATGAAAACACATTCTCATTTATTTCATCCAAAAACCCACTTTCAAGTAATTATTTTTCCAATAATACTTTCTTTGATTAGTCCTTCCATGTATAGGTTTGGTGGCCAACCTTCCCTACAACATAAAAAATTAATGACAGTTATCCACTTAACATTGCCCTTCAAAAGTCACGACAAACATCTTTAAATCATAAATATTTTTGTAATATTCAAGAATTTTTGATAGTCCACCCAAACTTTCCCGTTTCATTCGATATAGTCTTCAAAACATTTCTACTATATATTACAAAATTAAAATCTCGATTCGAAAGGGTTCGACCCTCCTAAAGTTGAAGTCTATAAAAATTGGAAGAGAAAGTTTATTTAAAATTTTATTTAACATACTTTTTAGTGACGTGTGTACTTAGTTTACACTTGTCAATTGACGTGCACAACTATTTCTTGTAACTTTTTATGATGTAAGGGTTGTGGATGAATATATACCCTTCGACTTGCAATTAATACTAGCCCTTCAAATTTTATCACTAATGGGATGCATTATGATTTGCCTTTTCTTTAGTTATCAAACTATTTGCAAGCATGACAATTAAATCGAATGCCACACATTTACCTAATAACCAATTTCTTTCACCTTTCCTTAAATCAAAATACAAATTTTAGGTTGCTTCCTAACCTGACACAATCAAAACTACGAGCATGTGATTCCAATATTTACAAAGTAAAGCACACATACTGGTAACATTGCGCTTCTGCATTCGACGGAAATTAAATTTGAGAATCTCAAGCATAGGACAGGGAACACTGGTTTTAAGGAAGCAGGGCTAAAATGTTCTCCATCGGCTATTTAAAAACAAACTCACGTTGGACCTTAATCATCAGTAAAACCCAAGAAATGGTTGAGTGATTGAACTACTGCCATAGGATTTGATGGTGGATATGGGAGAAGCGATTCTAGATCCATGCATTCTATGGTTTCTGTTAGTGTTTCAGGATGAGCACAATATAAGAATTTTCTTTCTGCAAGTTCGTCCGCTAATTCACTCTGATGATTATCCATCAATGTTTCATTCACAACAACAATAAGAGGTCGACTCACTTGTAGAGTTTCAAATATGCTGCCTGACCCTGCATAGAGTTTTACAATGATCATTGTGACATGAAACACTTATTTGTCAGTTCACATAAAATAACAAACTGAAACTAATATCCCAAAACTTCAACGAAAATCACAATTCACCTGCATGACTAATTACCAGGGCTGCAGATGTCAGAAAGCCTGCAATATTTGGTGAAAACGTGAAGTAATCAACTTTTAGGCCTCCATCTTCCCCTGAAGACTGTAATTTGAGACTTGGTTTAAGAAAGAAGAGCAAGATATACTATCAACATAAAATACAGAATAGTTTCACCAAATACAAAGGCTAATAATAGATAAATATCCATATATTTGCCCCAAAAGTGATCATATCACAAAACAAATTTTCAAGTCAAATGGCTAATAATAGATAAATATCCATAAATTTGCCCCAAAAGTGATCACATCACAAAACAATTTTCAAGTCAAGTGGTTAGTAGTAATAATAGATAAATATCCATAAATTTACCCCAAAAATGATCATATCACAAAACAAATTTTCAAGTCAAATGGCTAATAATAGATAAATATCCATAAATTTGCCCCCAAAAGTGATCATATCACATTGTTGCACCGACTTCAATTTTTGAAACATCTTACTTAAATGCAATGCTATTCAATTTTTGAAACATCTTAATTAAGATCCAATTTTTTTTTCCTTGTAAGCACAACTCTTTCAATCTTTCACGTGAATAAGGCAAGTTTCTTCTAATGAACTCTTGCATCCGAGACAAGGAAGTTGCAGGAGGAGTTGTCTATTTCACTTAGCACTTATGCCTAAGATACCAGTCGAAATGTTACATAACACGGACTCTAAGTAGTTGTCTATTTCATTTAGCATTTATGCCCAAGATACCAGTTGAAATGTTTCTTAACATCGACTTCTTTACCAATAAATCACCATTCAGCTTTCTTGAACACAAATTAGTTCCTGGCAGAAGCATGGTAATAATATTTTTGTAAATAATTTAGTATTTTCTAGTTAATAATACAAATTATTATTTGCCACAAGCCGAAACGCCAAGTTTTGAGCTCTAATACAAAAGATTTTCAGTAAATTTTTAAAAGTAGACAATAACAGTATATTGATAGAACAGACAATTTGTTTTGTCAGAAAGAAGAAAATAAAACCTGAACACTAGTTGACAGGAAAAATTCAAAAATATAATAAAAAATGAGTAGTTCATGTTTCGGTGAAACTATCAGTGTTTTATTGCGTGAAACAATTGTTTTTCCAGCCATTTGTCACAAATTATTGATTTATGATAAAATATTGCACATCAAACTACTTTTCTTCTGTCAAAGCTGCCAAAATGTAACAAATGTGTTATAAAGGCACAGCTACAACTAAACTACATGAAGATGCTAGTTGGCTGACTAAATAGAATGCTCTATAATTTAGAAGTAAAAATTAATCTGTGGAACATCATCAAACAGAAACTTCAATGTCACTTTCTCAAAGATCTCTGCTAAAACTCAATTTAACAAGGAACAGTTAAAAATACTAGAAAAACAATCGTCAGTGGGCAATTATCGTTGAAACTTCATGAATCTTAAAAAAACAGTTATGTTTCTCGTTTAAGCCGTTTCAATCTCTTCACTGTTGTTTGATGGCAACTTTCCCACTATCTTCAACAGGCAAGCAATGTAATGACTTATAGAGCATTTAGGCCATATTTCAGATTCACAAGTTGCAATTATTGCTATACACTCTGCTCTAGAGGTGATGGTTCTATAACATGAATCCCAAATTTTAGTTTACCTACTTTAAGGTAAAGCTCCATTCCTCGATCTCAAGCTGAAGAGAATCTGGAGCTAATTTGTTACCATTAATATTCAATACTAGCAAAGCATCTCATATGGTATTCAAACATGGAAGAATAAGGGATTCTTTGTGAATGGAGCAGGCTTTGAAGTACTTTGTCATTTTGTAGGTCCTCTTTTGCATGCATCTGTACTCCCTGACATACCATCCTTGTCTAATCATTTTGTGTCTATTAGTGTGTTTCAAACTTTCAACTTTCCCTGCTGAGGCCAAATTCATAAAAGGGCCCAATCCCTCCAAAATGCAGCTGTTCCTGCAGGTTTGTACGTGTATAATAGCACCCAAGCAAGCCAGAAAGTCTGTCTTTAAGCTTAACTAGGTAATCACCCTATCGTTCATGTGGTTATTCAGCTTCAAGAGTATTCTTATTCCTGTAAACATTTAATTCATGATTTTATTGGTTACTGTCGACTATGTCCCTTATGAGGCCATGGTTAGAGCTTGTGTCCTGGATAGTTGAGGGGCACATACTTGAAAAAGTCATACATATTAGAAATCAGAGAATATATCTTTTTTCTACTTGTGTTTCAGAATCATGTGTAGATCATGCATATGGATTCTTGGGTCCGTTGTTTTCCCCTGTTTGTATGAGGAAGTTTCAGCCAAGTAATCAGCTGAGCTTGACTATCTTGTCTTGGCGGAATTCCAAGTCTGTCGGTTCAGTTTTGGCCTTTCCTTGAAAAGTTTACCAAAATACCCAAGTAATTCATATGGCATGAGCCTCGGAGGTAGGGAATTTTTTAAGTGAGAATTTTCGCCCATTGGAGAAATTCTAGAAGCGATTTGATAAGTTGGGCGAATTTTTAACATTGGAAGGTTTTGTAATGTTTCGCCTAAAGTTATAACATATAAATATAAAATTAATGAATATAGCCACATATAAGTTGGCATATGTGGCTAAATTGGTGTGAATCTTCCTACAAGCTCCAAATTCTGTAAAAAAAATCACATCTAACACAGAATCAAGCTCCAAATTCCACCTAAATTTTTACCTCAACAAAGGACCCAGAATGTTTTTACAGGTATTTCGCCTTGAACATAAATCATTTGGATGTGATGGAAGATTTTGCCTAAAAAATATTTACTTCGAGGAATTTGAGAAAAACATTGCTCACGATTTTTATTATTTTTTGGCAGGGTTTGGCATTTCATTGGGTTTTAAAGAAAGGCATTTCACTAAAGATTGTTTGTTTGTAGATTTTTAAGTTTCAGACATTTTAGAAACAAATTTATGTTGAAGATTATCCGGGCTCCATTTGTTGAGGTTTCAAGTAACACAGCCAGCAATAGGATAATTTTTTTCAGGATGGGTAAGTTCGCAACATTTTCCCTCCAACTCCAGTTTGTCCAAATGCATCTGAGACAAATATGTGGATATTGTAGTGTGAAATTGGGTTTTCTTTATATTTCATGTTTGATGTTTGGGTGTCGAGTATTTACATTTTATCATCTTTCAAAGGAATGTATAGTGCTTCGTTATAAAAATGAGCTTGTGAAATATATTTAACAACTTTTCTTTTGTAAACCTATATTATATGAATATTTTATCTGATTTCATCTGATAGCATACTTGTATTTGGATTTTCATGTGAATCATTCTTTCCTACTTTTGTTTAATAGGGAACATCCTCTATTCATTAAAACACAAAAAAACAGAGGGAAAAAACTAGCCCAGGAATTATTGAAAACCCATACCTATTTTTTCTTTCTAATATCTTCCAAGAGTGCAAGTATAAAAGTGTTTACATGGCTAGGTACAAGAGTGACAGATGTTTAAGCTTGAAGTATTTTTTTTTTCTTCTGATAGTTTGGTCTTTCTTAAGTCAAATATGGATGAAAGAGCCCATCACAGGGACATTCATCATATTATTTTCCAACAAAATTGAGATCTTTCCTCCATGAAAATAGCATCAAGTATACACTGTTCTTTCTTTGAATATTCTTATCTCCACATTGACAGACAGGTGCTTCAAATCCTGGACTTGATTTATGAAATACTGGTCATGAACCTTTGCAGAACAGCATGACAGATCAAGTGCAGCTACTATCTTGTCACCCATCCCTGATGAAGCATCTACATATGCTTATTTTAGATTTGGGAACATGAATTCTGATACCATCTTAGATGCTGCTAACTACTGTCCCGGTACCACTGTCATGTCCACCATGTAAAATAATGGCTGATGTATAAAAAACCAAGTTGTCAGTAAAAAGTTACATTGAAAGCAAACAGGAGGGTTTCTGCCCAACCCAAAGTATGTGAATATCTTACTGAGATATCGATCCTCAAGTACCACAGAATATGTCAAATTTTCTTTGTATATTTTCAAGTTTTTCATGTTCTAGCACTAAGAACAAGGTTGTATCATCTGAAAACAGAGCTTCTATTAGTTGTTGATTGTTAGGCAGGGTACTTGCTTTTATAGAAAGTCCAAATTTATCATTCCCCAACAATGAGTGTATTGCTCCTGCTGCCAAAGACAAAAAGGGACGGAGCCATTGGCCAGCATTTTCTGATATACCTCTGAAAGTCAAAAGAGTATGAAAGACCACCATTAACCTCTAATTGTGCTGAAGCATTTGTAAACAAAACCATTACCATTAGTATATATCTGTCTCCCAGCCTAACTATTTTCATCATTACTTAAATAAATCCCAATTCAATCATGTCATGTGATTTTTTGAAGTCTCTTAGAGACATGCACACATTATTTCATGTTTCCTTCTTAAAAATTTCCACAGTTTGGTCAGAAATTCCAATCATCTCCCACTCTCACCTCTTCAAAAAGGGAAAGCATAGAGTCAGCTTTCATGATCTCAGGGTCTGTCTCAGATGTCAAGTTTATAATATACCAATAGAATACAAGCAAGTTGTTCACCTTGAGATATGAGAGCCTAGTCCCACGTACAAGCTACAACAAAATTGGCCAAATTAAACAAAATCCTTGTGGCCCATATCTGAATTTGCAAAAGCTAGAGATAACCAAGTACAAAGAAAAGAGAAGAATTGAACATCAATGTCAATTTGTAGAAACTTGGGTTGGGAAATGTCTATTGTAGAGGAGTCCACCGGAGCAAAGTTGTCTACGCATAATCTACCAAGTCAGTGCAATCATACTCATATTCACTCAACCATAGAAAACTCTTTATCCAAGAACTCTTATGTAACTATGTTGCATTAAATTTCTGAACAAGTCCAGAAATATGCTCTTCCACAATGTTTGGTGTCAGACAATAGAAACTGAGGAATAGTCAGATTCATAGGATCAACAGTTAGAAGGTCATCAAAATCCAAAAGTGTTCTAAATTTTTACTGCCCGCAATCTAGTGCTACCCTGCAAACCATGGTGATTTTAAATAATCAGATTGTTCTATATTTTTAATGCCTGCAATATCATCCATTACCAGGACTTATTTTTCCTTTGTGTTGATCCTTGTAACTCCTGTACTACCTTGACAACATAAAATAGCACTACATTTCCTGTGAACAATCTTAATATGATCAATTTAAGTTCTCTGCATTCAGCTCCACAGCCAACTGCAATGATATGTAATAAACTCATGAATCATGAATCAGATTCAATTGATCCTGCTCGCGTTGTTCATTCTTAAATAGAGTTTTAACTTTGCATCTGAATTTCTAGTTAAAAACAAATACACACAGAACATATAATTATAAACATAGACACATATATTGATATATGCATACGTCCAAATTCCTGAATCCTGAAACAACAACTACAACACACACTCTTCCAGATCCCTGAAGCATAGAAAATTTAGGACCTTTGTTGAATCCAAACATGCGCCCACACTTCCTGTAACTTTGCTTTTTTGTACCTTCATATAGATGTAATGGGGGCCTAACCTCTTCACTCTTATTCTGTCTAGCTATGTTTATGTTGTTCACATTTTTTTAGTGCTTTAGTTTGTCATTACTTTCATAACATGTGGTTCTTTTTACCCAGGTACTTTTCTTATGTTTCTTATTTACTTTCTAGCCCCATTGGCCTACTCTGGTCATTTGTGGACATCAATATAATATATTTATTTCTTTCTTTCTTTCCTTGCATAATTCTCAAAGGCGTTAAGCTACAATGTACATACGATGCAAGAACTCTAGTCCTCAGAATGGTAGAGTGCCATTGCCCATTTTGTCAAGATGATGATGTGACACCCTAAGTTGTGCATGCTAGCTCATAGAGAACAAACCGAGTAGATCCACAATCCTAAACTATGCATGGGAACTAGACTTCCAAATAGCATTTGAAGATGGACTTTTTCAAAAAGATTAATAAGTGTAGTCTAGATCACCTCAAAACTTATAGATTATATCAAACCCCCCAGGTTAGCTGACAGTATCATCTAATTATCACCATTACAACTCTAAATGATCTATGTGCAGCCTTGCAGCTTTCCTCGCAGCCATACAAGCCTCCTCACTCCTCTTGCAGAACTTCAGCTCTTCACCCTTGCGACATCTCTCGACAAATCTACAGACTCACAGTCATACACAGCACCTTGCAGGCTACCACGCAGCTTTCCTGTGCCTCACAACTCGCCCGATGCTTTGTGGTATCTGCGAAGTACCTTGGTGCATTGCCCTGTACAGTACCACACATGCCACAGTCATGGCTCACAGTCCTCACAAATGCTGCAATGCCACGCAAGCACTCCGCAACACTCGCAGCTTTTGCAGTCTTCTGCACCTCATGTCGCAATGTCCACAATTTCTGCAGCCTTGCACCAACTTCCATGCGCAGTATTCACAGCTCTGTAATACCACACATCACCTCACAACTTCTGCAGCATTGTGCATCACCTTGCAGTAAGTTGTCAGTGCAGATTTGTGCAAGACCGTTACACATCAGCATTTGCTTGCTAGCACCTTGCTGCCATGCAGGACCCCAAATGGCACACTCCACTCCTACACCATGTAAGAGCATCTTCGCAACATGTCATGTGTTGGATCACAACCATCACTCAATCAAGGAAGATGAAGCAACTTTGTAACCATCTCTCCAGCAACCGTTGTCAGTTGTAACTGCCATCTTGTAATCATATACGTGTATATATGTATTGACAAACGTTGAGGAAGCAATCTATGTCCCTACACATCTATGCATCCATAGGTCCGAGAGATCACACACACAGACCAAAGGAGTTTTTTGGCATTTGATCCAACATTCACACACATCTGTCGTTGTGTATTCTTTTGCAACAGTCTAGGCAATCAACAAGGGAGCATTCCCCTTCTGATACGAGAGCTTGCACTCTTTGCCTTATTGACTCATTGTATACATTTGTATTTTCCCCTACCTTGCATATTGACTAGAAGTTTTTACGCATAGCAGTCCTCCACTAATCTCAAATGTGTTTGGATAGATTAGTCTAGTTGATCCTTCCTGCGCATTCTAAAACCCACCACTTATCTCTAAGTGTGACTTTGTCCACCACACACCTGGTCCTAGGCACTATCACTTCATTGGGAACTCCTACCGTGAACTGCACCAAGTGGTATCAAAACCAGGTTAAGGTTTGAATCCTACTGAGAATAGTTTTCCACATTGTTGTGGGAAGATAACAAGGAGGAGCATCTTCCAACAGAGAAGAGGTGTTGGGTAGGTGGTCTCAAGAGAAACCTTACAATCAAAATGAGTTTTGTCGCAGGTGTGAGAAAGTCCTGCAAGTGAAAAACAGTGGTGTTATAAAGTGTGACTCTTTTTTGAGTTCGCTGCAAGTTGTGAAAAAGAAGCTTGCATTCGTTGCAGGTAAGAGAAAGTCTTGCAAGGGGAGAGAATTGTGTGAAAGGGGTAAGAAAGAGTCCTTATTGTGTGAAAGTCCTATCTAGTATCAGAACATGTGTTTATAGTTTGTTTGTTCAGTTCAACGAGGTCTAAATGTAAAACATTTGTGTGGAAGAGAGGGATCTGACTTCTGAGACATCACACAGTTGCTAACTAACTCGGAGCGAGAGATCAACTCATAGACCTGAAAAGTGCCATCAGGATGGAGCAGAGCATGATTGTCACCAGATCTAGTTCATACAGACCATCTATGTCAGTAATGTCCAAACTCTTCATGATTTAATGCTTGAAAGAACATCATTGGTAGATAAAGAAAGTTATTTTGAATATCCAGAAATAACTAAAGAAGATATGTATAAAGAAGCTAGATTTAAAGCAAAGATGTTAAGCTTAGTCAAATAGTCTGAAGTTAATATAACGGTTTCAGGAAATGGAATTCATCCAGTATTTCTGCCTTTTATTAGCCTGAAGAGATTCTTAAATGGAAATCAAAAGGGTATTTTCATATTCATATGGCCGAAATTGACATAGTTGTGCATCCCAATTTTAACTATGATATTGGTGCTGAATTTTTAGCCACACTTCTTGATGTCCGTGCGACTACTTGGGAACAACCCAAAATAACCCAATTTAAATGGATATTGACCTATGATGGCATTTATTGTGTTTGTCCAAATTGCACCCTTGCTCTTGATGATCATCATATTTGTAATGCTTTGATGTTATGTATTGAAATAAGTGGTGTGAATCTAATTGCAGGTTCCGTGTATTGTACAATAGGTGGTAGAAGTATATTTAGATTAATCAATACTATATGTGCCCCTTCTAGTTTAACTCAAGGTGTGCCATATGCTATGGGTTCCAAACATTTGATTTCTTGTGGAAGAGATATAGATACAAATGGGTTTCTAACAGGTTTTCCAGCTTTCCAAGAAAACCTTGAAGACACTGAGTTTACTGAGCTACCAGTCAAAAAGAAAAGGTGGTCGTCAAAGCCTAAAAAAGGGTAAAAAGAGTAGTAATAGTCAATATGAAAACCCTACCTACAAAAACGCTTAGTCCCAGTGTTGTTTCAGTCAGTCAGCAATCATCTCCCAATAGAGATTCCAGTGTTGAGAGTCTTCCATCACAAGTATCTAGTGTAATTATAAATCCAAGCCCCTGTGTGTCTATAAATGATGTGGGCCCTAATATAAATAGGACGTGCAAAATTTGGAGGTTCAACCTCTTATGAGTGGAAACATCTTGGTATAACATATTACAATGGAGGACGTTGGCCTCTAAAGCAAGCCTTCAATACTTCTGTACAAGATTCTGATCAGCCAACAGCAAAAGTAGATGTATCTTTTCTGTTGGAACATTCTGCCAACTCAGTTGATGTCCAAAAATATGAAATCAGACGGTTAAAT
Source organism: Torreya grandis (assembly GCA_037957365.1). Taxonomy (NCBI): domain Eukaryota; kingdom Viridiplantae; phylum Streptophyta; class Pinopsida; order Cupressales; family Taxaceae; genus Torreya; species Torreya grandis. Next base: position 576,954 of record JARHVA010004214.1, read on the forward strand.
TATTTAAACAATTAGACTCAGCATGCCAAGGCAAATATGGATGCCCAATCTACCAAGCTTGATTCTATCATGAAAGAATTAGAATCTATAGAAGAAAACTTAAAACTTGTAGTTGAGTTCACTGCGATTCAGAATGAAAAGGGTAGAAAGAAGAGAAAGAAGCAGTGGGGCAGACAAAAGAAGTTCAAGCAACTTCCTATATTCCTCGAGTCAGTCAACCTATCAACTTAGCAACTACTACATTTTATAGATTGAATCTAGTACAACAATCTGCTAAAAAGACAAAAGTTGAGAAGAAAAAGAAAGATGTAGAAGTAAAGCTCCCTAAAATAATCTCTAAAGAGGAGGAAGAGAAATGCTTCAAAAATCAGAAATGGAAAAAGAGGAGAGCGAGCAAGAATCTTCTTCCTAAAGAACAATAAATATGAAAGAAGCAAATAAAATAGTTTTTGTTGTCGAGGATCCAGGATTAGGAAATATTAAGTAGAATATTTATCCTTACTCCTCACAGTCAATGATGTTGCTGAATATAGATGGAAATCCCAATCCTCAGGAAGCCATTTATGTGTGGATTGCTCATTATTTCACTCTACATCAAGCAAATAGCTGGACAAATCTGTCAACAGTCAAAGTTGTTACCTGAAACTTTACTGGTATTGTATTTCATTGGTGGAGTAATTATTCTATGAAATCAAAAAGAACATATTATGAAAAATAGACTTCCAAGAATTGCTCACAGCCCAGGTCACAAAATTTATTCCAAATATAACTGAGAAGAAAAAAGATCAACTTCTTTTGGCTAAAATGAAGTTATGTGACCTTTCTATATTTGAGAAGTTCTCCATGGAATATCAAATAATAGTTTATGCCTTGAACATAGAAGAAATGATTTCACAAAAGTTCAGTATCCAAGGGCCTTGCCCAAACACATCGGTCAATTGGTCTTAGACAGACTAGCTACTCAAGGAAAGGATCTAGAACAAATATACTTTGTAGATGTTGAAAAAGCAGCAAGAATTGAATCTGTCGTATCTGTCTAAATGCTTCAGTTCATAATGCCTTACGAAAAATCTCATCAAAACAATGTTCTACAATTGACAGTGCAGAACAATGTGGGTGCTACAACAAACAACATAAATATAGGCCTAGATCTAAAAAATACAGTTTCAGAAGAGCCAGACCCAGAAAATTTAAAAACATATCGGTTGTTCAAGCAAAAGATCTGATAGAAGACCTAGGCGAAGTCCTAAAGATGTATTTGTTTTACTTGTAAGAAAAAGGGACACCATACACATTCATGTCCTAGCAAAGCCCCTCATCACGTTAAAGCATTATTTGCTGATTCTGCAATTTTTGATTGGTGGGATTTAGTAGAAAATGAAGAAGACCTGAATGATTGCTTAAATAAGTCGATTGATGTTTATGAGATTCAGAAGTTTTTGGAAGTGTTGAAACTTATTCTGATGAAATAGATATTTCTGCTATCAACATGATGAAAGGTGGATCAGAAATTGATACTAATGAAGAAAATAATGCCTACAAGGAATGGTGTTATAATCAGAACTGTGAAAGAGACCATGATACGTCTGAACGTGAAGAAGTCTCTCTGCAATCTAACTAGACAGACAATCTGAAAACAATGCAGGAAATGAGTCTAAAACAGAAAGTTCTGAATATAATTCTGAAAGCTCTTCATCAGAATATGATGCCTCTGAATGGAAAGCCATTAAGGTCATGACATATAATCCACTAAAGGATTCAAAGTCTCTGACCCCTACAAAAATTCAGTCAGCATACCACCATTGTTTCAGACTCCAATTTCAAAATTAAAATCTGTGACTTCAATACTTGATCAACATCAGATTAATGCTCTTATGAGAGCTCATGCTTCTATATAAACGCCCGTCATAATTGTCGTAGATAAAAATATTGATTTCAGAAAATATGATGCATTTGTAGATACCAGTTCCAGTTTGAATTTTGCTCATCCTAATGTTTTTCAAAATTGGGTATGTCATCCCAAACCTCAAACTGTTAATACCGTGAATGGAAGTAGACATATTCAATATTTCATCATCAGTGTTCCTGTATATATAGGTCAAACTATTGTTCATACCTCTTTTGCTCAGATTGAAGATAGCGGTTATGATATTGGATTAGGAGGTCCTTTCATAGATTCACTTGGTCCATACACTTTCTGAAAATTGCCGAGTTACGAACATTTCTGGCTATAAAGTTTTAGTACCAAGGCTGTAAAAACCATAGTACATCAAAGAACGAAAGCTCAATGGAAAGAGGCTTCACTCCAAGAGGTCATTTCTCAAGAAAATAAATTGCAAAAAGCAAAATCTGTTAGACATGTTTTACATGCTTTGCAATATCCGACCCAGCCTGACCTAGAAAAAAGAATTGCCAAAAGCAATGATAGAATCAATGCATTTGCATTGATCACCCCCTTGAATTTTGGGATAAAGATAGCCCTGAAATTGAGATACTAACTCTCCATAATCAGCCAGTCCAAGAGAAAATGATAATATTTAATAAAGAATATGATCAAGAAGTTCGCACTCAAGTCAAGGAACTTCTAGGAAAATGATTAATTCAGCCTTCTTCTAAATATTCTTCAGTTTGTTTCATAGAAAGAAAGCATTCAGATATCAAACGTGGAAAAGCAAGAAGGGTAATCAATTATATCCCCTTGAATTCTATAACAATAGACATTAAATGGCCACTTCCAGATAGAGAGCAGTTGATTCAAAGGGTTTCTTAAGGTGAAAATTTCTCAAAATTCAACAGCAAATCAGGTATCATCAGATCGAGATCAGGAAAGATGTACATAAAACAGCGTTTTATATTCCAGCAGGTTTATTTGAATGGTTAGTAATGCCATTTGGGTTGAAGAATGTGCCCTCTCAATTTGAGCAGTGCATGGATACAACCTTTGTGCCTAACTGCCAGTTTATTGCCAACTATATTGATGATTTTTTAGTCTTTTCGGATACTTCTGAAGAACATTGTCATCACCTTGAAGTTTTTGCACATCTAATTGAAAAACATGGTATTGGTTTATCCAGTGATCCGAATAGAAAACAGTTGTTTCAAACAGAGAAACAGAGATTGAATTTTTTGGGTATATTACTCCGTAATTGTAAGATTGAAATGTAACATCATGTTCTTGATAAAATTCAGTATTTTCCTGATAAGTTGCATAAATTAGAACAATGTCAAAGGTTTATTGGATGTTTGAACTATGTTCATGTAGAAACCCCTGTTTCCCTTGATTTCTGAAAAACTGTGTTTTTGGACTGTTTTGTGTATTTTGATTTTTTTGGTGTTTTTGCATGAATAAGGGAAGAATGCAATTTTGCAAGAAAAATTCGTATAAATTCAAATAAATAAATACAGAGCAGTATACTCTTTTAACTAGCTACTCTATGATCTTATTATTCATTTCAGATGATTACAATAGAGGATCTCTTGCATGCATACAAAATAATATAAAATATTGTTTCAAAAACCTGATTTGCTGCAAGCTGAAAATGACCTAGATCTGGTACGGCTGCAATAAATAATCCTTTCTCCCTCTTGATGATCCAAAATGATGCTAGGTGTATAGGCACCCCAATAGGAATCGGCAGACTGGTCAAAGAGAAGGCGTTTTGCACCCAGAAGAAGTATGCCCCTTTTTGTGATGGTACGGCGTGGTACAAAAATGTACAGCCTCTGTACAGCAGCAATAAATACAGTACGACCTGTAGATTTAGCGCTAGATCTTAAATAAGAAGCGCCAATATTGAAGATCTCCTTTTGGATGATTTCCTGATCAAAACCCTGAAGATATAAACCTCTATGAAGCTCTGTGATAACCTTTGTATAAAGTTATCTCTCTGCTTGGCAATAGATCGGCTGGTATTTCACAACCTCTGAATTGCACACACTGAAGATTGCACGTTCTCCAATGCAAATTGAATACTGGAACCCTTGGCTCTGTCTTCAAAGAAAATACTCAGCAAAAAATTGGCTTCAATCATGAATGGCTTGATTCCCAATGAAAAAACCCTTATATTCTTCAAAAGTGCGATTTCCCCTAATTAGGGTTTCATTAATAAAAATTCGGATTTCTTTTAATTCTTTTTCCATAGTTCAAAATCACATTTTTAATTATAACAATATAATTAAAAACGACCCACTTCAATGATGGTCATCCCCTTGAGTCAACCCTTAAGTTATAATATTAAATATTATAACTTTATAATATAGCTCCAAATAATTAATATTTAATTAAATCAATTAAACATTAATATCTCCCTCAAAAAATATCCGATTCTCGAACCGTCTGAAGCTGGCGAACAAAGGGGTGATTCCTCACGTGACCAGACCATACTGCTATTTTTAGCAGGGGTGCTCCGCTAAGTGCCAAATCTAAAAAATAGCAACTCAGGCAAAGTGTCCGAAAGAGCCCGAACGAAAGCCAACTGAAAAAATTCTGACAGTCGAAGCCAAGCCAAGCTCCATCAAGACCCTCTATCCATCCTATCAGCCTACGAGGGTCGCATAATAGGCTAATCATCAGCGCTAAGAGATGTCAACTGGAAAGGGACATGACAGTCCGCCCCTCCAGAAATTGCTTGTCCTCAAGCAATCTCAACTCCGGATGCTGCAGAATATCCTCGCTCTCCCATGTAGCATCCTCCACTGGCAAATCTCTCCATTTTACCAAATATTCCCTGATAGTCCTCCTACGCAACTGTCTCTCTCTGTACTCCAGAATAGACTCAAGTACTAAAATCAACTTTCCCTCATCATCCAAGGGAGGTAAAACTGTAGAAGGTACCACACGGTGTCCCAATGCCTTCTTGAGACGTGACACATGAAAAACATTGTTTACCCTGCTCTCTGCCGGAAGCTCTAGCTCATAAGCCACCTCTCCAACACGCCTCAGGATCCTGAAAGGACCGTAATATCGTGGCTTAAGCTTCTCTGACCCACTCTTCCTAAGAGTAGACTGACGGTAGGGCTGCAGCATAAGATAAACCATGTCACCCACATCAAAAGACCTCTCTGTCCTCTTCTGATCTGCGTATTGTTTTTGCTGATTCTGTGCCTTGGCAATATTCTCCTTGAGAACCCTCATAGTATCCTGACTCTCCTGCAACAAGTCTCCAGCACTCGGCACTCTACTGTCACTCAGTAACAAATCCAGAAAACTCGGCGCCTCATACCCGTACAACGCCATAAAAGGGGACATCTGAATGGTCATATGGAAGGTCGTGTTGTAGCAATACTCGCACAAATGAATCCACTTGACCCATGCCTTTTGCTGCCCTGCGATATAGTTCCTGAGGTAACCTTCCACCCATTTATTCACTATCTCTGTTTGTCCATCAGTCTGCGGGTGGTAACTGGTGCTCGGTGTAAGCTCGGTCCCACAGAGTCTGAACACCTCCTGCCAGAGATGACTCAAGAACCGACTATCCCTGTCGCTCACTATGCTCCGAGGCAACCCATGCAGTCTGAATACCTCTCGAAAGAAGACCTCTGCTACCTGTGTAGTTGTGTAAGTGGTGGTAATCAGAAAGAAGTGGGCATACTTCGTTAACTGATCCACGACTACATATATGCAATCCCGTCCTTGGGCTTTAGGCAAGCCCGTAATGAAATCCATCGACAAGCATTCCCACTTCCTGTCAGGAATCGAAAGTGGCTGCAATAATCCTGCCGGGTACGTGTTCTCCTGCTTGTTCTTCTGACAAATAGGGCACTCACGCACATACTGAAGAACATCTGCCTTAAGTCCTTTCCATGTGAATCTCTCTCGAATCAGTCTATAGGTTTTGAAATACCCGGGATGTCCTGCAGTAGGTACATCATGAAAGGCTCGCATGATAATGTTCTTCACCTCTGATCCTGGGATCAAATAAACCCTGTTCTTGTAAATGATCAAGTCATTCACAAGCGTATATCTGGTATCAATCGTCGATCCCTCAACAATGTTGGATGCCCATGTATCCTTGGCATACTCTGCCACAATCATATGTCTCCAATCCTCTGTAATGTGAACCATAGTACTCAAATAAGACCTGGGTGAGAGAGCGTCGGCCACTACATTCTGGGTGCCCTTGATGAAAGAGATGTCAAAGTCATATGCCTGTAATTTGTTCACCCACTTCTGCTGACGATCATTGAGATCTCGCTGCCCCAAGAAATGCCTCAAGCTGTTGTGGTCAGTTTTGATGCAAAATTTGCTGCCAACAAGATATTGCCTAAATTTTGCCAAGGCATGCATTATAGCGAGCATCTCCTTATCGTAAATGTTGTAGAGCCTCTCTGGCCCTCTGAGTTTACAGCGCTCATACACAATAGGGTGCTTGTCCTGCATAAGCACCGCTCCAATGCCCTCACCTGAAGCATCACACTAAAGCTCAAAAGGCTTCGAAAAATCTGGTAGTGCCAACACTGGGCACGTAGTCATCAACTCCTTAAACCTCACGAAACACTCCTGTGCCTCAGGAGTCCAACAAAATGCACCTTTTTTCAACAAATCTGTCATAGGGGCTGCATGACGTGAATAACCATTCACGAATCTGCGATAAAACCCACACAAACCTAGAAATCCCCACAGCTGTGTAAGATTCGCCGGAATAGACCAGTCTATGATAGCGCGGATCTTCTCAGGATCCATCCGCACTCCCTCTGCACTGATAATATGACCTAAGTATAACAATTCGGTCATCCCTAAATCACATTTGGACTCCTTGGCGTACAAGGACTCCCTCTCCAAAATACTGAGCACGGTCTCCAGATGAGCCAAATGCTCCTGCCAAGTCCTGCTGTATATAAGAATGTCATCGAAGAAAACAAGTACAAATCTCCTCAGCAGTGAATGGAAGACTCTGTTCATGGTGGACTGAAAAGTCGTTGGTGCATTGGTGAGCCCAAATGGCATCACCACAAACTCATAGTGTCCACAATGACAACGGAAAGCAGTCTTCTCAATGTCCTGTTCACGAACCCTGATCTGATGATATCCTGACCTTAAGTCTATCTTCGTGAAGTAGCATGCACCATGGAGCTCATCAATAAGCTCATCGATACGAGGTATTGGATATCTGTTTTTAATAGTCCTCTTATTCAAGATTATGTAGTCTATGCACATGCGTAGGGTGCCATCCTTCTTCACCAGAGCAACTGAAGAAGCGAATGGTGATTTGCTAGGTCGAATGTGACCCATAGCAAGTAACTCCTTGATTGTTTTCTCGATCTCATCTTTCAACCGTTTAGGATGCCGATAAGGAGTAATCATAACGGGCTTAGCGCCCTCCTCAAGCTCAATAATGTGCTCAATGCCCCTGTCTGGAGGTCTCCCTGGTGGAATATCACTGAATACCTGATCATGCTTGACTCTCAACTGCTGAATGTCAGGATGATACTCAGTCTTCTGCTGTCCCTCCTGTATTGGTGCCAATGTGCACTCGGCAGCCCACTCTACCATGTCGTGTCGCATGAGCCTCTCCATCCGATGAAAAGAAATAGTTTTGATGTTGCTGTCCCGTATTGCCTTCAGAATATGTGTCTTCCCATCAACATCAAAACGAATCTCCATGTCCTTGAGACGAAGAGTGACTTCCTCAAGGGAATGAAGCCACTTCATGCCCAAGACTAAATCGATATCCCCCATGTTCACCACGTAATAATCAGCCTTGAACTCATAGTTGTTCAAGCGCAAGGGGAGATCTCTAATCATCCGCTCACACCTAAGAGTGTAACCGTCGACCACCTTAACTCTAATGCCCTCGAACTCCTCGGTACTCAGTCCACGCTTCTCTACAAATCTAGCATCAATAAAATTATGTGTGGCTCCTGTGTCAAGAAGGGTTATGACCCTTTGTCCTGCCAAAACTCCACAGAGTCTGAATGAACCCTCCTACTGAATGCTAGATAGGCGTGCCTCCTGAATCTGAAGCTCTGACTCTGCCTCTGCCTTAGGCTCTGAAGCCTTTGACTCTGACTCCTCAAAAATCTCCTACTGTTTGGAATTTTCCGATTCCGAATCCTCGTAATAAGCCCACATCACTCGATTTGCCTTGCCCTTAGGTCTCAAAGGACAATCGTGATTGGCATCATAGGGACCTTTACAGTAGAAGCAAAGCTTCTTCCTGCGTAGATCGTTAAGAGCCTCTTGATCCAAAGGTGGTGTTGCTGGTTTGCCCTTTGAATCATTCTTAAAATCTGATTTATCTTTGTTAAAATCTGATTTCTCTCTATTTCTATTGAAGCCTTTATTGTCCCTGAATGAAGTACCTCTGGAGTTGAATTTACTGGATGGAGCTGCCAACTCCATACTACGCGCTTTCTTCATAGCTTCCTGTAACGAAAGAGGATCAAAGGCTTTGATCCAACCTCTCAATGGTTCGGATAGGCCCTCAATGAAAAGAATTATCAATCTACGCTCTGAAATGTTTGGCACCATGACTACCAACCGCTGAAATTCCCCAATGAAGGACTCCAAGTTCCCTGTTTGTTTCAACTGTGCCAAATCCCGAAAGTAAACCTCTGGATCTTTCTTGTCAAACCTCTCAACCAACCTATCCACGAAGTCCTGGTACTCTGTCACCTGATTATGCTGAAGTGTTACCATACCATGGTACCACCAATCATGTGCTACTCCCTCCAAGTGCAAAGTGGCGTATTTGATAGCTTCTACCTCTGTCATGGGCCTCAATGCCAAAAATGCGTCAAGCTTATGAATCCAAGCTCGAGCTGTCATCTTACCACTACCGTCAAAAGTAGTCAAAAAAAGCTTGCCCGTAGCCTTCTTCAGCTCACTGGTTTGACCTCTAGGCCTCCTGTCCTGTCTATGTGACCTGTAATGCTCTCTCCTCTGATTTACAAAACGATCAAAGGATATCCTCTCCCGAACCTGTGGAGCTAATAATTCCCACTCATCATTTGCAGCCATGAGCGCATCTGCAAATAGGTCTCCTGCCGCCTCCTCTGCTGGAACTTCTTCTGGTTCCTCCTAAACAAATGTAGGACGTGTAGGCCTATCCGCTGTTCTGGAAAGGGTCCGCTGTGGTCTCTGATTAACTGTAGCACTCCTGTTATCCCCTTGTTTCCCATTCTGGGTTCATCCTTTCTACCATAGTAGTAAGTCCCTGTAATCCCTGCGCCATCTGCTACTACCTGTAACCTGTAATGTCCCCAAATTTATAATAAAATAACTTAATTACTTTAATTAATTTAAGTTGTTCAAAAATTAATATTACTTCAAAAGGATGACTTTAATTAATTAATTTTAATTAATATGGAAAAATAAATAAAATATTTTGGCTTCTTCTAAAAGTTTCCTGGGAGCCTTTAAAAGAAGTTGAGGGCAAAGCAATTCATATCTTTTTGTTGCTAAAATATTCTGAGTATTGTGAAGCTTGAATCTGTGATTCAGCTAAAATCTCTGAGGACGCAAACCTTCAGCGAATTGGAGAAGAGTTGGACGAAAACCTAGCTCTTTTCAGGGGTGGATTTGTGACGGAATTCATATTGTGCTTATTGATCAGATCTGGGGCTTCAGAGGTCATTCACTAGATATATCAGGGGTTCAGCATCTACAGAGGTTTTCAGGTATTTATTTCATTAGATTTGATTTATATATATATAGATCTTCAGATCAGGTGCTGTACGGAAAACCCACAGATCGGTGCCAGGCCGTACCAGCAGATTCAGAAAAGTGAAGGGCACAGTTCGCAGTTGCAGGCCGCAGGGTAGTACAGAGGCCGACATCGGCCGATCAGTGACCGACATCGGCAGGAAGACAGTCACCAGCAGGCAGAGATCACCACCAGACAACCGACGACGGCAGTGTATCGACCGACGTCGGCAGAATAACCGACGTCGACGACTGTGTTTTTTGGACACAGTAGCCCGAGCCACACAGATCCAGGTTTTTTATTTCAGTTTGCTAGAATAATTTGGTTTGGAGACCATATTTGTATTATTTTATGATATCTGGACTGTATTTGCAATTGCATTCAGATTTATATCATTGTCTTGTTTTATCATTGGATATGGTTGTTCCATTTGACTGAATACCTGCAAGTAGTTGAAATCAGTTTTGAAAAGAATTTGCATCCAAATTTAGTTTGGGATATTTCAGTGGTATCAGAGCCTTGATTCTGCCAGCCTGTTGGGATTTCGCGTTGCATGTTAGTTTTTTGCAGTACAGGGTCGATTTTTGCTCTTTCATATTAGTTTCAGTTGGTTAGCTTGGTAGTTCATTATGGCAAAATGGTTAAGAGATATAACCCTGTGGAAAGAATGTGAACAGTCACAACAAAAATTTAAGCTTCAATTGCAACAGTTCAATGATTCTATGTCAAGAAAATTTGGACATGCTAGTGGATCATCATCTTCTTCTAGAAAGAATCCATTGCCATTAGACAGAAAAACGGAAGTAATTAGCATACTTGAGGAGTATAATACTCTTCCTCAATATGTTAGGGAGAACTTTCCTTTCAAAGATTACATTGACATGCATCCAAAAATTTGTCATAAGACTGAGCTTGCAAAAAAGGAATACCATGCCATAGTTGATGATATGTTTTCATGTGAGAAAGAAGATTTGTGTCAACCTATCCATGTTTATGATAAAAACACCATAATGGATCAGTCACTTGCAGGGTATGCAGTAGAAAGGCATGAAGATGTGTTATCATTTGAATTGCAGCTTAGGAAAAACAAAAATCAGTCATCATGTGGGAATCCTAAAGAAGAAATAACTCTAGAGACTCATAGCACACCGGATTGCATGATTGACACAAATAGTGATTCCAGTACAGTTGGTCCGAATGAAGTTACAACAGTTGAGGATACTGTCATGTTTGAGGATAGTACAGTTGATCAAGAGGTGAGCATTCATGACTTTGCTGAGAGAGAGTATCAGGTACAGTTAGAAGCTTCGACACATGAGGTTGTATCAGGGATCAGTTGTGATGTTGGTGAACCAGCAGTTGGTTTGGTTCCTGTTTATCATACTACTCCTTTGGAGGTGTCTTCGAAGGTAGTAGTTGGTTCGGGCTTGGTTAGTGATCAGTTGCAGTTAGTTTCTTCTAGATTGCAGTCTGAGCCACTGATTGAGAGTGGCGCATTTTATCGACATTACACTATAAGTGCTTGTCATCAGTTATGGGATGGTTTGATACCATGGGATGAGAAGTTTGGTGGTATCAAACGGATTTCACAGCTTAGTATTCAGATGGGGGATTTGGAGAGTGATAATCAGAGTAGCGCAGCGGTCTTTTGTGAGGACTAAGGTATGTGATGTTGAGTTTGTTAATTACATATTGAGAATTATCGCATTACTCTCTAGGAGAAATAAGGAGAATTTATTCACAGATACTTTGCAGCATAGTGTTTCAGATAGTAGAGTTTGCAAATTTCTGAGAATGATATGGGATCCTGGCAGTTGGTGTTGGGTATCAGGGGTGAATTGCTTGAGGACAAGCAATCTCCAGGAAGGGAGGATTGTAATGTCCCCAAATTTATGATAAAATAACTTAATTAATTTAATTAATTTAAGTTGTTCAAAAATTAATATTACTTCAAAAGGATGACTTTAATTAATTAATTTTAATTAATATGAAAATAAAATATTAAATAAGTTAGCTTCTTCTAGAAGTTTCCTGGGAGCCTTTAAAAGAAGTTGAGGGCAAAGCATTTTGGATATCTTTTGTTGCTAAAAATAATCTGAGTATTGTGAAGCTTGAATCTGTGATTCAGCTAAAATCTCTGAGGACACAAACCTTCAGCAGATTGAGTTGGACGAAAACCCAGCGCTTTTCAGGGGTGGATTCGTGACGGAATTCATATTGTGCTTATTGATCAGATCTGGGGCTTTAGAGGTCATTCACTGGATATATCAGGGGTTCAACATCTACAGAGATTTTCAGGTATTTATTTCATTAGATTTGATTTATATATATATATATATATATATATATATATATATATATATATATATATCTTCAGATTAGGTGCTGTACAGAATCCGCACAGATCGGTACCAAGCTGTATCAGCGAATTCAAGAAAGTGAAGAAAGGCACAGTTCGCAGTTGCAGTCTGCAGGGTAGTACAGAGGCCGACATCGGCAGTGAGTAGACCGACATCGGCCGATCAGTGACCGACATCGGTAGGCAGACAGTCACCAACAGGCAGAGATCACCACCAGGGAACCGACGACGACAGTGTATCGACCGACGTCGACAGGATAACCGACGTCAGCGACTGTGTTTTTTGGACACAGCAGCCCGAGCCACACAGATCCAAGTTTTTTATTCCAGTTTGCTAGTTTGCTAGAATAATTTGGTTTGGAGACCATATTTGTATTATTTTATGATATCTGGACTGTATTTTTAATTGCATAGAAATGATGAAAACTCTCATCACTACTCAGCACATGATTGTTCAAGCCTTAGACCGATTACATGATTCCTTGGAGCGGTTGGAGGTGAATAGACACAGAGGCAGACAGAGCAGATCAATATCTGTGGTGGGAAGTCAGCATAGACACCAGTCTTCTATTGCAACCTCTTTGGATAGGCAAGAATCATGTGTTGTGCATATGATTGAGGGACAAGGAAATGAAGGAAAAGAAGAGCAAGTGATGGGTGAAGACAAACCAATTACATTAGAACAACTACATGAAGATATGGTTTCTTGTGATGAGTCTAGCATTGCTTCATCCTATCATGGTGATTCCATGAATGCTATTCATCTGGATAAGACAATTGATTTTGTATATTTTGGCAACGAAGAGGTAAAGAGGTCCAAAAACCTTAATGAAGAATGGTTGCAAAAAGCCAAAGAGGCTAGATTAGTCGCTGCCAATGCAAGACATCTTCATATTGTAAAAGGGAAGGTCAATCTCTCCAACATGGAGAGACAAAAAGAAGTCACAATAGGATCATCTTGTGACGGTTTACAGCAAGATCTACAGGAGTTGCAGTTTCAGTCAGAGGAAGTACCCGACACTGATGTTGAAGATAGCATGGAGAGTGTTGAGCAGGTACAAACACAGTTGGAGTTGGAGTTCCTTTCTGGGGAAAAGAAGACTATTTGAGGACGCAAACCTTCAGCAGATTGGAGAAGAGTTGGACGAAAACCTAGCTCTTTTCAGAGGTGGATTCGTGACGAAATTCATATTGTGCTTATTGATCAGATCTAGGGCTTCAGAGGTCATTCACTGGATATATCAGGTGTTCAGCATTTACAGAGGTTTCCAGGGATTTATTTCATTAGATTTGATTTATATATATAGATCTTTAGATCATGTGTTGTACGAAATTCGCACATATCGGTACCAGGCCGTTCCAGCAGATTCAAGAAAGTGAAGAAGGGCACAGTTCGCAGTTGCAAGCCGCAGGGTAGTACAGACGCTGACATCGACAGGTAGACCGACATCAGTCGATCAGTGACCGACATCGGTAGGCAGACAGTCACCGGCAAGCAGAGATCACCATCAGGCAACCGACGACGGCAGTCTATCGACCGACGTCCACAGGATAACCGACGTCAACGACTGTGTTTTGGACACATCAGCTCGAGCCACACAGATCCATGTTTTTTATTCCAGTTTACTAGTTTGCTAGAATAATTTGGTTTGGAGACCATATTTATATTATTTTATGATATCTGGACTGTATTATCAATTGCATTCAGATTTATATCATTGTCTTATTTTATCATTGGATATGGTTATTCCATTTGACTGAATCCCTGCAAGTAGTTGAAATCAGTTTTGAAAAGAATTTGCATCCAAATTTAGTTTGGGATATTTCAGTAACCATAGCACGAAAGAAGTTTCTGGTGCCCTGATCCTCATTATTCCTGTGGCCCCTGGGTAGGCTACCCTCACCCCTGTCACCCATGATGACCGATTGTTGTTCTAAACCCTGGTCGCCTTCCAGCAAGGCTCTCCTGCGTGTGTAATACCTGTGTGGTCCTAACTCTTGTGGCTGCATAAGATTGCTAAACCCTCAAGATAGCAGGATTTAGCTCTGATACCACTGAAACCCCTGTTTCCCCTGATTTTTAAAAAACTGTGTTTTTGGACTATTTTGTGTATTTTGATTTTTTTGGTGTTTTGCATGAATAAGGGAAGAATGCGATTTTGCAAGAAAAATTCGTATAAATTCAAATAAATAAATACAGAGCAGTATACTCTTTTAACTGGCTACTCTATGATCTTATTATTCATTTCAGATGATTACAATAGAGAATCTCTTGCATGCATACAAAATAATATATATTGTTTCAAAACCCTGATTTGCTGCAAGCTGAAAATGACCTAGATCCGGTACGGCTGCAATAAATAATCCTTTCTCCCTCCTGATGATCCAAAATGATGCCTGGTGTATAGGCGCCCCAATAGGAATCGGCAGACTGGTCAAAGAGAAGGCGTTTTGCACCCAGAAGAACTACGCCCATTTTGTGATGGTACGACCTGGTACAAAAATGTACGACCTCTGTACAACAGCAATAAATACTATACGCCCTGTAGATTTAGCGCTAGATCTTAAATAAGAAGCGCCAATATTGAAGATCTCCTTCTAGATGATTTCCAGATCAAAACCCTGAAGATATAAACCTCTGTGAAGCTCTGTGATAACCTCTGTATAAAGTTATCTCTCTCCCTGGCAATAGATCGACAGGTATTTCACAACCTCTGAATTGCACACACTGAAGATTGCACGTTCTCCAATGCAAATTGAATACTGAAACCCTTGGCTCTGTCTTCAAAAAAAATACTCAGCAAAAAATTGGCTTCAATCATGAATGGCTCGATTCCCAATGAAAAAACCCTTATATTCTTCAAAAGTGTGATTTCCCCTAATTAGGATTTCATTAATAAAAATTCGGATTTCTTTTAATTCTTTTTCCATAGTTCAAAATCACATTTTTAATTATAACAATATAATTAAAAACGGCCCACTTCAATGATGGTCGCCCCCTTGAGTCAACCCTTATAATATTAAATATTATAACTTTATAATATAGCTCCAAATAATTAATATTTAATTAAATCAATTAAATATTAATATCTCCCTCAAAAAATATCCGATTCTCGAACCGTCTGAAGCTGGCGAACAAAGGGGTGATTCCTCACATGACCAGACCATACTGCTAAAAATAGCAGGGGTGCTCCGCTAAGTGCCAAATACCCCTAAAAAATAGCAACTTAGGCAAACGGTGTCCGAAAGAGCCCGAACGAAAGCCAACTGGAAAAATTTTGACAGTCGAAGCCAAGCCAAGCTCCATCAAGACCCTCTATCCATCCTATCAGCGTACGAGGGTCGCATAATAGGCTAATCATCAGCTCTAAGAGATGTCAACTGGAAGGGGACATGACAGTTCACAAATATATTGATAAATTGTCTGCAAAAACTAAAGCAACTAGAAATTGTATGAAAGCAAAAACCACTTGTCTGGACTGATGAAGTCTGGACTGATGAAGCTACCAAATCTGTGAAGTTATTGAAAGATGATTGTAAAAATATGTCTGCTTTAGAACCATGTCTACATAGTCCTTTTTTTGTCCAAACTGATGGCTCAAAAGAAACTTGCACAACCATTTTACTAGTTGAAAGGAATGGTGCTGAAAAGCTTTCAATGTATAATTCTAGTCAAATCCAGCTACATGAACTAAACTATTGGCCAACCAAAAAGGAAATTCTAGCTATTGTAAAAAACAGTTGAAAAATGGAGATCCCTGCCATTGCCAGAAGAATTTGCAATAAGAGCAGATATTAAAAACTTTAAATGGTTTATAAGTAAACCCATTTCTTATCGGCTCTGTCGAAGTAGATATGCATGGTGGCAGCAAGTGTTAGCCCAATAGCAGGTTTTTGTACAATATATTTCAGGAAAAGATAAGAGTCTCCCAGATGCATTAACACGAGAAATGGCAATAGTTTGTTGTATGATGCAAGGAAGCAGTTCACAGGTTGAAAGAAGTTATTCATTATGAAACAGACAATCATCTTTCAACCTTTATGTTCATCCAATTTTTTTATCTACCAAAATGGACCCAAATATTTGGAGCAACTTGCAAGACAATACTATTCATTTTCTTGTTACTTACTGGTATGCCAACAGGTGGTTGCAGGAGATCAAAGACCTTATTCTACATGCCCGTCTTTGACAAATCAGAAACAAATATAATTTTGATCTGCAAATTGCCCTCAATCTGGATGCAGAACCATTTACTCTCAAAGTTCATCGTAGATTTTCTTCGGATATTTATATTCATAAATTTACTATGAATCATTGGTCAACTGCAGGAATGAGGAAATTGTTAAAATTAATTAGGGTTGGTGTTATAAATCAAATCTGTCTGCCTGGAACTCATTTTGAAAATCATGCCGATGATTTTGGAGCAATATTAGATGATGAAAAGAAAACATTCTTCAGCAAAAATTCAAGGAAGATTTGATCAGTTAATTATCTCACGGATCCCAATTACTATAGGCTACCTCGAGTAGATTTCTTCAACTAAACCCGAAGAGATTCGCAGGCTAAAGTCAGAATCACCAATGGCAAAATAACTATTCAAAATTTTAATATCTTTGGATGGAACGTCTATGATCATATCATTGATGGAGCAATTATATACATAGACAAGACATGTGGCCCATTTACTACATGGAATATAATGTCGAATCTCCAGATTCTGATTTTAGTGATCATGACAAAACATGAAAATCTTGTAATGTTTTTAGACACTGACAAAAAGAAGAGAATCTGTGAAGAGAATGATTGTCATATGTTTTTTCTTTTCCTATTTGTGGTTATGCGCATTATCATTGTAAGCACGCATGACACTAACAAGACGCTAATCTTGTTCAGACCTATGCATCTAGTTTTGCTCAGTACGCATCTACTTTTTTTTGGTGTATTTTTGGTTTGATGTGATTTTTGTTTCCGGAAACTTCACTCCCATGTTATTTATAGACTCTTTAAGCTCATTGTAAGCATGCAAGAAAATTGGAGCCTTCTGTCTTTGTAAACTTTGTTTGCAAATAAGAGTTAAGACGACTGTATAGTTGTCAATCTTTGTCTAAGACACTCTATCTCTGTGTAAGTTTCAAGAGCTTGTCTATTAGCCGGAATCTAAAAGCTATTTTCAGCGCATTAAGTCTCTGTGTGAGGTTTATTGAGTCCTTTCTGTGTGAAAGTCCTATCAAGATCCTATTGTCTCCAAATCTTGCACCCTAGAAGAGGATGTTCAAGTCTCTTCCATATTTGGGCAACATTTTGACATTTCCAGGTATGTGGGTATACCTAATGTAAGAAATGAACCTCTAGGTTTAAAAGGGCTAGCTCCCTAAATGTGTCTCTGCAAAACCACTTATGTCTAAACCAATTTTCTTGAAGGGAAAAGAGTTAGAAATTGCAAAAAAGTAAAACCTACTCTCAGAATGGTGATACACCAAGATTATCTTCCACATGAATATCATAATCTAGTGCACAATACAGCAAAACACACAGACCATTCCCAAGCTCTAAGGATTCTAACACAAGTATTTCAACACACAGGTGAGATGTGTAAAATGACACAAGGCAAATGAACTGAAAGGCAAACTTTGCAGATTTCAAAACAATAATACACATGCAGAAATTCAATACACTTAAACACACTCTGTATGACCAGTTAGATCCAAAACTCTTGCTCAGGCATGAAGGACAAAGGACAGAAGGATGAAAACCATCACTTGTTGTCACTATACGTCTCTTACACACTCAGACAATTGCTCCGAACTTGAAAGAAAACAAACTAGTATTTAATGCTTAAAGGCAAAATGTGATATCATTCCCGCAGGGCTTTGCCATACACTGTGTGGGTGTCTTTTCACTAGCCAAAGGGCCACATATATAGCAGAGAGGAAGTGAGAGGGGGAGACCTTGGGCGCCAAAGAGAGGAATCAATTGGTTGGAAGTCTCCATCTTCAGCTGCAACCGTCTTTGCAAGGGACGCTCATTCCAGCCATTTGATTGATCCATGTCATCTCCTATGGTTACATGGTTTAGCCTGCTCTCTCAAAGATGCTTCTCCAATGGTTGCGCTAACAGAAACAAGATATTCTTTTGCTGAGTCATGGCATCAAAGCGGTTATCCACCTACTGCAGATTTGTCATTTTCATTCCATTGGTCTTGTCTTCCTCCTTTGATTGGTCGTTACAAAATGACACAGATCCTGGTTGATCAATGGTGAAATGGGCTCTCACTGCTTCGACGGATGAAGGACGCGAGCCTTTGGATCTGCTTGTGAATCCTTTTGTTTGAACACCAACGGTTAGCTCACTGTCATGAAGTTGACGTTCATTAAACCATCATTCCACTTGGACAACTCCTTCGGAGGCATTTTCCTTCGGGCTTTTGTTATCGGGCACCTTCCTATCGTCCTCCCTTCGGACTGCTCAAACATGCCCTTCAGCGCTCCTACGGACTCTACACAAGCATCTATACCCTTTGGACTTTTTTCAAATGACACTTTGGCACGGAAATACCCTTTGGGACCTTGGGTTTAGGGTACTTTGTCTAAAAGGTGCCCTTCGGAGCTTTTGAAAAGGCCCTTTAGACTTTTCCCAAGTGTCCCTTCAGACTATTTTCTTCGGGCATTTTCTCCGAACGAATCCTCGTCCATTTTCTCCGAAAGAAACTGCCTTTTGGGCCCCTTTGGATTGGTTCACCTTTGTCAAGAATGCTCCTTCAAGCTTTTTGTTTCGGACAAAAAGTCGAAACAACTTTCCCGCAAGCTCCTTTTCTTTTCTCTTCAGAACCCTCTTTATACGAACTTTCTTCCAGTGTCCCTTCGAACCTTTTCCGAAGAACACTTTTGCAACAAAAGACCCTTCGACAATTTGTGTAGGGCACTTTGCAGGTGAAAAGATCCTCTCGAAACTTGAAGTGCCCTTCGGAAGAATGGAATTGCCCTTTCGGACTTTTTGCAAGTGACCACTTTCTTGAAAGAGAGACACTTCGGAACCTTTGAACTGTTCCTTCTTAGAAGATGCCCTTCGGAAGAACGAAAGTAGACCTTTCTTTGAGGAAAAGGCCCTTCGGGCTTTTTGAAAGTGTCCCTTCGGACTTTTTCCGAAGGACACTTTGAAGAAAAAAAACCCTTGGGCAATTTGTAATGTACCCTTCGGAAAGATTGTTTCGGACAAAAAGTCCGAAACAATTCTTTCAGAAAAGTTGTAAGAGACATTTCCTTCAAAGAAGTGGCAAAGATCAATTCTTTCGGACTTTTTGTCCGAAGCAAAAGTCCGAAAGAATTCCTTCGAAAAGTTGCAAAGGAGAATTCTTTCGGACAAAAAGTTGCAAAGGAGAATTCTTTCGGACTTTTTGTCCGAAACAAAAAGTCTAAAAGAAAGAAAAAACCCTTCGGAAACTCGAAATTGCCCTTCGGAAAAGTGGAATTGCCCTTTGCAAGAGAAAAAGACCCTCAGCAAAATGGAAATGTCCCTTCGAAAAAATGCAAAGTGTCCCTTCGCTTTAGAAATGATCCTTCGGCATTCCTGAAATGCACCCTTCGAAAAACCTGTAGGACCAATTCCTTCGGATTTTTTTGTTTCGAACAAAAAGTCCGAAACAATTCCTTTGAGACTTGGACAAAAAAGACCAAACAAAGGCTTACGAAGGAAATGACACTTGGTCTTTCTTTGATGTGGGGATGAACCAATAAAGATGTTGCACTTAGCCAAAAGAAAGATGCAAAACCTAGGAGTAAAAAATGGCTAACAAAGCCCAAGCACTTTCGCCCTGGAAATGAAGACAAGATCATTTATGTGACGAACACACACATCCGCCATGGCACTCATCAGTTGTTTTGGGTGGACAAGCTCGACGACTATGCTAATCAAGCCAAGTGGTATAACCTTCAATAGCTGCATTCAATTCCCGCACCTAACCAACAATGCAATCAACACCATTACTTCTCAAGAAAGGGTGAATAATCCATGAGCAACCTTCCAACCTGCATCATTGCCACTCGCAACTGCACAAGCCTCCTCACTCCTCTTGTAGAACTTGGGCTCTTCACCCTTGTAGCATCTTGCGACAAGTCTACAAACTTATAGTCATGTGGAGCAATGGCGCAACACCTTGCAACCTA
This sequence comes from Torreya grandis, assembly GCA_037957365.1. NCBI lineage: Eukaryota > Viridiplantae > Streptophyta > Pinopsida > Cupressales > Taxaceae > Torreya > Torreya grandis. The sequence goes on from JARHVA010004214.1 coordinate 597,120, forward strand.
TCGCATAGCTCTTCTTCGCCTTGGAGCTTGCCTAATGCGTTGCGGTATTTGCAAAGTGTCGCGGCACCTTAGTGCATTGTCTCGCGTAGTCCCATGCATGCCACACTCTTGCTTCGCAACTCTTGCAATGTCGTGCAAGAACTTTGCAACACTCACTTCTACGATCTTGCGCACCTCATGTCATAGCGCTCGCAACTTTTGCAGCGTCACACCAACTTTTATAATACTTTGCATCATCCACAGCATTGTGCACCACCTCGCAGCCTTGCAGCGCATCAACCATCTTGTGCATTGCTTCTCTGCATGCCATTTGTCACCGTAAATCTGCGCAAGACCGTTACACATCAAAGTTCGCTTGTCAACACTTTGCTGCATGTGGCACAGTCCACAATTGCACCATGTTAGAGCATCTTCGCAACATGCTACGTATTGGATCACAACTGTCACTCAGTTAGGGAAGAGGAAGCAACTTCATAACCATCTCTCCAACAACCCTTGTCAATTGTAACTGCCATCTTGTAATCATGCATGTGTGTATATATGTATTGTAACAAACACGTCGGAATCAATCTATGTGCCTACACATCTATGCATCCATAGAACCAAGAGATCACACACAGACCAGAAAGGAGTTTGTTGACATTTGCTCCAGCACTCAAACATGTCTATTGTCTTGTATTATTTTGCAACAATCTAGGCAATCAATAAGGAAGCATTCCCCTTCTGCTACAGGAGCTTGCACTTTTAGCCTTACTGACACATTGTAGACATTGTGTTTTCCCCTATTTCTGCATATCAGTCCTCTGCTTATCTCGAATGTTTTTGGATAGATTAGTCTAGTTGATCCTTCATGTGCATTCTACAATCCACCGCTTACCTCTATGTATGGCTTTACCCACCGCACACCCCATCCTAGGCACCACCATGTGGATCACTAAATTAGAAAAGAATGGAAGCTAAAACATTCTCATGCAACACATTACCCTTGTCGATACCACCAAAGATGGAACCCTACTATTTTTCTTATTCAAACTTGATGCTAGTTGCTAATTCTTGTCTGCCTTACCTAGGATTTTATAAATAACTTTGATAAACTTAGTGTTGACAAACTAATGTCCATAAACTCTAGGCAGCCCGTATTACAAAATTTTGTCCATGAACCATAGTGATTGTAATATCATTGAGAAAGTTCAAAGGATGTAAGAACCGATATCCATCTTGTTGAAAAATCTGTAAAAATTTAAGACTCTTGACAAGATGATAACTTTTCCCTTTACATTAGGATAATTTTTGTATCTTTTCTTTTTTTTAAATGCTTATTTATGTTAAACAATTTGCAAGTATTCTTTCAATGAAAGACAATAGAAAAGGGAACTTCTCGTCTTCAAAAGGAAACATATTTTCATATTTTGGCAAGGCATATCATGATTTGGGTGGACAAGGAACTGAACATGAACATGTAGTTAACTCAGATAATACGATTATTGGACAGACTAGTGTTACGAATTATTAGTAGATGTTGAAACTAGATATATGCTAGACAACATTGAAAAGGTAATTGATATCAGCTCTACTAAAGATACAGTGGATTTGACCAAAGAACCAAGGGAATCTTGCCAAGCATGGAAACACAAAAGAGAGCATTGAGATTTCGGTCAATCATTTCAATTAGAAAGGACATCTACATTTCCATTTATTAAGCCTATAAAACCTGAAAGTGGTGATGTCACAGACATAAAATGTACAATTTAAAGATTGGCAACATTGAGAAGCATTCTGTAACATTTACTACAAGTAAGAGGTTGATGGGAAAGTGGAGCATAAGTGAAGATGGGACTGCCAAAGAATGCAAGCATGTCAAGAATTATATGAAAAAGAGATAAATAGCGATTGTAGTAAGGAACTGAGTGGAGATAAATAGTGATTTATAGCTTATTCAAACAGAAAATGTATTGAGGGTTGCAATCCAAAACAGTGCAATTAAGTATTATTTTGCACTTTCTAAAACTTGGAAGACCAATGGCAAATTATGTCCATTATAAAGAGTTCCTACACTTCCTTTCAGTGCCAAAGTTACCTTCATTACACCAGTCTATAAACAGTGGATGGGTATTCGGAAAACACATCGCTGAAATTGTTTAGGCAGGACTTGGAAGAAAACTTAAATCAGAGAACATTTTTTTCATTATCGTTGGATGAGGTAACTTCAATTGATACAAGTCCATGGATGTGTATGAATGCTAACATAGGGAAAAATCATGTGAGAAATGTATACTTTTTAGCTTTATGTAAGATGAAAGAAAGTTCTTATGAATTTATTTTCTCTTGTGATGAATACTCTGTGGGGTAGTTGTATTGAACACATTGAGTATTTCTAGAAAGTTGGTGTTCCTTGGAGTAGATGGGGAATCTGTCATGCTGTGAGATTACAAACCAATATTGAAACATACGTAATTGATATTCATTGTATGGCAAAGGAAAAAAAATAGCTTTAAAAAATTCTCAACAAATTGGTTAGTAACATAGAAACCCTTATGGATGATTTGTATGGATTTTTTTGTAGAAGTTTGAAGAGGGTCATGGAATTCAAGAATTTTGCATATGGTTTTATAAATGTAAAGAAGTTTTTATAAAATAATGGAACACAATGGATCTCACCATATGACCCTATGAAACATGTATATGATGAAAATGTTTTATTGGTTGGCTTCATGGTTGAAAATTGTTTCAGCATAGATAAATCCCAATTAGTATCACATCAATTAACTGATGCTGAAACATTATTAGCTTTATACAGCATTCTTTCAGTGTTGTACCAAATGAATACATTGATTAAAACTGTGCAGACACATAGTCTGTTGAATTGTCAATTATGAATAAGCATAGCCGACATGTTTTGTTAAGTCTTTTGTCAGCATGTTGCTAGTTATTAGAAAGTATCTTTAGTTATGTTGGTTGTGACGGTTGAGTTAACCTCCAACCGGTTGATCTTAAGTGTAGTGAATGTCGGGGAGAGGGCGCTTGTATCAAATCCTCCATGAACTGACCAATTTTACTAAGATTTATCATTGAGGAATACAAAGCTGCTATTTTTTGGATACTCATACATGGTATGCTATGTAATTACTATTCTAAGTTTGCTTCTTGTTGACAGTCTATATCTTAGTAGACGTTATCTATACTGCATTTTGGTGCCATTGTTTTAAAATAAGTCGAAACATACGGAGCAAGTCGACTAATAATCCAATTGACAACCAATCATATTGACAACAACATATAGAACTAATGGGTCAAACCATCCAAGAAGCGGTTGAAACCAACCAAGAACAAAAACTACTCACCAAAGACTTACAATACCTATGGGACCTTTCTATACAAGAACACGTCAAGGAGGAAGCCATACAAAACCAAGTGTCAATGGATTCTATCTAGGTCACATTCGTTGTTACAGAAGAAGTAGAACGTCTCCTTCACCAACTCCCACGACTTCTTTCCAGGGATTATATTTTATTGCAGAACCTTCATGCCAAACATGAACGAGAGGATCACAAACAACAAATCCTACAAAGGCACGCACAAAGGCAAAGTCATGAAGAGGAAGCTAGATTGGAAGACCGATAACAATGCCATTAAAACCGAATAAAGGGGAACAAGAAGAAAATGTGACAAGATAGAGGAAATCAAAATAAGAAAGTCGACCAAACTCTCAGGGAAACAAGAACAAATGTGGTGTCACAAGCAATAACCACCTTGAAAAACCAATAGCCAAAGTCAAATTCAAAGCCCAAGCCGAAGTAGGAGTTTGAACCAAAAAAAGGTTCACTTGATGCCAAAACAAGTGAACATCCTCCACCACTCTCAACTACACAATGGGAGGAGATTTATAAGCATCTTTTGCTTCGAATATAATTGAGGAGTTCTACAATAATATCAATGGAATCCATGGAGGCGGTAAGTTTCCTTTTTGATCAAAAGATTTAAGATGACTTTTTCACAAAAGAAGAACAAGCCTCTTGAGAAACTAATATCCGAGGGAATGAATAATTATTGATTGAAGATCCGATACCAAAGACACCAAGGCACCCAAAACAGTTGCAACAGCGTGAATGGCAAGGGGGGGCAAGAGCACAAAGACAATGTATGGATAACTGTCAAAGGATGGATCAAGTACAAAGACATGTCTAGAATAGACAAATGTCCGATAGACACTATCCTAAAGAGGAGGATCATATTCATAAGGCCACCTCAAAAGACCCCAATACCGACAAACATGGGCACCCCAACCCCATCACCAAAGCAACAAACGTTGCCAAAATTTACTACTAACGAATCTGAAGATCTGGTACGGCACTGCCCTACGTGCATCACTATCTGGACTGCCAACGGGCAAATAGATGAATGGATGTCATTAAGATGCTTCCCCACTACCCTTCAGGGAATGGCCATAAATAGCTACATTGATGCATCAAACAAAGGAACATGGGCAGCACTTAGGCAAGCGTTTGATAAGAAATTCAAACTAGGATGACAATGAAATTGTTACAAAGATCTACAAAACTAGACAAGGCAAGCACAAGACGGTATGGGCTTACGATAGGAGACTCGAGGACTTGCTTGGCAAACTTGAAAAGGAATTGGCCAATGAGATCAAAAAGAGGTGGTTTATTGAAGGATTGGTTCCCTCACTGATGAAAAAATGAAGGTAGTTCCACCTTCGTCATACAAAGATGCCTATAGCCGAATGATGGACATTAAAATTAATAATAAAACATCATCCTCACACACAACAAGACGAAGTGAAGACGAGGATTTTGATTCCAATGACAACGAACTAGGATTTGTTTGAGCTCTTCAGAAGGACACACTCTAAATGATGAGTGAATTGAAAAAATATCCTCAGAGGGAAGGATATTTGGTGCACCGACTATAAAACAAAAGGGCGCACCAAGGCTAACTGTCCAAGAATACTATTTTGTGAAATATGCCAAGTCAATGACCATCATATAAAAAAAAAACCATCATCTTCAGGGCCAACATAACCTCCTGAGTTCACCAAATACAGAGTAGGTGATACAAAGATACATGAAAAACTTGCTCACTAGCTTGGCGGTGGAAAAGACATGAAATACAAAGAAACGACCACAGTCAAGGTAAGTCTTGGACCCAATAACGAACCTCAAATGATTATGATGGGAGATGATTTGGACCCTTTGTTGAAGGTTGTCGCGTTCTATGTTTTCATAGATTAAAAGGATGTGTTTGCTTGGACCTACAAAGATTTGAAGGGAGTGCCATCGGAGATGTGTGTACATAGAAGTTGTTTGGTGCAAGGAGCTCTAAACTGGTCCGGAGAAGACCATATAGAATGAATTGGAATTATGCTGCCAAATTCCAAGAAGAGATTGAGAAGATGTTAGGAGCATGAATAATCTTCAAAGATTTAGAGACAAGTGATTGGGTATCACCAATAGTAATGCCAAATTCCAAGAAGAGATTGAGAAGATGTTAGGAGTTAGAGCAAATTGGGTAAGGATATGATATGCGTCGACTTTACAAGATTGAATGTCGTTACTATGAAAGACCCATTCCCAATTCCTTTTACAGATTGTATATTGGAAGAAGTAGCCGGTCATGAGATCTATTCCTTCATGGATGGGTTCACGGGTTACAATCAGATCAACATTGCCAATAAATATAATATGAAGACCAAGACCACTTTTATAGTGGAAGATGAAATCTATGCATATAACCAAATGTCATTCAAAATTTGCAATGATTTGACCACCTTCTAGTGGATCATATTACACATTTTCGACAAGATGGCCACAAGTAACTTCAAAGCTTTTCTTGACTAGTCAATCTACAGCGATTAAGAATCTCACCTGCAGGCCTTGACAAAATGCATGAAATGATGCAGAGTAGCAAACTTGGCTCTGAATCCAAATAAATGTCGGTTCATGATTCCACAAGGCAAGCTTCATGGACACCGTATGCAAAATGCGACTGAAGACCAATCCAAACAAAATAAGGGCAAATGGTGGAAATGGACGTACCCAAGGATGTCACCAAGGTAAAATCCTTCTTAGGACATGTCAAATATTACTGATGGTTAATAAAAAAAATTGATGGAGTCTCTCACCTGTAGGACATTCTCACGAGAAAAGGAACCACTTTTGTATGGTCTGATGAACAAGAGTATGCATTTAAAGAATTGAAGGTTTGATTGATAGGTTCTCCTATACTTGTACATCCAGATTGGCACAGAGTTTCATGTCCACGTAGATGCTTCTAATTATGCTATTGGGGCAACATTAGCACAAGTAGGAACTCAAGGGTTGGATCACCCAGTGGTCTTTACAAGCAGACTCATGTCCAATGTTGAGAAGAACTGCAGCACCACAGAACATGAAGCTTTAGGTATGGTCTACACAATACAAAATTTTTGGCATTACCTGCTAGCAACCCCCTTCACTTTTTATGTGGACCATTAGTCACTATTGTACTTAGTCAACAAACCAATCATTCAAGGCAAGATAAGTAAATAGTTGTTGTTGGTACAGGAGTTCACATTCATAATTATTGTGAGACCAAGTAAGAGCCATGTGATTGCCAACCAACTCGCTAAGATAAAATTAAGAGAACCTACAAAGGGTGTTAATGAAGATATCCCAAATGCTCATTTATTCCACATTGCAATTATATCAACATGGTATGAGAATATGGAAGATTGTTTATCTTCGGCATGCTTTCCAAATGAAATGCAGTCCAACGAGAGGAGGAAACTGGCACTAAATGCCCAAACTTTCCAATTAATAAATGGATTCTTATATAAGATGGGTCTAGACCATGTCTTGCATCGGTGTGTACTAAAAGAGGAAATCAAAGATGTACTAACCGAAGCTCATGAAGGAGAAAGACTAGCTAGAGGCCATATGGGCCCGATGCTACTGCAAGAAAAGTACTATTGACGGGACTCTAGTGGCCAACATTGCACCATGATGCAAAGGAGTGGGTGATGGAATGTCACACTTGCTAGCGTACTCAGAAGCCGTTAAAAAAAGTCTTCATGCCTCTTTGGCCGTCACAACCACAGGGATATTTCGAAATATGGATCCTAGATTTCAACAAGTCCTTGAAAACAAGTAAAGTTTACCGTTACAAATACATTGTGATGGCCACTAAATACTTAACTAAGTACGCAGAAGCGAGAGCATTGCTCAACCACAATGCCCTGAACATGGTGAAGTTCATATACAAACAAGCAGTTACAAGATTTGGGATCCGAACACAAATCTCAAGTGACAGAGGGAGCCATTTGTCAACCATGTGATCTAGTTGATGACTTTGTAGTAGTGTATTTTTCATTCCCTATCAAGCCCATACTATCCATGCGCCAATGGCCAGGCAGAAGTAATGAATGAAGTGTTAATATCGGTCATTCAGAATAAAGTGTTAATATCGGTCATTTAGAAGTCAAGTGGTATAGGAGAATGTGATTGGAAGGAACATCCGCAAGCGGCATGATGGGCCTATAGAATGGCATATGAAGTCCCTAAAACCATACACCCTTGCAACTGATGTATGGTCAAGAGGTTGTCATCCCTATGGAATATTTATACCAAATATACAGGTGGATATACATAATAGATGGGGGGACGATGAAAGCCTCAACAAATGAAACCTCCAATTAAATAAACTAGATGAACATCAAGTACTAGCACAGTAGGAACGGAAGTCGCGCAGAGACGAAGGAAACATTGGCATGACAAACATATTAAACAAATGAACTTGAAATTTGGGGCTCTCGTGTTGAAATATAATGGGAAGCACAAAATTAAACCGGGGAAGTTTAAAGTGTTGTGTCCCTTTAAAATTTTAGAAATATTTGAAAATGACATTGTCTATTTAGAAAAACTGAATGGAATGTTGGTTAAAGGCATAGTGAATGGCTCTAAGTTTAAATTATATAAAACGCAGGTTGAAAATATCAATATAATTGAAATCAAGCCAAGGCAAGACTTGATAGAAGGGCCCATTGTTAAAGATAAAGGTACGGTCAACTATAAATGCAAGGGAGAAAGAAGTGAGGCACAAATGCAAGTTGATGGCACACTTCACCCCTGACCATGCGCCCCTCTTGCGTTAGTGAAATACACGCTCAACTTAGACCTATCATACGCCCAACAAAACCCACCCTCACCGTACGCTTAGCGAAACCCACCCTCACTGAACAACAAACAAAACTCGCCCCTACCATATGGCCTAGCGTACAACTCACCCATTGCGACTACAAGACTGTACGCCCAATCCGTCATAAATTGCCCTCCATACTTCCCATTAATCCCTTATTACTCATACGTCCAGCTTTAGCCATGTTTTATGTATGTCCAACACACTCAAGTGTCCTTCTGGCATTGTATATCCACCATTCTCTCCAATTTTTAACCCCAATGTACATTCCTCTTTGCTACACCCTATGTCATATGGCAGCATGCCAAAAATCACAACCAATTCAAGCATGCAACACAATACAACTCATTAAAACTTGAGTCTTCAAGCCAACAACCCCGTTTTTACTCTATCATCTACATGGTTTCCACAACTTGCACATAAACAAGTGCATTGGAGAAATTCAAGAATTTACTTCCATTGGAAGAACAAAATTTGGTGGAAGGGTTTCCAGTTGTAACCCTCGCACCAAAAGAGAAATTTTTGGGGGCTTTTGGCGAAGTGGCAGAAATTCAAGGACCAAAACCCTTGTCATAAAGCCAGCAATAGTAGGGTCTTAGTTAATATATTTCCCCCACCTCTGGATTTGTTGTCATAACCAATCGTTGAAAAGAACTGCAACCCTACCACTTCAACAATAGCTTCCTATTTAGTGCGACCAAAAAATGCTTTGGATAAGGCTTTTGAAAAGTTTAGAACCGTTTGGGAAAGCCATCTAGTTCCCAAACCAACCATTGCTACTACTTCAAAATTGGTACGGTACAAACTTCCTTAATAGTGGGCATCGGTTAGAGACGAAATTCCACTAAGAGTACGAAAAAGTAAAAAGTTGGGGAACTTGTTCCAAAGAATAAAGCCAAGGTGCTGCCCAAACCTGAAACTCTTACATGAGGGAGCCTTTCTACCACACAATCCTACACATGGTGAGCCAATAAGCCTAAAGACCATAAGTTGAAACTAGCATTAGAGAAAGCAAAGGTGGATAAGGTGTTGAAGATGCCCTATTTCAAGGCAAGGGAATATGAACCCTATCTAAATCATATGCTCTCAAGCTAAATTGGGACAGTCGATGTTCTCTAGTCCACAACATGGATACCAAAGTGAAAATCACTTATGCAGCAAAGGATTTCATACAGGGTTTTGGCATACCTTCCCATGGTACATTTGTAAGAAAGCAAGCAAGTCATCCTCAAGATACCCAGGCACAAAAAGCCTATGCCCCATACAAAAAGTATGTCAATCAGATTTGAACATGTGAGCCAAAGTACATCGAGGAATCAAAAAAGGGTATCTAGCTTCAAATGAGTGGCCCTATGTCCATGTGATTCACAGTAGGTTGGTTGGTGTCATAGTTTAAAAACTCATACTTGGAAATTACTCGGCAGCCCAAAATTTTGACCCATACTCGAGACTCGACAACTTTATCAATACTTTAAAAAATATATAAATTCACAAAATAAACTGAAACACATAAAAATATAACTATAAATATATTATATCATATATATTTTAATAAACTTATATTATATACATACATACATATTATATATATATATATATATATATATATATATATATTTTAATATTTTATATACTAAATATAATTATGAATAAAAAACATAATATAATATATGGATATTTTATAAATTATTAAAATAATTATATTACCAAATTATTAAGGGTAATATACTAAAATCATAATTTATTGAATTCTTCGTGGTAAATAGTCTACAACTATATGCAATATAAATACGTATAATATGTTACCAAGGTGTTTATTATGTGTTGCCATTCAACCAGTATAATATGTAATGCAAACACAGTATATTACCACAAATATAAACCGTAGTATATAAACCCCAAATCATAAAATCGTAATTTAATATGTTACCAAAGGGAATTATTAGGGGTTTATATTACAATATATTAAATTTATAATTTAATTTCAATAAATTCGCAAAATGCGGCTGCAGTTTATAACAATATGAATATTGTATCAAAATTTGTGTGGTGTACGAATGATTTAGAGCAGTCTATAACAGCAGTAGCAGAGCCGAAAATGACAATGTAAACAATGCAAATCACATTTTTTTTATTTTCTTCGGTTTACCCTATACGCAGGTCAGGGCCGAGAAGTGCACTAAAAACCACGGTTAATGACAAGTAACCGCACTTAGTTACTCGCCATTAACCATGATTTTTAGGGCACAAAATGGCACGTGAGAAATTAAATGGTTACTTATTTGTGGAAAAAAACACGGTTTTCCATAGTAACATGTGGGTTTTAATACAGAGGTTGGTGCTACTCAGGTCTCAGATATTGCTATATGGATGTATGCTTGGACTTCAAAGGGTGAAATCTATAAATGGGGATAAGTCTTATTGGCCGCACTCACGAACTTCTCCTTAAATTGCAAAGGGTTTTATATGACGCAAAATGCTATGGGGCTTTTCCTAGATGCAAGACACATTCACAATCACCAGCGACGGGAGACTTCAATTCTGAAGCTTATGATGATCCCGCTTGGTCTTCCATGTTTCGTTGGAAGAATCTTGGCATTCCCTTAGCTGCTAAGGAATATCAACCCAAATGCAAGAAGCAATGAAAAAAAGAAAACAAACAATAGAATTGCCCACATCAGAGGAGGATGAAGATGGCTCTGAATCAAAGGAGGATGACAAGGACTATTATGGTGACAGCGAAAGGCTTCCACCTATTTCTGATTCCACCTTTTATGAGTCTATCTTGATCACTTCCTCACCTACTGGGAGTTTCGGGTAGTAAGCAAAAGACCTTGAAATTGAACAATGGTTGAACCAATGTTGCAAACCAGTGAGTGCAGATTTGGACATTCCAAAGAGTCCCTTGGGCCCACCATCACCGAATCATATTGCAACAACTCAAGTTCGTTTGGTCACTTCAGAAGCAAGACCATCTGGGTTAGAACAACCTGAGCCTCAAGATTATGACATAGTGCCCTTGTTCCTCCCAAACACCAATCCTACTAGCTCCTTTGAGGCTTTGGGTCAATTTTTGTGGGTTATGGCACCCATGCTTCAAAAACTTTAGGGCATTCATAATGTTGTGGGGCAATTGGATGTGAATGGCATGTCATCCCAAATTTCGATCATCTTGGATGTCGTGGTTCGACTGCAGAGGTTTGTACAAGAAGATTGTCATCTCAAATTCACTAGGATCTATATTAATCAAAATCGGTCAGATTTCAACACCCCTGAGTTGTATGCACAATGGCTACCTCCTCGGGCTCCCTCTTCAGTCACTTCTCCAATGCAGAATATCTTAAAGTCCCTCGTCACTATTGAGGATGCCTTTCAGTATCACTACTTGTTACTCCAGTAGGGCCCGTGCCAACAAAGGCAATTGGAGGTTGAATGGGGCAAAGCTACTTTACTTCTCAAATGGACGAGGTTCAAATGCAATTAATGATCAGTGTGGCTAGTTTCAAGAACAGCTGAACCAGCAAACTCAGCTTACTCAGGGACAGATAAACAAGGTTGTCGAGGTTGAACAACAGCTTGCTCAAGGGGAGGTCAAGTTTCAGGGGGCGGTCTACATGGACAAACATTCATGGGAGCATGAACTTGTTGCCACCAAGCAATTGCAGCACCGTACAAGTGAAGTATATGCCCTTCGTGCAGAATTCCAGCAACTGAAGTTGGGGCACACAGCGTCTTCGGGATCTGCTCTTGCTGGTGTTTCTTCGGGTTCTCCTCCAATGGGCTCTTATTTAGGTCCAGGGATGTCTTCTCCTCCTCCTACTGCTTCTTCCTGACTTACTTTTTCAATTGTTATAGTTAGAAGGGAGTCCAACTTATTTAAATAGGGGGATACTGTAGTCCGTTAAAGAATTATGAATAAGAATAGATGACATGTTTTGTTAAGTCTTTTGTCGGCATGTTGTTAGTTATTAGAAGGTATCTTAGCTATGTCTGTTGTGGTGGTTGGGTTAACCACCAACCACTTGGTATTGTCCTTTATGAAGTGTAGTGAATGTAGGGGCAAAGTCACTTGTATTAGGTCCTCCCTAATTTGATTAATTGAACTAAGACTTATCATTGAGGAATAAAAAGTTGTTATTTTCTGGATACTCATACATGGTATGTTATGTAATTACTATTCTATGTTTGCTTCTAGTTGATAGTCTAGTATCTCAGTAGACTTTATCTATACTACAACACACACCTTATATTTGGTGGAGGATATGAAGGCAAGGAAGATGACACGTCTCCTCTTAGATAATTTATATGTAACATCAACATAAGCTTTTAAGAACACCGATTTCACAAAATGGAAAGAACTCATTGACCTTACACACCCGGGAAATTTTTTGAAGCTGGAAGAAAGCAATCGTGTATGTGTTTTCGTTAGTGGAAATTTGGTTCCCCTTCATATTATTGAAATTTCTTACTGAAGAGTAGTGAAAAATCATGACAATATATTCAGCTTTTACAGATCCTTTTTAAAACATATGTATTGAAACTCTTTCTGAATCTGATACCAATAGATCATATGGATGGTTTGATCAAGTTCCGCATATTGATGTGGCATATCAACCAATCTATTTGGCTGATTTAAAAAAAGTGGAAAAAGCTGCAACCACTTGATAGAATTGCAGTCAAACACACTAGCATTTAGTGTGAACTATCTATCATGGAACTTTCAATAGATGATTTTCCATCTCTGATCAAATTATTGATGGATGCTTTGGATGCTTCTCTATCATACTGTGAAAGCAGAACTGGCTTCCCCTCCGTCCTATTGTGCTAAAGAGAGACCATGGCATTATGATTATAACTAAGCTTAATCAAAATAATTGATGTATGCTTTGGTTCAAGACGAGAATTTGTGGATGGATGCACATGCTTCTCTATCATACTGTGAAAGAAGAACTGGCCTTCACTCCCTCTTATTGTGCTAAACATAGGCCATGACATGATGATTAAACCTATGCTAACAAATTCACCAACATACTTCTTCATGAACCAATGCTAAAGGCTATTAAATTCTTTACTTTGTAGCTTCTAAATATGCTAGCAAGATTTATATATGAAAAGTTTCCTCCTTTTTATGCAAGAAATTATTTTTGCAAAAGACTTGCAAATTATCCAAGGCATGGTTTGAATCTTTTATATTTCCAAAACACTGTGAATCAATGTTCAATGCCGAGTTAGTACATCAGCCGGGTATGTAAAGAAATAGAACTCTACAGTAGCTCATAACTGCACCATCTATATCATGTAACAGCAGAGTATAATGTAATTCATATCTTCTGTAGCAAACTGCACCATCTATAGCTTATCTACCCCTTCTTAAAAGGTTGAGATCCTTAAGGAATTCAGTAACTCGACAACCTTTTTCTGAGTTTAGTTAGCAGAGGAAATTACTCGTGCTTCACCATATAGCTTAAATTACAAACCTCTGTCATCCCCTGGACTGCAACAGTTGCATGGTATGCACAAAATACCTCGAAGAGATGTGGTTTCCTGGACTGCAATGATTGCAGGATATGCAAAAAGTAGTTATGGGTATGCAATGATTTTCTTCTTGTTGATATTCCATAAGATCAAAATAATCAGAGTGAAATGAAAGGAAATCATTCTGGCATTTCTCCCAAAACCATGAATCTAGAACAAAATGCATTACAGATCATGGATCTATGGTTTTACGATTTTATGTTTAGTTCCACTTCTATGTTTTGCAGTGGCAGACATATTAGTAGAAAAAAATTGTCTAAATGAGCATTATTTTTGATTTCCCTTGGGGCCTGCTTTTCATTGACCGATCTAGTTATTTTTTCATAAAAAGCTTCTGTAATATGTATTCTCTTGGTCTCCAATCATTGTTGGAGATAAGCATAAGTTTCTTTTTTAAAAGCTAATCATTGCTGGATATACTCAAAACAGGCCTGATGAAAAGCTTTGAAGATTGTTCAAGCAATTGCTATAAGCGAATGTTGGACAAATGCTTTTAATTCTTATTTTGTTTTAGGGGGTGGGGAACCCATGGACAACCCCCATTAACCTATTAAAAATATAGGAAGGAGCAGGCTCTGCACAAAAACAAGGGTGGGGCAATGGGAGTAAACGTATATATTAGTAAAATATTTCAAAATTCCACTGGAGCTGTGCCTTTTCACATAACAGGTTAGGTCCTAAAATGAGAGAAGATAAAATATCTATGTAGTACGAGCTATGATTTTTGTCTTCTCTCTCATTAAAAAGGGTAAATACTAAATATTAATCACGAAAACATTGGTATCTAAATTTTTAAATATGCTCAATTAGAATTTGCTTATCATGCTTGACTAGTAAAATTGAAGCTTGAACTACCAGTTTCTCTTTGAAATTGTATGGGGATGGGTTGTCCTACTTTGCATTACTATCCTGCTAGGTTTTATTAGAAATCAAATTCTATAGACACTTTTTTTAAACTTAGCATCGTATGTATCACAATAGGGATGTACCATGTTCCTGTGAATACATGTATCTTATAATCAGGTTTTTAAAAATCAAAATTATGACATTTAACAGAAAGGTTCAACCCAAGAAAAAACCTGCAAGTGGAAATAAAAATGGTGGCAGATTTAATGCTGTTATCCTCCATGGTGGAAATAATGTGGACAACATGCACATCCTTCACATTTTCAGGAACGAAAACATACTTTTGCTTCAAAGACCCAATCGTCTTATATCCCTCGTATGCCTTTTAAAGTATGACTTGTCTCCAGGCAACTCATGCAGTGCTCTTAAATCACCAGTTATTGTTGCTGAAAGCAAAAGGGTTTTGCATTCTTTGGGCTTCTTCCTCAAAGTTCATATCCAACACATGATCTACTTCATCCATAACAAGAAACTGCACTCCAATAATTTTTGTAAGACGAAAGAAGTTAATTTGTCCATGAACAATGTTTGGTGCAAGCCAAAATTATATTCACAATTCAAATCGAAATGAAGAAGCATTACAATATAAAAAACCATTGAAATGGTTGTTCAATTCACATTCTCAAGTGACTCTTCCTATTCCTACAGGAATGACAATTAAACTTATTAAAATAGGACAAAACTATCCTTTGACACCTAGGATTATGTACAATATTGTTACAATCCCCCCTTAAACTGTAGGGGTCATTGTGAAACCAAGCATTGCTCTAAACTTTTCCATTTTTTTTCATCCAAGCATTTTTGTCAAGATGTCTATTGGTTGCTCTATTGTAGGGCAATGTGGCAACTTGGCATTGCCATCTTTCACATAGTGCCAAATCAAATGAAATTTGGTGTTGATATGCTTGGTTCAGACATGAAAGACTAGATTCTTTGCCATTTGAATTGCAAAAGTGTTGTCAACCATGAGAGGTGTTGATGAAACCTGTTGTTCCTACAAATCTGAAAGAATGCTTTTGAACCACAAAATCTCTATGATTGCCTCTGAAACGGTCATATACTATGCTTTTGTTGAAGAAATTCCCAGCATTGATTGCTTCTTGGATTTCCAACTGACAATTGTTGTTCCCAAATTCATTAGAAAACCCGTATTGGATTTCCCATCTCCATGATCACCAACATAGTCGGAATCTGAATATCCAACCAGTTTGAAGTCTCCGACCCTAGACTATTTGAGCCCAAAATTTTGTTTTCCTTTGATATATCTAAGAACTCTTTTTGCTACTACCTAATGACTGTCTTTGGGTTGTTGCATGAGTCTTGAAAGCACACCAACATCAAAAGATATATCTAGTCTAGTTGTGATCACATAAATTAGACTTTCAATGAGTTGTTTGTATTTAATGGCATTGACCAAATCTGTTGCATCTTCTGATGTCAATTTTACATTTTGTTTCATAGGCGTACTGAAAGGTTTATAATCTTCCACTTCAAACTTGCTCAGAATGTCATCAATGTACTTAAGCTGAGCAATGAAGATATACTTTGGTTTTTAAATTACTTCAATACCCAAAAATAATGAACATAACCCAAATCAGTCATTTCAAAGCTTTTCATCAACTCTAATTTGAACTTTGTAGTGTACCTTTCATTGTTTCCTGTGATGAACAGATCATCGACATACACCAATACAAATACAACTGTTTTGACAAAAAAAGTTGCATCTTCAATTTCAAAATGTTTGAAGTTCATGTTCATAAGGTGCTCAGCTAGTTTGTCATACTATGCTCAAGAGGCTTGTTTCAAACCATACAATGATATTTTAAGTTTGTGCATCTTGTGCTCTTGGTTGTTTACTGTAAAACCTTCGGGTTGTGTCATGTACACTGTTTCCTTGAGATTGCCATTTAAAAATGCAATTTTGATGTCCATTTGGTGAACTTTTCAATTGTTGTGAGCTGCTAGAGCCAACATGGTTCGAATGGTAGTCCATTTTGTTGTAGGTGCAAAGGTTTCATTGTAATCAATTCCTTCTTTTTGAAAATATCTTTACGACAAGCCTAGCTTTATGCTTGTTAAGTGAACCGTCAACCTTGTATTTGTTGCGATAGACCCACTTGCAACGAATTGGTTTGCAATGGATTGGAGAATCAACCAATTTTCAAGACTCATTTTTTACCAATGCACCATACTCATCTTTCATTGCTTTTATCTGGGGTTCAAACTTCTCAACTTGTTTGAAAGATGTTGGATCTGAATCAAACACAACATTGAGTTCTATAAAATCATCCAAGGTGAGATTTTCAATCTTATCTTGAATTTCTTCAAAGAACATGTCTAATTACGATACAGTTGCATGTGCACTTCTAGTGCCTGTTTTCCCAACTTCATCAGGTTTGACATCTTCAATGTCTGGGTGGACCACTTAGGCATCTTTTTTTGTGGTTTAGGTGCTTCAATTTCATCTTTTGAAGTTCCTTCACTTTTTCTCCTATGTTCTTGTGGCCCATGTTCATTATCTGATGAAGTTGCACTCTCCTGCAGAAGGTGTTTCATTCTCATGTATAGGAGACAATAAAGAATCATTTGATTCCCAGTTGTATGTCCCTCACTCACTATTTGGTATGTCCAAATCACTCTCCTTGTAGACATCAAACTTTGCATATTTATCAAGTCATCGCAATTGTCGATCAATGTTGTCTTTGCCCTTTGCAGTTTCACAAAAGATAACAACTCTTGCAACAAGAAACTTCTTTTTCTCATCATATAGCCTGTATGCCTCGGAGGATTCAAAATATCTCAAGTGAATGCATTTACGACTCTTGTGGTCCAACTTATTCCTCTTCTCTTTTGGAATTAATGTGTAACAAAAAGATCCAAAAACCCGAAGATGTCACACTGGAAGAAAATAACCACACCACATCTCATACGGAGTCTTGAGTTGTTGATGGTGATATGTTGCAGAGGTATACTATTTTTTTAGCTGCTTCGGCCCAAAAATACAAATTTACCCATTTGAAGTACAACATAGCACGAACCATATTCATCACGACCCTATTCATCCTCTCTATAACTCCATTTTGTTGCGGAGGGTGAGGAACTGTGAGATAATGTTTGACCTCATTTTGCTCGAGATAGGATTCAAACTTATTTGTAATGCATCCACCACCATTATCAGTCCTGAGTGTTTCGATGTGAGTTTGAACTTAATTTTCAATCATCGTTCGGAACTTTTTAAATGTCTCTAATGCTTTAGATTTCTATTTGAAAAAGTATATCCAAATCATTATGTTGTAGTGATCAATGAACAACATGAAGTACTTATGACCACCAATTGAGAGAATTGGAAAATAACACAAGTTTGAGTGAACCAGTTGCATCTTTCTGTCAGCTTTCCATCGTGACTTTGGAAATGGTTCTCTTGCGTGTTTGGCCAAAATGCAGGCTTCACACTATTCATCAAATTTTACGGACAAGGTAGGCAAACCAGAAACACCATTCTTTTGGAAGACACGAATGATGGTATAATGAGTATGCCCAGATCTTGCATGTCACAAAATTCTTGCAGACATTCTATCTTCAACGAAATGAGCATAATTCCTTGAAACTGATGGCTCACCCCTGAGTTTGAACAATTTTCCTTCTTCATATCCAATCAAGACAACTACATTGTCACTTTTCCTTTTGATAGTGACATCACCATTGTCCAACAAGATGGAATGGCCTTGTTGCCAAATAAGCACTAGAGACAACAAGTTTCTTTTCAATTGAGGAAGGTATATTACATTTTGAAGTTTGCAATTTGGAAGCCTTGGAAACTTGATTCGGATTGTAACTCTTCCTTGTGGTTGCAAACTTGATCTATTTGCAAGGAATACTAGATCACAACTTTCTTCATAAAACTCTTCGAAGAAGTCTTTTCAGAAAGTCATATCTAGAGTGGCACCAATATCAAGAACCTAAGTATCAAACCATGACAAACTAACTGAGACCATTGATTACATAACCGTCGGTTACTCAGTTAATCGTTGGCACAAGGCACAAGGGGGCTAACCACCACTCAAACTCATTACAAAAAAAATCGTCGATTTTTGGTCTGTCGACGAGTACTCGTCAACAGGCCTGTACATTGCAAAAATGTGGAAAACACTCATAAATGCCGCAAAAATGGATGCCAAGCATTCCAAAAACACAAAGATTTATCTTATAAATTGAGACACCCCCTCATTGCATTCACACAAAATTTGGAGCATTCAAGAACGAATTGGAAGGAGAATTCAGCAAAGCAATTTCCAGGTTAGTAAATTTATTTTTATTTTTTCTTCAAATTTTCGAGCATGTAAAAGAATTGTAATTTAATTATAAACATGTTTGATAAATATTTTAAATTTTAATATTCAAATCCCATGCATTTTCCGTTCAAAGTTATTGCATTTCGTTCAAATTTCATGCATTCTATTTAATTTTAATATTTAGAATTTACAATTTATGCATAATTTTTTATTTAAAATATTGTTTTTAACTATTATAGCTTTCCATGTTTCTCGAAATTTCCAATTTGTTTGTTAAAAACTTAAATGGATTTTAGTTTCTGTTTATCATTATAATTTATTTATTGTATTTTAATTTGTGTTAAATGTTTTCATTTTTTAATTTTTTAATGTTGTTTTGAATATGTTTGCACGTTATCCATTAGCAAACAATGGCATCTGCTAGTGCATCGATCTCAGATTCCGTCAGTGGTGGACAAACAAGTCCCCCTAATGCTCATATTGTTGTTTGAAAGTACACCATGTGGGTTGAATCGTCCAACGGTTTCAATTTGTTCATTTTATTCGAAAAGGATTTTAGAAGGCATCAATCACCTCAATTTTCATGCATTCCTTCCTGTGACGTCACACATTGTCCCAATGTCATGAAAGAAGCAAAACAAGAGATGATTGTAGAGCTTGCATTGTTGGACAAAAATAAATTACAGAGGACAAGGATGCAAGCAGTCCTAACAACGATCATTGCTCCTACATCAGCAGAGGAAAAAGACGTAGCGACGACAAAAATTGTGGGCTCTGGTCGTGGTCCATGCAAGCGCCCTGGCACATCTTTATCGAGTTCGAATCAGATACACTTCTTTTTTGTGCTTAGAAACACACCTGGAACACAACCTTCACTGCAAGGTACAAGATGGAACAAGCAGGTGTATGCGGAAGTAGAAAAAGCATGCGTAAATTTTTGGTACTTCAACAACTTTCTATTCAATGTGACGAAAAGCCCGTACTGAAAATATTTGATGACAACATTGACAATTGCAGAGAAAGAGTACAAGGCACCCTCTCCAAGAGACTTAAGTGGAAAGTTGCTATAGAATGCAGTTGAAAATGCAAAGATAATCGTGAAAGATCAAAATAAGTTGTGGCAAAAGTTTGAATGCATCATTCTTTCCAATGGATGGATTGATGAAAAGAACCGCACCCTCATCAATTTTTTGACAACTTCATATGGTGAGCTGATTTTTTTTAAGTCTATTGATGCATCTAGTAAAATAAAAATGCAAAAACTTTGAGTTTGATGCTAGAGCAAGTTGTTTTAGAGGTGGGCATCGAGAATGTTGTCTAAATTATCACAATGTAGCAACATATGTGACAGTTGGGAGACTTATCAAGGAGAGACATCCATCATTCTTTTGGACCCCTTGCACAGCCTATTGCCTTGACCTTCTTTTGGAAAACATAGGCAAACTTGATTGAGTGCAACCGGTTGTAAAAGTAAATGGAAAAATAACAAAATATATGTACAAACACCCTTGGGTTCTTAACTTGATGAGAGAGCACACCAAGGAAAAAAAACTTGTTCGAGTCGGTGTCTTCAGGTTTGCAATGAATTTTTTTACGTTGCAAAGTATTTGCAGTTTGTTGACTTCTTTAAAGCAGATGCTTGTGTCTCAAACATGCGTGGACTCATCATTTGCCAAGAAAATTGATGGAGTCAAGATTGGGAAGACAGTTTTCAGTGAGGACTTCGAAAAAAAAGCTATAGAGATCGTCAAGGTAGCTTGAAATTTAAATTTAAATTTCAAAATGTTTCACTTGTTTTCAATTTTTTAAATTTAAAGTATTTATTTTAATTATAAGTTTGTAACTTTAATTTGTTTGTAACTTTGTAGGTGTCAGAGCCTTTGGTGAAGATTTAATGATTGATGAATGGAGAGCAAAACCCAATGGGTTATATTTATGAGGCCATGGATAGGGCCAAAGAAGCCGTCCAAAACTATTATTGGAGGGATCATGTCAGATTTAATCCTATTTGAAAACTGATTGATCGAAGGCGGAACAATCAACTCCACCAACCCATCCATACAATGGAGTATTACCTTAGCCCCAGGGTTTTCTACTCCAATAGCTTTGCAGATGCTAATGGAGAGATCATAGAGGGGCTCTCAACATGCATTGAGAGTATGACCCTGACATTGAGATGAGAGACCTCATTATTGCAAAGTTACAGAACTACAAGCAAGCAAGGGGGAAACTCTTTTCTTCAACACTAGTTATTCGAGGGAGAGCCACACAGTCACCAAGTAATAGAAAATGAATTCTTTACTTGTACCTTACCAATTACAAATTTACAATTAATATTTACTTATAGGGTTTTGAATATCTTATTTGTAGGGTTGTGGTGAAAAACTTGGGGTGAGAATACCCCAAATCTTCAAAGGCTAGCCCTGCACATTTTATCTCAATCTTGTAGCACTTTTGGATGTGAGCACAATTGGAGTTTGTTTGACATCATTCACATGAAAAAGCACAACAAGCTGAGAAAACAATGCCTCCATGACTAGTTTTTGTGCAATACGACCTTTGACTTCGCATAAAGAAGTTGGAAAACACATTATAGGAGCTTATCGATCTATATAAAATAGATCCCTACAGTGATTGGATTGCACAGGATGAAGAGGCCCCCATGTTCACAGAGAACACGATTGTTGATTTCGAGAGGCAAGCTATGGAAGGTGAAGTTGTAGCAGAAGGAGAGATTGGATTTAAAAACATCCTTGAAAATGAGGCAGAAGTAGAGCCACAGGGACAAGTGCCACGTTCTAAACAAAGCGAGGCAAAGCAGCCGAGTGAGAGGACTAAAGTTTTTCATTCTCCCTTAGTTTTCCAGAGAGTAGAGAAGAAAAAATTATAGATTATTGTAATTTGCACTCGTAGATTCTTGTATAAGACTAAGTATCATTGTATCAGTTTGTGGTTGACAACTAGACAATGTCACAATTGTATTTGTATGATTCTGCAATTTTGTACTTTATTTGTATTCAAATATAATAGAAAACACTTTCCCAACATTTTACACTCATTTGATCTATTTTGCTTCTACAATTTTTTTTAAAAATGTGTTTTTTTGAAAAATTTAAATATTTTTTGCCTTTGTCAATTATTTCCGGTTATTCAACTAGCTCTGTCGAATACTCTCCGGTTACTCAAAATTTCCCCTTGGTGAGTACCCTCCAATTACAATTATACAAATTATAACTAAGACATTGTTTGCTTCATCATCTAAACTGGAAAACACGCATTCACATATGAATTGAGCAGAGTTTAGCTCTTTTGTTTGTTTCTTTGATTTTTCCTCTTTCTTCTTACGATATGCTTTAATCTTATCCCATGGAAACCTGCATTTGTGAGTTTCATGGCTTCCTTTTCTATCACACCATTGTAGTAGAGATGTTGCTTATCATTCTACTTTTTATTTTGACCACCTTGATTGTCATTTTTGTCTCATTTTCCCTTATTTTTCTTTTTGTACTTATTATTGCCTTCACTTTTGGAAGACATGGCCTTATTGGATGTTTTAAAAGAGTTGCCCTTTACATAGCACACACTTCACCTGTGGACTTGGTTTTTCTTCCAAAGGCCTCTTTTCTTTCCACCATGTTTTCAACCAATTGATCAAATGTGAGTCTTCAACTAATTGTTTGTTTGTAGAGACTCCAAGTAGGTTGAATAGTTGGGAAGAAGCGTTTTTAAACATGCGGTCATATATATGTCGATTTTGACAGCGACGACATCCACATCATGCTTGATCACACGTATTTCTGAAGCCAATTCATCAAATCACCATCTTTCAACTCGAGGTTGAACAAATTCAGCTACAACTGAATGAATTCCAATTTTGTGTGGGAATCATATAGGTCTTTCAATTTTTGAGGTGCTCCCCATGGCGTACTGCAACCCTGAATATGACGAAACACATCTACGTCGACTGAAACAATCATCAAGGCCAAAGCTTTCTATTTTTTTTTGCTTCCATGTTTTAATACATTTTGCATTCCCTATTGGCTCATTTCGTTGTGTATCTCCGTTGCAAAAATCAAACCATAGATCATTGAAGATGAGTGTGAACTCCACTTGCCAAGACCATCCTAATTAGTTGTCTTTGTCGATCAATGTTGTGTCAACAATTGATTTGATTGAATGCATTGTTTTTGTTTTGAGTTTTGAGTTTTTCAAACCCCCAATATTCATTTCTTATCATGCCAAAAGATCCCCTTTTCTATATACTATCAGACCGATATACCAAACCTCTCTATATACCTGTCCATATATACCCGTTGGTACGTGAAAGAAACTCACATTTTTTATATACTCGATAGTACGTGAAAGAGGCGTTAAGGCACGTGAGAGCATAATGGTATGTGATACCTAGGAAGTACGTGAAAAAAATCGCTCCATCATTAACACCGGCTTCACAAGAAAACCTCATACTTGACAATATATTCAGTTTTTCTTGATGTTGGATTTACACATTTTCATAGAAACGAATGGGTAAAGATTAGCTCTCCTTATTTCTCCTTGATTTGCACAATTTATTTGTTTTTAGCCAAAAAATTTTAAAAAAATGGAAATGAAAAATTGCTTGCAATTTGACTTTATTTGTTTTGAAAAATCAAAAAATGAATTAAATACTTCAAAATTGAAAAAGCACTTAAAAAATATATATATTGCTTTTTAATGAAAATACTTAAAAATACCACTTCTCCATATTTGGATTATATGCACAGAAATTTCCAGGATTGGGATGAGAGATGAAAAGTACAGCCTCCTTACTCTTTGAATGAGACAAAGGTGAATTTCATAAGCTGCCACATGCCTTTGGACAGCTCCTACGCCCTTCAAAAACAGTCTTTTACAAATAATATGTTGTCCAAATGGCATATTTAATTCTAAACAGCCAAATTATCATCTATGCAGGTCGCAGTCAGAGATTGGCAGGTAATATGCACCCAGAACAATCCAAGCACAGCTCTATCCAGAACACAGCTAAAAGGAACTGAAATTAGTTACAAAGTGCCAAAAACAGTCCTCTAGGAGTCACCATGCAACCTATATGCAGTATGCAATTCCAGGGAAACAATGAATCAACTGAAACAGCAACATGCCTTGTGACAAGGCATTAATTAATCTGAAAACGTCTCAGGATCAGTTACAACATCCAAAATGCCTTCCATACATTTCATTTCTGCCTAATACGCTTCATATCTGCCCGGGCATCTTGTACCAGCTGCAACGCCTTGTTCAAAAGACAAAAATCAGATAAGTGACTGAAAACAGCCAGGACATCCTCCTTCAATTACTACGCAATCCTTGAATAGAAGACTGAATAATGAAGAAATTGATTGGTGGAAATGGAGAAATGAGGAATGGAGAAAGGGAGAATGACCAATAAAAAATCTTGCTCTGATACTAATGTCAGGCCAAATCATAAACGATATGACAAATGAACAATGTTTGGTGCGAGCCAAAATTGTATTCACGATTCAAATTGAAATGAGAAAGCATTACAATATAAAAAGCCAATGAAATGGCTGTCCAATTCACATTCCCAAGTGACTCTTCCTATTCCTACGGGAATGACAATTAAACTTATTAGAATAAGACAAAACTATTCTATGACACCTACGATTATGTACAATATTGTTACACAAGCAGCGGCATCCACCTTCACTCTACTGCATGTTTGCCCTGTAAAACACTATTAGGTTAAATTTAATGGTTGTATGTATTTATATTTTTAACTGTAAAACACAATCAAAAAATTTAGAAGACTATCTTTGATGCGTAGTAAAATATTTAAAGGTTGTTTAGCAAGACAGGCATCCCATACTTTTATTTCCTTTGATTTGCCAATCACTTTGCACCCAACGTATGTCTTCTCTCACACAAGCAACCTAACTACAAGGAAGGGGCAACAAAGTGTTGGGATGTGGACCCATAGACTACCAACTTAGATGCCTCTGTTGCCTACCTTTCATTGCTAGATATGGATTTGGAGAGTGCTTCACAGGACTTGCATAGTGGAGCTAGGGGGAGTGGCATTGTCGTTGCTTGTGGTTCTAATGAACCATATCAAGATGAAGACATCACAGCCAAATATGAAATTTTTTAAATTAATATAGACTATAGTGAATGTTGAGTTGTCTTTATTGTTTTCCATACATTGTAATTTGTAATATTTGCAGCATGCACCTATTATAAATTTATAAAACTATTCAAAATTCGACCGTTTAATATTATGATATTATCATATTTGCCTTTGGCATTGAAATTATGAGTATATTTTGTGGATATTTAACTTATTTTGTTTCCTCTATGCATATTATGTGGTTAATTTTGCTTATATGGCTATAGTTTTATATTTTAAATTTTTTATATATATTTTTGTTGGTCGTACCCAAATCCCCATATCCACATACCCGATACTTGTACATGTGCCCGTATTAGCTACATAGAGTGTGTTTGTGTTAGCATAGTTTTATAAATATGCAAAATTGAAAAAAACAATTAAAAACATTAATAAAGTAATATAAAATGTTAATATTATATAATATTTATGGTTTCTGGGAAATTTTTTCTCAGTAAACCATTTATATATATAATATTTAATTTTTTCTAAATAAACAGGGTCGACCTAGACGAATTTATCTGGGCAGGCCAAAAAATCTGGATATGACCAGATTTTGTGCAGATCTAGCCAGATTTGGTAACTATGCCTAAAACCTTCCCAAAACCATTCTTCACAAATTATGACTTTCAATTTGCACTCTTTAAAAAATAAGGCTATTTAATTTTTGTGTATAGAAAAATAGTAGCCAAAATGCTCCATGCTCCCCTTAATGACTGGAGTGATGAATCTTGCGCTCCATTGACATTTTGTTGTTTGACCTTTTTTATGTACTTTTCTCTCTTGTATAGTGTAACACAGATGTCGAATAGCTGATTGAGTTGCAAACTCACAAATACACTCAAGCTAAATTCCATTCTCCAATCTAGAAGACTAGTCCTCTATCATGATTTATTGCACCGGACTATAGGTATGGTGCACAATATCACATGAGAGGTGTGTCAAAATAGCCATGGGCCATGTAATAGATAGCAGCTAGTTTTTCTAACATCAAAGTGGGCATTACCAGCTATACTGAGTATGTATTGATTGCAGTATATATCTCATACTCGCCTTTTAACCAAAACATAGAAATAATATGATTTTTTACTATAGCATTGAAGACAAAGATAGATGCCAATGAACCCTCACACTAATCACTTACAGTTATAATTAATAGACAGTGCTCCGCATTGCTCTGAAATTCAGAACCACTTAGAACTACATTCAAATTTAAACTCATGCAATAAACTGCAACATTTGTCTTCAGGTTTTCGCTCATCCTATATTAAAAGAGAGTAATCACTTCAAGAGGCGAACAATTACAAAAAGACAAACAAACACAATAAGAGAAATTTGCATTTGTAAGCTAGATTTTCCCATCAATAAAACATAATTAAATACACTTTACAAAAGACCTTTTAACTTTTTTATGCACAAAAAAAATTGACCTTAACCTGACATGGATCTCAAGATTTTCCACAAGAAAACACTCTAAATCGCTGGAATTGGATTTAACTACCTTGTTTTCTTGATCTGATGTTTACATTTTACTTAACAAAACAAAAAAGGAAGGCCGTTGTGTGGTGGACCTGTGATGTAGTATCAAGTACAAGTGCTTGTGCACACGCATTCAACTCAATTCTTGATAGGTCTTCAATCTTTACACATAACTAGATCAATACATAAGTCATCACAAAATTGATAATTTTGATCTAGCATTTCACCTCCCAAATTTTTCAAATATATGTTTTTGGCCTCAACTATTTACTTTTTCATCGAACATTCGCCAATTTTATATACATTGCGATGGCTCTTGAAATTATTTGCCTCTATTACTTTTGAGTTTTGTGGGAGAATTCGCCTACACAATCTTTAAAAATTTCCTTCTTGGGCTACTTTTGGCTAGGCCAGATAAGCAAACTTGTTTCAAGGTCAAACTCACTCAAGATCCTTACCAAACCAAAGAAACTTTTGTAGATGATAAAGTAGTTTCCATTTTTGCGAGTTAGGGTTCAAAACATAATTACCAAATCCGACCGGATCCCAATTTTTTGGCCAAACTGGATAAGTTCATTTGGGTTGGCCCTATTTGTTTTCAAACTTTTTTAAAAATATACTTTTTAGGTTTTCTACAGAAAAACTGCCCAGAAACCCTAGATATTGTATAATATTAACATTTTATATTACTTTATAATTGTTTTTTATTATATTTATCAATTTTGCATATTTATAAAACTATGCTCACACACACACACACATTCCAAATCGGATTTTTCCACACTTTTTCAAGAATCCCAGATTTTAGGATTTTTTTGCCCTCCCAAACGGATCCAAATTTCCAAACTTGGTAACTATTGTTCAAACCCCTTTAGGCATTTGAATCAGGTTGCATTCAATTTTAACAAGGTTGTGCTAGAGCCAGTCAGCTTCCAAAGTTGCTGCTGATTGCTGATTTGAGTATTTGATAGCCCATGCACTTACAAAAGCTCATTGGCTTTTTTTGTGGTGAGGTCATTTATTGTTTCCCTTGCAAGTTCAATGCCAAACAAGGAAAAAATGGCAATCATGTTGGATCACCTCGTATAGTTCATTGCACACTGAAATAACGCCCCATGCACAATACACAAAGTTTAGTATGCTTAATGTCTACTGATATACTAGACTACCAATAACAACATACACAGAATAGTAATTGCGTAACATACCAAGGCAAAGCAAAGTATTCGAATTAGCAGCTTTGTATTCATAAAAGATAAGTCTCAATACAATTCGTATAGTAATGGGAGGCCCTGATACCAACACCTTTACCTCGATATATATCATTCCATTTATAAGATAAATGACTTCCTCGCTGACTGCTTGATTGTTCAAGTCAATGACATACTTCCATCAATTGTTTTCAATGGAAATCAAATTCTTTTTCCAGTTATGATCGGCTTTGACTACTATCAACCAAACTCGACCCAATAGTGCATCAAAGGCTATTTTTTGTAATGAGATGACCACAAAATTCAATAAAAAAGGTTGGGTTCAAATAATTACCTTTTGTCCCATTAGTACACCCAGTACCTTGATGCCATGTTGATCTACTCCTAGTTAAAATGTCAGAGGCCACATAGTTGGATTCCCAAGTTCTTCCGGAAGAAGAATCATGCCAAAACCACCATCGACAATAGTGTTTGTCGATTTTTTGGCTGTTGGGCTAGGTTCATCATCAAGAGCATAGGATCGATTACTTGGTCACCTAACAAGGGGGGATCAAATATGGGGTCATTCTTCTATTTTGTGCTCCCTCCATCACCTAATGTGAGGTGTGCGATTGTATGCTCCATGTTCAGGTCAATGTCTTGTATGGTAGTAGTTAGAGCATTCAAGAGTTCTTGAATGCTTTGCAATAAGTCAACTATCTTCAAAGTATAGCAGTCTACAAGACATGTCGTGCAACAACTTTGTCGAACTTCAATCTACGTGTCACTATACTTGTATGTTCATTTGAGTGACGTCTTTCTTCCATGCCCTTCTCAACTTGGCCAGCCTTTCCTTCTTTGTACATGGGTCAAGGTAATTGGCTTTCTTCATTTGTGCTATGATAATTGCCATAACTTCATTGCCCTCGGCTACGTCAATCATCTTGACATTTGCTTACTCTGGACAAATGCCATCATTATGGTTTCCAAGCCCACACCATCTACAGAGAAGTCCAGTGTCATTTTGGGTAGGGCAATCTCCTACAAAATGTCCCCATTCATTACACTCCCAACACCATACAATTGGCCGACCCTCAAAGTCATACTAAATCCGAATCTTGCCACCACTATTATTCTATCATCAGTAGTTCCTTGGCGGCGTGGTGGTTGGTGTCAATGGCTCTCCCTGTGTGAACAGTACTTGGCCACTCTTATTCTATAGGTTGTATGGGCAGTCCTTGACTGAATGCCCTGTAATTTGACAAATCTCACACACAAGATCATTGCCTTCTTTCTTATCATCTCCCTTTAATTCCTTCATCATTCTAAGCATGTCATTCCTCAAGGCTCACATTGATCCAGGTTCACCGTCATCACTGGAGTTAAGGTCTTCTTCTTCGCGTCCTTTCGAGTGCAATGACGTTTTTTTCTCGCTCCCAATGCTCATGGTTCAGTTGTATGCATCGTCATGAGATTAGGATGGTGCCACCTTCATTATCCTCCGGAATGAGGATCCCAACCTTCAATGAACCATCGCTTCTTCAAACCGTCGACAAGTTCCTTTTCAAGTTTGCCCAATAGTTTGAGTCTTCTATTATAGGCACAAACATTCTCATGTTTACCCTATCGGGTATCATATACTTCCGCAACAATCTCATTGCCATCCCTCAAGAGTTTGAATTCTTTCTTGAAGATTTTCCAGATTATTTTCCATGTTGCTTTCTCTGAGCATGATGCATATGCATACCAGTCAATAACCATTCCCTAAAGGGTGGCTGAGAAACATCTTAACCACATATATTCCTCTATATGCCCATTGGCAATCCAAATGGTGATGCACACTCTCAACGTTTAAAGGGATCCTTTGATCCGTCATTAGTGAACTTTGGCAGCTTTTGCTTTTTTGAAGATGGAGTTGATTGAGTAACCATGGCTCTGGAATGGTTTTTCAAATACAAGTCTCCACCTTAATAAGGTCAACATTGAGCGTCCCTCTATTTTCTTAGTAGTATCAGACACGTCCCTACACTCAACCTTCAGTAGGGATCCATAGACTACCTTACATATGTTCAAGGCCCTTTTCATGTGCTCCAACTTGTCATTAAAGCTACCCTAGACTTTCACATAATTCCCTTGTAACACCCTCTGACCTGGACTAGTCGGAAAGATCCACACCAAAAGGGGCTAGGGCAATCTCTACTCACTCCTTACTACAAGTGGCATAAGGTCCACCAATCCTATTTGAACCCTTTCTTGGTTTCAGCTCTGGCTCTGGCTAAGACTTCTTACACTTCAGCCTTGGCTTTGATATGGCTGTCTACCGGAACATTTGTCTTATTCAATGTTGCTCCACCAATCCAGTAGACCATTTAACTTCTTGGTTCCCTCCCTAACTTTATGTCTCTCTCCTGCCTTTGTTTGGAGTCAATAGCATGAATTATTTCCCATACGTGTCAATCTTCTTCTTCATGAACTCTATGTTCTTGTAATATCTTTTCTCATTGTGTTTCACGGTTATGTTTGACACGTCAATGTTTCAAGATAATGGGGTGGGTTGAACCAACTTCAACTTTACCTAATGTTCTTTAAGGCAACGACACAAAAAGGCAGTATGAGAAATGTGTATTGAAATACTAGACTACCAATAACAACGTACGCAAGATAGTAATTGCATAACATACCAAGGCAGAGTAGAGTATCCGAACTTTATAAGCTTTGTACTCATAAAAGATAAGTTTCAATACAATTCATATGGTATAGGGAGGCCCTAATCTATTTATAAGACAAACGGCTTAATGGTTGTTAGTTGACACAACCATCAACACCTAAACATAGCCAACAAGTGCCATTACAACTACCTAATGCTGATAATACAACCATTAACCGCATAACAATGTTGACTACTAACATTTAACCAATAAGACAATGATAATAGTAATGACGGTCTACACAAAGTGCCTCTTGACGGGTCCACATGAGGCTCCCAAAGGCCTTAAGAGAATGATACCAACCCACACAAAAAACAAAATGTTAAGCAGAATAGCTCAAAGATTCCAGTTTATGGGATGGATTCTTGCATAAAGCCAATTGGCTTTTTCGTTCCCATGGACCCTTATTGCCAGCTTTTGCTAAAGGAAGCCCATTCATCATCCTCTAGCGGCAAGTTGGGCCTATAGAAGACCATGCAGTACCTTCAACAATACTTATATTGGCCTTCTATGCAAAAGCAAGTTGAGGATTACCTTCGTCAAAGCTCTCTTTGCAATCAATTCATGCCTTCCAATGGAAAGGCAGGATTACATCAACCATTACCTGTAACATCTCGACCAAAGGTATCCATTTCTACAAACTTCATTAGTGGTCTTCTCAACACTCAGCGCCAACATGACTTTATCTTCGTGATGATCTATTGATTTTTATAAATGGTTATCTTTATGTGATGTTCCAAGACCATTGATCCTCCTTAAGTTGGAGACTTGTTCTTCAAGTATGTTCAGAGCAATTTTGTGATGCCGCTCACTATCATTTCAAATTCATGACTCACAGTTCAAGACACTTTCGGAGATCACTGTGTAAGCTTCTAGGTTGTCAATTGCGCTTCTCCACTTCATCTGCAAATTGATGGCCAACCTAAGGTTGTTAATTGCACTTTAGTCCATGCTCTTTGCATTTCTCATCAAAAGAGTAGGCAGTGGGACACCAATTTGCATGTCATTCAACATAGCTACAACCAAGCTGCCCATGTTTCTACAGAGCATTCTCATTTTCAAGTTTGTTATGGCTTCAAACCTTTTGTGCCTTATGACATTCTAGTCGCTCTTCCAACTCCAAATACATCCCACCATGAGAGAGCAATACTAAGCTTCTGTCTTTGTGCAAACTTTAGCCTAGCTTCACACAAATATTCAAGACATTCTACAACAAACTCAAGCCCCTGCCCCTTCATAACCAACATTGAGTACCTCATTTTTTCTAAGTTGTTGATCATATTTGTCTTCCCTTGGATAAACATGGGTTTCACAACAAACATCACAAATTGAAGCCCATCAGATACAAAGTTTGCACTATTCTACAAACATTTGGACCTAATGTCTTTCAACTCAATCTTCCAATTTAGCTTGGCATCAATGATGTTGTCAATGTGAGAAAGCTAGAGTTATACAAAGCATCTTACTTGGAGGAGAAGGTTTCTATCGCTCATCCTGAGGCTACCATTCTTGATTTTCCACAACAATTGGCTGAAGATACTTCGCTCAATGTTCGGACTCGCACCAATTTCAAGGAGAAAACAACTACATATCTTGTCAGCCACAAAGGAACTCTATCAATGCAGGCCAAGTGGTTCTCAGAGTCAGCTTTTCCAGAGAATCTCCTACTTCTTACGTAGAAATTGGGGACAATATCCTTTAAGTAGGGAGGAAATGATGAGGAGGGTTATTATAATAAGTTAACTATGTTGTTTATCAGTCAAATCCATATGCAAGTGGGCTAGTGGAATTATTGAAAGGGTAGAAATAAATAAATTAAAAAGGAGGTGGACAGTTGGAAACTGGTAGGTGGGAGTTGGAAACATTAAGTATCATTGTAAGGATTTTAACCTATGAGTACAGGCTTCTCTTATGTAAATAAAAGCAATCAAAAATAGAAATCACAGCAACCATGTGCACGTGATGGCACTCATGATGACTTTGAATTGTAATGACAACAAAGCATGAACTGGGGCATAAATGCAGCTGAAGCCAGCAAGAAAGAATAGCCAGTTGTAGCTGCAATTAATGCATTGCAGTGGATAGGAAGTTGGAAAATATAGATGGTGGTGACCTGAGGACTTATGGTTACGAACATCAAAGTAGCCATTTTGTTATCATAAGCACAGTGGTGGTTTCAAATTTCAATGAATGTTGCATAACACTTACAATTACCCTGTGCCTGACATTATTCATAAAAAAATAGCATCAAAAGTAGAAGGGAAAAACCTTTGTTGGGAAATATGTGCCGCGACCTAATTGGATGAGGAGATTGGTATACCCCTTTCTCGCTAAGGCTTCTTTGCAGTGGATAGAGTCAACTGCCT
Organism: Torreya grandis; assembly: GCA_037957365.1. Taxonomy (NCBI): domain Eukaryota; kingdom Viridiplantae; phylum Streptophyta; class Pinopsida; order Cupressales; family Taxaceae; genus Torreya; species Torreya grandis. The sequence continues at coordinate 629,949 of JARHVA010004214.1, forward strand.
TGACAAGGGCATCAAAGGATGTAGTGCCGACTGTCACAAATACTGTTCTCTCCCTTTCTCTGTCTAAATCCATATCTGTTTTCATTTGAGGCCTTCAAAGCCCTTTTTAGTGCCAACAAATAATATTTAACAACAAAGAGTATTCATTTTTAACAATAAGGTCCATTTAACAGGAATTGTGTTCTGCATGTAGTCTTGTCACCTGTAATCATCGAAAGGAAGAATTAAACATCAGTGGTGAATATCTAAGAAATTTCAAATGTCAAGTATCAAGCATTAATTGAAGTTTCTACTACGTTCTTTAATAGATTCTATTTAGTTTATCATAGTCTATTTGTCATAAATGAAACTGCGAAGGAGAAACAATAGTTTAGAAAAGTCAAGTCCCAAAGAGTAATAACTTTTAACAAGTGTCACATCAGATTGTGGCATCTCCTTATATCGATGTTTCCAGAAACCCAACATATATGTTCCTTTACATTATTAGGTCATCCCTAAGATCCTATATCCAATATATAGGTGATTTAGGGCTAAAAATGTTACTGAATTGTGTATAGAAATTAAGCCAGCAACTATATAAGGAGTAAATTGGAAAAAAGAAATGTGGCACAAATGGGGGAAAATCAGCAACTTTTTCCAAACAAAATTATGAAATATTTTTTATAGAAATTGGTTCACATTTGGAAGGGTACCAAATTGCGAATAATCCGAAAAACACGACTCAGTGCAGAATTGTGGTAACACTTTAAAAGGTTCTATCAAGGTCAAATATGAAGTACACGGCCTTAATAATAATAGGCCATTTGATGTAGAAATAAGGTAGTAATAACAATAAAGAAGCCCAAAAAAGGCATTAATTGATCTTAAACACAGCACATTCCTAACTAAGTCTTAATAAAACCTATAATACCATCAGTTACACTTACTTGAAGCTAAACCAATGAGCACCTTAGCTTATGGACAAGTTATGCCCTAATTAAAGAGAAAAGGGGTGACTTTTTTATGTCACCACCTTTGGGCTAAGAAAACCTCAGTCTTGTACATATAGCCACACCATTCCATTCCTAATCCATCCATTCATGATGTACCATCTATTGTTCATTTATAAAGGGCTCTAGCCCAGCTAAATGGAGTGTAGGGTCCCATATTTATTACTTTTAAGTTACAAAGTGCACCCATTGCATGCTCCCAACTTCCTCTCTCTTTATGTACTCACATTCTCGTCTTACTAACAAATGATTTGGAACCCAAGCAATTCTGGGGGAACAGCATATCAATAACGGTATTGGTATGACATAGCAATGTGGAAGCATAATAATAGGGAACAATTATACTTCAAAGGCAGATGCAGAATTGAAATGTAAATAAATAGAGCAGAATGGTGTACCTAAGTGCACAATAACAAAGATTAAGTGATGTAAATGTAAACTGCATGGTCTTAATGTAAACAATGTACATGAAATTAAGCCTAAATGCTTTGATACAACTGAAATGACCAAATTAAAGTCTGGAAATTCTGAAAACAAAAATGTAAGAAAATTCTTGAAAAGCAAATTTCTGGAAACCAAAAGCCTGATTAGTAAGTGTATAGCTTCCACCATAAAATGCAATTCAACCACTCCACACAACAGCAAAATCTCTCAAGTGAGCCACTCTGAATTGCAAAAACAAAGCAATCTTTGATGTATTAAATGCTGGTCCAGCTAGACGACACGACTTTGCATAACTGAAAACATTGCTTATACAATACGTCTTGCCATACTAATAGACAAGGAAGTCCCATCCTCTATTTAGAAAGACTCTTGACAATAAACTTCCTCCAAAAAGAACCATATCATTGCTTTAACCACCTAAAACCAACTTTAACCTCCTAAATAAATTGTTTCACTCTACAAAATGGATCTAGAAACCAATATATCAAATGTTCGTGATTGCAAAAGACCACATAATCTTACCTTTAGCCTTTGTATGAATTTATTTGCCTATTCTTCTAAAACAATCTTTAGCCTTTGCATTACTTTACTTTATTTATTTTGTTTTCCTCCAATCCACTTAAGTTTTATTCTCTTCCTTAATTTCATATGAAAAAGTAATGCTTTAATCTTATCCTCCTAGAATAAGTTTGCTCTTGTTTTATATTCAACATTCTCTTATGACAAGGGTCCTTCTAGGGAAATGTATTGGGCTCATTTCAAATCCACCCCTCCAGAATTGCTTTGCCCCAAAGCAATAGGAGCACTAGACATTTCACTATTTTGGACCCTTTCAACAGCTTCTTGAAGCTTCTTCAATTATTAGTGACATTGCCTCCGAATCAGATGGCCAAAGACAACAATCTGGTAGATTCTTTAGGAAAAAGTGTCGATAGTGAGATATCTTGTATAGATCGATGAGAGCTTTCAATATTTGAAGTCCATGTTCCTTGGCCACATAGATGAGGACAATTTCTCTGACTTTCACACCCCATGCAGAGGATTGTACTAGATTATCACCTATTACTAATTGCAATATTTCCTTAATTTTACCCCCACAAAGTATATGTTGAAATGGGCAGAATCTAGAGCTTGGGAGTCCCTTTCCTTGAAGTGGTTGACCAATTGTCAAACTCGTTACCTATAGCTGCAAATTTTAAGGTGCTTCTGCTAATTCTATCCCTGGAGGACAATGTACAGCTACAGCCTGTTCCACTTCGGCAAAATATTAAGCAATTCTAGTGCCTTTGTTGTGATTTGCAAAACGCTTTTCACCAATAAGTTTTCTCGACATTATACACATGGCCATTCAAATTCAAGACCAATTTTAATGTTCAGAGCCAAGGCCAGTCAAAAACACTCACCTAGCCCAATTGCTTTGTCTTCATTATTGGTCTCAGAAAAAATATTTACAGAGAAAGCCTTGGGAAATCTCCCAAATTCATTTCTCACAATTTTTCCAGCACCAACATTCCCTAGGTTGTCCTTGAAAGCCCCATCAAAGTCAAGTTTCTGCCATCCTTGCGGCAGGCTATTCCACATAACTGATCTTCTATCAACTTAAATACAGCCCAACCCTTTATCAAAGGGCTTGTCCTAAGAGAAAGTTGAATGTGAAAAGGAATAATTTTATTATAGGAGAATAGGATAAGAATAAAGTATAAGTTTATTGTAGGAAAATAGGAGAAGAATAAAGCATAAGTCTATAAAGCAGACAAAGACATGTAAGGCTAAAATTGTTCTAGAAGAATAAAGCAAATAAAGCCACAGAAAACCAAAACGATTGATTTAGGAGGATATGGCAAGGATAGGGTTATTTTTAGGAAATCTACCTTTAGAAGTGTTTAAATGTAGGAGAGAGCTTCCGTTGTCTACAAGTATGGCGAGAATTCTTGTAACATGCAGTGTTTTCTTTATGCAAAATTGTGTGATCTAGCTGGACCAGCATTTAATACATTTGAATATTGGGTTGTCTTTACAATCGGGAGTGGCTTGCCAGAGAGCTTTGCTTGTTGATTGTACTAAAACAGTGTCATAGGCTATTTTATGGTGGAAGTTATAATTCAGCATTTTGTTTTCAGATTTTTGTCATCCAATTTTGGCTCATAAACACTATCTACTGTAATCAATCTAAAAGTGGCTGAATTTTGTGAAACAAATCTGGAGCCTTACTTTTCTTCACTCATGTACTTGATAATTGAATAGAACTTGGGATTTATTTCCCTAAAATCAACATTAGTTTATAGCTTTGATTCGCGTTACCTGCTCATAATCCATAGAATGGTCCCTTTGGGATGGACCTAAGCTGCCATTGCCTTTATAGGATAATGGAAGTCTTCTAAAAGAAGTATCATGTCGCAGGATGGTAATACTTGGCTGGCCACACAAGTTTGTTTCCCTCTAGCTAGTGGTAGCCCTGGCATGTCATTGTTCTCTGCCTCTTGCAACTTTAACATCTTGAAGATGCATTTTTAGTCTAAGTTGCATTGAGATTGCTAGATTACTTGCCACCCTGGATAGTCATGGACATTCTGTCAAAAAAATAGGGTTGCACATACCTTGCATTGCATGTACTTATCCTTTTTGGTATTCTTGAATGCAGAAGGGCAGGTACGCATGGCAGTTATAAGAAGTTTTGCATGCCTATTAATAAACTCCAACTAGAGCTAGAGGAACACGCCTTCTCTATTCCTTCAACCCACTCACCAAGTGAATTCCCTCAGCTAAGTGAATTCTTTCAAATACCATCTGCCTTCTTATTGATTTTTTTCCTTTACTTATGTCTTTCTGGTTAAATCTTGTCATTACTATCTATCTTTTCTATTCCCCAGTTGATCCTTGGGATAACGATGCTGCAATTTTGGACTGCTGCAAAGGGTCAATGACTTTTCTCACATATTAAAAATTTTCCAAGGTAATTATTAATATTAGATAATTTACCTTTTCAGTAAAAAAATGAAGACCTGTTATAGAATGTAAAGTATTTGTCGTAATAAACAAAGACAAAGCTCAATCCTTCCAAATTTCTTATACCCAAACTACACATTATCATGGGGGAAAAGGTGAAAGAAACCTGTGGACTGATAGACTGAAATTGAATGACAATTGCTGTGTCACAACGTTAGACCTATAGTCATTGTCAAAAGTAAATTTTTGAATCAGAAGGCCTCTCGCTCTCTTTAAATTCAGAAAAACAAGAAAAATGGCCTCCAGTTTCATTGAACCTCTGCCAAACCCCAACATTTTATTTTGGATTGCCTCACAACTCCCTAAACAAGGAATGTTCCATAACTTCTTAGTTCTTTCCAAGCAAAATAGTCTTCAATATTATGCTCCACTTAATTGTACAAATGGACTGCAAGTATGCTCTTCATCTCCAGGTAATTTTTCAAAGCATAAGTCCCCTTTGCTATCACATTAACATATCTACTGCATCTGCTTTCAAACCCACTGATTTTTAAAGTGATTTTTGTAAGTTGACCAAATTATGCCTCATAAGAACACTTTGATGACTTATCTATGACTCTTGAAAATTTTCTTGAAAGTAAATGGTAAACGCTCTCAAACTTCTTGCAAATGAGATGAAGAAATGGATTTTCTTTCATGTAAACAGAATAAAATTTACATTTATACAATGGGATTGTTCACCAACGAAAAAACCTTGTGATTCGTGTTTTGTCCAAAACATCTTATAATTTTTGTCGTAATAACTCGCTCATCTAACTCATATTTGATTGTGTGTCTCATGCACGGTCTAAGGTTCACTCGCAGCTATATAAACATGTGCACTATTGCTGAAAGCAAACCTAACATCTGGAGACTTTCAGGAAATACAAGGTTAAGTGAAACAACTCTTAACAGATTGGAATAACACATAATTTCCAGAATTAACTTACATGACTGACTTCTTTAGATGCTAACTTCCTATATCGTGCTTGGATTCCATACGAACAAATTGTGAGTAAATACATTATAATATAGATTTTTTTCTGGATATGACTCCCTAAGAGTTTTGTAGTTCAGACGTTTTGGGTCCACTACTGGACCCATCATCAGGGAGAAGAAGCCTATGCTTGGGAAAGATTTAAAGAAACCTATTTTCCTTAAATATGCCAAGAAAAGGTAAAAGATAAAAGGATAGCCTCCATAATCTTTTCTTGCTGGCATTTCCTAAAGCATCTTTTTGCAAAGCAGAATGAAATCCGTTTAATACGCAATGATCTATCTGTTGTATTTCACATGTTTGAGATTTTGATTTTGATTTGGTGAGAATCAAGGCTCAAAAACTAACAAACGCTTACTAGGATGCCAGACTTCATAGCTCAGCTGTAAAGAATCTGCAACTAGGGGGTATGCATCGCACACCAAAAACCAAGGCAATCAGGATGACATAAGAACTACACCTAATCACATGGTGAATCGCACCAACCTTTCTAACGTTAAAAGCCCACTAACCTCACCTCTTCATACCCGGAAAGCAGTTTGGTGATACCCAATTGGGCATCGGATTCAAGAATCCCACAAACAACGCTCTAGTGTGTGTATGGCTCGGTATTTTGCACATGGTTAATTCTCATAGAATCAAAGAAATTTTGCCACCCTACAACTTGTCAAAACCTAATGCTGATTATTAAAAATATACCATAAACTCCCGATAGTGCACACATACAACCGAGTACACCTAGTAAGAGATAGGCAGTATGTAGGCACAAACCATTAGAATTCACAGGAACGAAAGTTGATTTGTAAATCAGGCTGCGAATGGGAAATGCAAGATCATGATGATGAAAAGCATGTGATCACTGCAACATAAAGATCACAAGTGAGTTCTCCATAGTTATGGCTTGAATCTAATTTTGCCCTAAAAGCTTCCCAGTCCCTGACAACATGAGGCATGATGAGTTTGTGGTTAGAATTTCATTATTACCAAACTTGTGGTTAAGATTTAGTTATCGTGAATAACCATATAATAAAACTGAATCTAGCCTTGCAGGGGTAGTGTATAGGCCAGCAATTTCAGTTCTTAAATGTTATAGATGTTCACGCACTTTTACCATGCAAACACATTATGTATGGTACTTTCACGTAGAACAATCGATTCACTCTAACCCTAAGCCCTGTAGTGGCACATATGAATGTAATACAGAAACGTTATCTGCAGAATAAATTGCTTCCGGACATCAACATTCAAAGCAGAGACGTATAAATGAAAGGAAAAAAGAGGCAAAGGAGTTATATGCAGAAATTTCATTTAAAAAACACCTGCCTTAGCAAAGCCTTCAAGGATGCTAGTCTGAGTGACCTCCAAAGCATCAACCAATCTGCATTCCATTTTTTTTTTTAATTGAATCAAACTCCACTTAGAAATCCTCTCCCAACAAGGCAGAAACGTTCAGACTCCAAGTATAAAAATGGTTCAGAAAGCAGTGTTACCCAGCAAATAAGAGTCATGTCAAGAGTCCCTACCTATCGGGATCAAATTGGCAGTCGTCAATGGCCTTTAAATGCCTCCCAGTTTGTCATACAAGGGTAACACTATCGAGAATAAATTCAGATTTTAATAATCCCTGTCAAATATTCCCCTCAACCATAAAGGGTAGGTAAAATCAATTATTAGTCCCTGTGCCATTGTAATCGTTTTAGCGAATGTGCAATTTAAATATTTTGTTTATTTTTGAAGTCGGTATATTAGTATTCTCATTTATATTATATTTTTTAAAAATAAAAATTAAAAAAAAATATTATTTTCCTATTTTTTTATTGGTTGAAATAGGTTAATGGGATTAATTATCTAAAGAAAATTATCTATTTTCAATTAAAAAAAGGAAAATATTTCACATCATCCAATAAGATTGTATAAAATATAAAAATTTGGACATGAATTATGGTATGTGAAAAAGCAAAAATCGACAATAATATGACTAAGGATTGTACTATGTCCTTTGTGATCCCTTCTTTGTGTTATGAAAGACAACGGGCCTTCTGATTTAAGAGAGAGAACCCAGGTTCATGAGCAACTTGGTAAAATACCCAGATCTCGTGAGAGGGAGTTGAAGTGCAATAGGATGCTCAATCGAGATCATAGTCAATGGGCTAGAAGATCAAATTCAAGGAATATCTCAAAATTTGGGTGGACTGATGACCATTATGATAAATACACCATAGATATTCATATGGCTATGAAAGACAATCAAACAAAGAAATAGATAGACAGAACACGTGAAAGGGATCGTATTTCAAAGCATCAAGATTCAACACAAGATTTTAAAGAAGATAAAGAAAAGATTAAGTGGGTGAATTGCACGTTGCTTTCAGTGTCTATTATATGTGTAATCATTATATTAGATTTTGCTTTTCTAATTGCATTGATCTTAATAAATTGTTGTTTCGGGGAGGAGGAGAACCAAGAGGAATACCAGGAAAGAGTGGCTTTGCAACTTGTGGAACAAAAAGAGGATGGTGTTGAAAAAACCAAAGAGGAAAGCAGGAAGAGGAGATAGGTGAGACTAGAAAAGTATAGACAACAGAAACACCAGCTAGAGATAAAATGAGAAAGGGGAGCAAGACGCGAGAAAAGGTATTTAATTATATTTGCTTGGTGAACTTGTCTTTATTTCTTCAAGGAAAAGAATATGACAACAAACTGTGAATATTTTTACTTGGTAAATAACTATAATTGAATTTTTCATTTTTCAACAGATGCTCTTAGATCTAGTGTAGATAATCTGAAAGAGATAAACATAGTTACAACACAGATTTTGATCAGGTAGTCAGAGCAAATCACTGGACAAACTGATAATGGACAAGATGGGAGTGATATTTTTGTATATGATCCAACATGTTTTGTTGGGAAAGAGCCTCCATAAAATGTGCTACTAGAGAGAACATTATGTACCAGTGGTCTTGGTGAATGTTCTCCAAAGGTGAGTATGTATTCATATATGCAAACTGTCTTGTGAATATCTATAAACTAAAGATATTGTTTGTGGAAATGACTACCTTTTTGTTTGAAATCATGATCTCAGAGCTAATTATTTTAGGTATATCCTCTTGGTTGATTTAGAACGTGTTGTTTATGTGTGCATGTTGCATTTGTTTTATTATTTGTGAGCATACAATTTATGTTATCCTACTTTGAGAATCACACTTATTTGTTATCTTAGAGTAAGGTGGCAACAAACATGTTTAGTGATGACATATTTGGAGAGTCCCCTGCAAAAATTTGTAAATCGGTAAGGTCACTATTATTGCACTTGATTGTTTAAAATTAGATTTTGAAATGTTATTTCCACTTACACCTACAAATATATTTGAGTAAATAAAATAGCAACAACATGTACACTCCATTGCAGATGAATGCCAATTTGGGATGTTGCATTTATTGATATGAGATAAGATAAATTTGATATTTTTAGGCCACAATTGCATGTATATTGCTAATATTATTCATATATTTTACTTTGTTTAGAGTATAAGAGATGGCTTACTCGTTGTTGATACAAGCAAACTTCATGACAATTGGCATGATGCAGAAGGATGTTATAGTGAGTTCATTTCATAAGAGCAAAATTTGAACTTTTAATTTAAATATATGCATTTTGTATGTAACTAAAACCGACGATTCTTTCATCTTAAATGTGGTTTTGACAATTTGATTGGTCTCAATGTTGAAACCATTTGGTATTGTACTTTCTAGGTTATCATATTGGTGAGGTTATTGATGGTCACTATGAAATCCCATATTTTTCAAGTGTAGGATACCTAGTGCTTGATAATGATACTCTCGATGCAATAACCTAGAGCCAAATGAGTAAGAAGGGGAGCCATCTGATGCCCCCTATCGTATGGAGAAACTAGCCTATAATGATCATTAGTGTGTAAGGAAATAATGGAGCTACAATTACATGAAGTATCAACATCAAAAGTGCAACACATTAAGGAACCTCGATTATTTTCCCTAGAGTTTGCAGGTCTTTCCCATGCTTCAAACATAATCTATCAGCATCTGTGGGCTTTTCCTAGACTCTGCTCTTTTGACTCCTTGCATGCCAATTTTTCCAAAGTCATGACCAATGGGAAGAGCCCCAAGCTTACGAACCTATCAATCATGGTAGGGTACGGGGTTCCCTAAAACCATTCTGGATCAATCGATGTCAGCCCTAAGAATTTCTTGGGGTGTCAGACCCCTTGATCAACTATTGGAGAGTTGATGAACAATAGACGAAGTTCATTGATTTGCATTTGGCTCTAAGGTAAAAATCCCACATGCAATAGTTTTCAGACCAACCACACTTTATAATCAAACCCGCTCATTAGTTCACTTGGTCTATGGAGACCATTATGTCGAGCTCAAGCTCGACTCAAATGTGTGCAAGTGAGTTGATTATGTAACTGAATGATTTGGGTTCGATGTGACTTAAATATGTAGTTGAGATCAGGGCAAAGCAATCATGCAAGCTTGGGCTTGTGAAGTCTTTAAAGCATTGGGGATATTAATCCCACATGCATTTTGTTGAAGGCCTTGACTCTGTTCAGGATGGCAATTTTTTGGCATGGAAATCTAGTCCTATAAGTCCTTTATTATTAGAAACACAATCAGATTCTACTCATGTAATTATATGTCCATGATATATTCTAATGGTGACTGTAGATATATTTGTTTATCATCTTAATAATCATATATAATTTAGTTTTTTTTCACCCACTGAGTTTGCTCTACTGCTCAAGACTCACTACATTCATTTATTTTATTAGTGATGATGTTGAATTTACATTAAAAATTTGAAACATGTAATAAATCGATCATGTGACTAATAAATCTTAACAACCCCCTTCAGTTTCCCAGCGTCCCCATTCCATAAACTATAATATAGTCCCATAGCTTGTCTATCTGGATAAATAACACAAACTAACCAGCATGGCCATGTTGTAATGAATTATTTATTTAAATCAATAAACATATAAAATCTCAAAGAAAAACAACCCTTGAAAACAATTAAATAAAACCACATAAAAATAACATGCTCATACTCTAAAACATTCACACAACATTCTATGCTTTGTTGACCTGCCAAATGTCATGTAGTTATATTTTATTCAGTTTGGATGTCAATAAGACATGTCACACTCTTTCTCAACAAGCACAAATATGTATTCATCATCCTCCACTAGAAAAATTTCCAAGGACTCCCTACATGCTGATTTTTCCAGAGCCGCGGCCAGTGGGAAGAGCCCTAAGCTCTCGAACTTGTCAGTCATGGCAGGGTTCGGGGTTCCTCGAAACCAATCTAGATCAATCAATGTCAGCCGTAAGAATTTACCAGTGTGTCAAACCCCTTGAACCTTGGACCAACTGCATGCAGACACCTAGAGGAGGACTGATGATGGGAGATCTAGACTGACAAGTTGTAAGTCTGGGAACCAATCATTTTCAGCCATAATGCCCCAAAGATATAACATTGGTATCAGTGCGGGAGATGACAAGGAACAAGGTGGCAAATCTCCATCAAACCATGGAATGACACGTAGTCATAGGTGTCAGTTAAAAAAGTTTATGTGATTATTTATTTATCATTTCTTTATTCCTTAACTTTTTTTTTATAATTTATTTTTTGTAATGTGCTTCATGACAAGTTAATTCCTCGTATATTATATTTAAAACTATGTTAGAATACATATTATATAATATAATATTTATATATATTATGTAAGATGATACTAATGTTCAATACACAAATATTATAATATATATTATATAATTAATGTTACAAAATATATATTATATAATTAATGTTCAATACATAAAAATATTATAATATATATTATATAATACTTATATAACAACTAAAATTTAATAAATATAAATATTATATATATAATCAAGACCTAAATTGCCATGCAATACTTTTGTGTACGATGTTTTGCGTTCTTTGTGGAAAGAGATAACATCTTTACCCAATCTCTATGTCAAAACTACAAGTCCCTTGGTTTTGATCAGGCAACATCTGTATTGATTGGTTGAAGAGCTTGACATGTTGGGGTTGAGTCAACTCTGGGTGAATAGGTTTTATCTTGGTGCTTGCAATGGAGGAATTGTTTTCATTACAAGGCACCATAAAAATTAGAAGCAACCAAAAGCATATCAAGATTGAAGTTGTAAATGCTATGATCATTTGTGATTATTTTTCCTGGCTATTTGTCAAGGTGATCAAACATGGTGTGATGTGGTTGATGACTGTTGGGTGAATATTTTGTCGTCAACTAACTGATGACAAAATGGGTATATCAACCACAGTATAAAGAGATTTATGCCACAAAAATTACAGGTTTACCACATCTTAACGAGATAAATCTCTCATCTCATCAAGGGGAGGTTCCCTATGAATCACTCATATGCTATATGCATATATAAGTAAGCAGAAAATAATACTCAGGGTAGTATAACACCATCCATCTCTCTTTTTTTCAGAGATGATGTCCAAAGAACAAAAGAGAGAAGTCCCGGTCGATGGATGAAAGCATTCCTCTTCTTTCAAGAATGGTATCCAACGCAGAGCAGAAAATCTCCTAAAGTAGTAACAAGGTCTACAAGAAAACCTACAAAAGGACAAAGTCTTCCATTGCCTCTTTCACTGATTTGGAACACACGTAACAGTAGAGTGAAATAAAGCCCAAAGTCTTCGCTTAAAACTACAATGAATAACAAGGTTACCAAGATAAAAGCAGCTCAAAGTCTTTCTTTTATCTTTTAGAAACGTCTTTAGATCATTTCAATACACACACTTTGCTTATTAAATCGAACAGATGAGAGATTATCAGGAAAGAGAACATAAGAACTATTTCCTAAGTAGCACAAATTACTTCAACACAAAGTCTGAAATAAACCTATTTCTCATTCATTCGATAAAATATGATTTATAAATCGAGCACAAAGTCCAAGAAGTGTCTCAATTTCAGCAGAGTTTTTGCTCTCAATTATCCAAAGATCCCTCTATTACAAAAGAGGTTCCCTCTATATATAGGGAGAAACCTTCAAAATTAGAAAAAGACTAAAATATTGAAAACCTAGTCAAAGATGAGTCAGCGTTGACTTTGGAATATTTTTTGGATTTTTTGCATGTAATTACATATTAAAAAAGTACATGTGCAAATGACCCAAGTCAGTTACAAAGTGCATTTTGAATAAAGCATGGAAGAACAGCTTGAATCTTTATTTCCAGTCTTCTTCATTTCATGGTTGGGATTGCTTAATTTGGTTCTTTCTATGAACTCGGCCATATCCACGTGCCCAATCTCTATATCCTTAATGTCATCAACATTAGAAGCAACTTAGGTGATTGGAAAAACACCTTGATACTTGTACTTCATTATCTTCAACTTCTTTAGAGAAACTTTAGTGATCTAGAAGAACTTTTGTTGAAAAGACGTCAATGAAGAGGGATCCTTTAGAGAAACTACAGTAAGAATCATGATTGTGCAATCAAGAGAAAAATTAGCAATATGGAAAAACTTCACATTTGATGATCACGATTAGGGAAATGTGCTTGAAAGGGATGAGGCATGAGCAGGTCAAAAAGCAAAAGGGAAGCAGGCGCGAAAAAGTTTTAAAAAATAAATAAATTTAGAGTTAGGAAAAACGGGGAGAAGGTATGTAGGGGAAGCAAAAATTACTGCCCTTGCATTTTGGAGAAGTTTTTGTGCATAGGCGGCAAAAATTGTTGCCTGTGCACGTTAGGGAGAAAGTATGTTGGTAGCAAAAATTGCCGCTGACACATGTTGAAGAAGAAGAACGTGTAAGGGCGACAAAAATCACTTCCCTCGCACCTGGAGAAGAGGAGAAAACGGGGATGCATGGGTAGCAAAATTTGCTGCTCCTGCATGGAAGAGACCAAAAGATGCAAGGGCAGCAAAAATTGTTGCTCTTGCATGATGGGTGCAAGGGCGGCAAAAAATGCCACGTTTGCATGGAGGATGCAAAGCAAATGCAGTGGCAGCAAAAAATGCTGCCCTTGCATGGAAATGCTAGAAAACACTAACTCTGGAAAGTGAAAACTTTGTCCTCTGGTCGCATCGATATTGTAACGATTTTCACATTTTTGGAAAAATGCAATTAAGGAAATGTCACAAACTTTGAATGAGGCCAGTGGAGCAAACACGAGAAGAACAAAAACTTGCCTCGAAAAACAAACTTAGAGAGAAAACATGAAATAGACAAGTTTCATAAGGGTTGTTATAAACAATGAGCTTAGCTAATTTTGGGAACAACAACTGGCTCTTGTTGGAAAACTTTTGTTAATCGAACTGATCAACAGGAGTAGAAACCAGTCTCTAAGTGCCTTCATCCAAGCCATTGGGCTACGGAGTCAAGCCAAAAAAAGAAAAAACATGAGAAATCAAAAGAAAACAATCAACACAAAAACTATACAAATGTACAAGTGAACTCATCTAATACTTCAAGGATTGAAGTACTTCAGATGCTGCTCACAGTGAGGTAGTGAAAATGACACTCTGTCTTGATAAACCAGCAAGAAGCCATTTTTTCCCCAGAATCAGTGATGGGTGAATGGAACTCTCCACCAGGAAACCAATTTTCTGTGTCCTCCCTTTGGTTTTCTCCTCTTGCCCCATAGTAAGACTTGACTTTTAAACCAAAAACCATGAATCTTTGCTCTCTTGGCAAAAAGTTCTTTTTCCTGATTTTGATGCGCAGCAGCATGGTCCATTACCATAATTGGTTGCTCTTTTGGTTCAATCCAGCACATGATTTGATTGTTCCCATTCAACACCTGCCAATGATTGGTGCTATCAGGCATACTTGGTGTTGTTTTGTTTGAACTAATTCCTAGATCATCACCTACAAGATTTTCATCTACTGAAACATGAATGTCTTTAGTAGATAGAAAATAATTACCCCTGCCTGAAGACTCAAGGCCTTGATGTCTGAGTAACGACATATTTTGTCTCCTTCTCAGGGAACAACCTCTGCATTACACCTTTCATAGGGATTCTTACTTGAGACAAGTCCATGCTTAATTCCCCTCCAACATCCTTGCAAAAATTTCACTTAAGAAGGATGCCATATGAAACTGGGACGTCGGCCACTAGGATGGTCATCTTGATTCGCTTGTTTGGAAAGGTAGCAAATGCAAATTGGGCATTTTTAATTTGCCCCAGCAATGGCACTTGTTTGTTCTCCATGGAGAAACATCTCCCAAATGTCTTGGTCAGTGTGAGACCCAAAGATTCTGCCACTTTAGCAGGCATGACATTGTCTGAAGCCCCGAAATCAATGATGCAATTGTTGAGCTGGTGACCATTTATCAACAGGGAAACATAGAAAGGCTTTATTTTTCTAGGGGCAGACAAGAGAGGTAATGACAAGATTATTTGGGATGGGCATGTTCCTTGGGGGACCATGAGTTACTTTCTTAACCTCTTGTCTTGCAAGGACGGTTTGGTTCTTGACATATTGAACCAACTTGTCCAATTGCTCAGGATGAGACTATAGAAATTCAAATTCAGACATTTGAATTTTAATTTTCTTTATATGGTCAATGATATCAAATGCTTGGAATGAGCTAGGAGTAGAGGATGGGAGTTCATCCTTTTGATTTTTGAAAGGGGGAGGACTGGACTGCGAATTTGAAGTAGAAGGCGTAGGGGCATTTGGGGTACTTACCTTTCTCGCAATTACCAGGTCCTTTGGCTGGAAAGGAAGAGTGGATCCCCGCTTAGTAATTGAAATTACTAGTTGAGGTCACTCCTCTGCTTTCTCTGTATCAACTTGTTGAGCTAATTGATTCTTGGACTAGGTGAATACAATATATGACCCTTCAGCTACATTGCCTTTTCTTCTAGGTTCATCTTGATAGTTTAGGAAACTGATGTGGGAGTCGCCAGCTGATTCTTCTTAATCAAACTCAGATTGGAAAGAGAAATCATATTTTGTTTCCAAATATCCAACTTCTAAGTTGGTTGGAGGTGTTTCAAGGGCAAGGTTCCTCTGCAGGGGAGGAAGGCGATTTGGCTGCCCTTGATTCCTGGCAGCATTGCCTTGGTATGCCTAATTCTGAAATGTCTTCCTTGGCATATCTTGGTTAGGAGAAGCAGACATAACTTGGGCCATTTGTCTTCTGAGGACCAGCAATTCATTTGCTAGCTTTTGCAACATTGGATTAGTGGTCGTTGAAGGGGAGTATTCAGAAGAAGGAGAAGATTTACCTCTATTTGGATCTCTCCTTATCTTTCTAGCCAAGATAAGGTCATCTTTTACCTCAGTAGCCAAGTCCTGAGCAGCAACAAGGTCTATGTGCCTGGCTCGTCTCAGCAAGAAACTCACTTCAGGCAGTTGTGAGTTAATGAAGAAACACTTGAGATTCTGAGGTGTTGGCTGGCCGACCATGGGAATCTTATGCCTTAGCTTGTCGAACCTAGCAATAAAATCCCTCATAGGCTCATGAGGCTCTTTCTTCATTTGAGTGAGCTGGGCCAGTAAGGCATGTGCATCTTCTGTAAGCTTAAACTTGGCTTCAAATTTCTCTTTCAGAGTGTCCCAATCAGTCACTGATTCTGCCTGCAGGTGGTAGAACCAGTCTGCAGCAGCGCCTTGTAGTGTCTCCATGAACAACCTAACTGCTATGTCTTCAAATTTCACCCCTATTACGCCACAGGCTATGCTAAAAGTTGTAATGTGTTCATCAAGATGAACTTTTCCATCACCAAAAAATTTGAATTTTTTTCCTTGAACTGCGTGGAAGCTCATGCAGGGGTGGACTCAAATTAAGTGGACCAAAAGAGTTACCCCAGGGGCCTTGAGCCATGATTTGATTATGTAAAAGTGTGATCACAAATCTGGGTGTAGAATGGATAGGCAAAGCTCTGCTAGCAGCAGAAAAAGAAGCTATGCCTTGTGCTGGTGACCTGGTAGGGCTAGGAAGAAGACTCCTAGTTCGTTGAAGGTGAGGTTGTGGAGGAAATAACTCAAAATTACTCTGTCGCACCAACTCAAAAGCAAGGTCAACAACACCTTGAGATTTTTGGCATCTAGTATAACATGGATTTGGCAGATTGTAGAATAAAAAATGGGAAAGAGCAAGATCTGCTTCAGCTTGAAGTTTGAGACTTCAAACTGCGTGCTCTTCCCCAATGGCTCTGGTTTTGCAGACCAGATAATAAAATGGAGATGGAAGAAGATGGTAAGGCTATAATGCTAATGGGTAAGACATGGAACAGAGTCGCTAGAGTCTGTAATATAATGGATAAGAGAAGGAACTACTTCAATCTAAAACTTGAGGCTTCAGACTGCACATTCATCCCCAGCGGAGTCGCCAAAAAATTGTTGGGTGAATATTTTATCGTCAACTAACTAATGACAAAATGGGTATATCAACCACAGTATAAGGAGATATATGCCACAAAAAGTGTAGGTTTACCACATCTTAAGGAGATAAATCTCTCCTCTCATCAAGGGGAGGTTCCCTATGAATCACTCATATGCTATATGTATATATAAGTAAGCAGAAAATAATACTCAGGGTAGTATAACACCATCCATCTCTCTTTTTTCAGAGATGATGTCCAAGGAACAAAAGAGAGAAGTCCTCGGTCGATGGCTGAAAGCATTCCTCTTCTTTCAGGAATGGTATCCATCACAGAGCAAAAAATCTCCTGAAGTAGTAACAAGCTCCACAAGAAAACCTATGAAAGCACAAAGTCTTTCGTTGTCTCCTTCACTAATTCGGAACAGACGTAACAGTAGAGTGAAACAAAGCCCAAAGTCTTCGCCTAAAACTACAATGAATAACAAAGTTACCAAGATAAAAGTAGCTCAAAGTCTTTCTTTTATCTTTTAGAAACATCTTTAGATAATTTCAATACACACACTTTGCTTATTAAATCGAACAGATGAGAGATTATTAGGAAAGAGAACATAAGAACTATTTCCTACGTAACACAAATTACTTCAACACAAAGTCTGAAATAAACCTATTTCTCATTCATTCGATAAAATATGATTTACAAATCGAACACAAAGTCTCAGGAAGTGTCTCAATTTCAGCAGAGTTTTTGCTCTCAATTATCCAGAGATCCCTCTATTACAAAAGAGGTTCCCTCTATATATAGTGAGAAACCTTCAAAATTAGAAAAAGATTAAAATATTGAAAACCTAGTCAAAGATGAGTCAGCATTGACTTTGGGATATTTTTTGAATTTTTCGCATGTAATTACATATTACAAAAGTACATGTGCAAATGTCCCAAGTCAGTTACAAAGTGCATTTTGAATAAAGCATGGAAGAACAGCTTGAATCTTTATTTCCAATCTTCTTCATTTCATGGTTGGGATTGTTTGATTTGGTTCTTTCCATGAACTTAGCCATATCCATGTGTCCAATCTCTATATCCTTATGTCATCAACATTAGAAGCAACTGAGGTGATTGAAAAAACACTTTGATACTTGTACATCATTGTCTTCAACTTTTTCAGAGAAACTTTAGTGATCTAGAAGAACTTTTATTGAAAAGATGTCGATGAAGAGGGATCCTTTAGAGAAACTATAGTAAGAATCATGATTGTGCAATCAGGAGAAAAATTAGCAATTTGGGAAAACTGCACATTTAATGATCACAATTAGGGAAATGCGATTGAAAGGGATGAGACGTGAGTAAGTTAGAAAGTAAAAGGGAAGCGGGCGCGAAAATAAAAATAAAAATAAAAATAAAAATAAAAAGAAAATTTTTTAGAGTTAGGAAAAATGGGGAGAAGGTATGTAGGGGTGGCAAAAATTACCGCCCTTGCATTTTGAAGAAGTTTTTGTGCATAGACAGCAAAAATTACTGCCTGTGCACGTCAAGGAGAAAGTATGTCGGCGGCAAAAATTGCCGCCAACACATGTTAAAGAAGAAGAAAGTGTAAGGGTGACAAAAATAGCTGCCCTTGCACTTAGAGGATAGGAGGAAACATGGATGCATGTGCGACAAAATTAGCCGCTCTTGCATGGAAGAGACCAAAATATGCAAGGGTGGCAAAATTTGCTGCTCTTGCATGACAGATGCAAGGGCGGCGAAAATTGTTGCCTTTGCATGGAGGATGCAAAGCAAATGCAGTGGCGACAAAAAATGCCACCCTTGCATGGAAATGCCAAAAAACACTAACTCTAGGAAATGAAAACTTTGTCCTCTGGTCGCATCAAGATTGTAACGATTTTCATGTTTTTGGGAAAACACAATTAAGGGAATGTCATGAACTTCGAATGAGGCCAATAGAGCAAACACGAGAACAACAAAAACTTGCCTCAAAAAATGAACTTAGAGAGAAAACACAAAACGGACAAGTTTTGTAGGGGTTGTTTCAAAAAATGAGCGTAGTTGATTTTGGGAACAATAATGACAAATCATTTCCATACTGTACTTAGGCATGATCTGCACTAATAATCATTAGCATTTCAATTCTAAATCTTCATGCAAAATGTGTCATCTAGATTTCATGATAGATTGAATTTGTACCCATTAGGATCTAAGCTGATGTTTAGGCATTTAGAAGATTGTACGAATTTAAGGTAGCTATTAGATTTACTTGGCTTACATCAATCAAAAAGGGGTACACAACTTGCAAATTGGCAAGTTCTTTGATTGGAAGTTTATTATCACGAAGGGTCATTGAAGGCAACATGATGTTTATTCAATTAATGAGTCTCGATTACACATGGATACCATACTTACCCAGTTTGACCCCTATAAACATGCATCTATTCTCCCTATAATATTTACAAACAGGGTATACATAATGGAAAAAATTAGTTTCTAATCAAGGATTTCCAAATAATAGAATAACTTCTTCCTGCATATAGACTTTGTTATGGTTCAATTCATTTCACAGTTTTGTAAATGCTCAATAGTTTTCAACATCGGTTTCCATGCCCAACTGATAGCCATTTTAATTTTTATTATGAAACAAACATTTTAAGCACTCAATCATGTTTATCTAGACTAGTTTATTCTGGTACAATCCAATCAACAGTCATCTTTATCGACCCTTAATAATAAAAAAATGACCAATCAAAGATGTTTCCACCTTACATGCTACATACCCGTTAACAATGTGTGGAAGTCATATAAATTCAACATTGCCCAAAATTTGGATCTGGTGTATAATATGGGCTTTGTAGTGTCTGATATCATATGAAATAGCTTGTCATTGCTCCTCATGATGACCATTTAGTGCACCTTGAGGTCTTCCACCATTTGCATGTTTTATATTTATTAGCCTTTCCCCAACATTTTTCCATTGCTAAAGCTTTTTCATGAAACAAAATGTCTCCTCTCTGTACAACTAACAAACCACCTTATATGCATATGCCCAAAGTCTATTTGTATACATGTGATTTGATCCTCGTAATGATAATTGTATCCTCTTCCAAATACTTGTGTTTTACAATGATTTCAAGGACTAGGTGTACAACACCCTTATTCTTCTAATTTGTAGGTACTAAATCCACTTCATAGCTATTGTTTTGAATAAAATTGTTGTGTTAAGTTTCCTATCATATACCAATTTTAGTTTATTGCAAAGTTTCAAATTTTGTTTTTTTAATAGTTACTATATTACATTATATATATTTTGGAAGTCCGCTCGGTGTTATATTTAATCCAAAATATTGTTTATGCTAATCTTTTAGTTGTAATAAAAAAGGGGCATGCTTTTTTAGTGACACCCCCTTTTATTAAAGCCATTCACATGAACCTTCAAAAATTGTAGGCCAAAAATAATGGGCTTGGAAAAGTTTGAATGTTGTCACTCGTGAAGAGAAGTGGCAACCACATGCTTTGCTATAAAATGTTGTCATGTCCCCCTTTTAGACATAAGAGTGAAAAGGGACCCTTAACTTTATTCTTTGGTATTTCCCTTAGGTTAAGGGAAAGGGGACTTAAAAAGCAAACACTAAGTCTTACTTCAAATTATAAAAAGGTACATTTTGGTTAAGTTGTTCTAATTTTAAGTTGAGAAGGGGGATTTTTGAGTTAATGGGGACCACATAGCCCTTAAGTGATTTTAAAAGAAATATAATATTATAACATTTTACACTTTCCCTCCAAACAAAGTGCCCAACTTGAGAAGTAAGGTATATAAGGAGGATTGTGATTTATTTGAAAAGGTTATGAATAATATGATATTTGAATTTTTGAGTCTAAGCACAAAAACACTTGACCAAGTACTTGAAGATGAAACCCTTCAAGGCCAAGGAAGGTTTAGGGACCAAAACCCCTATTCCTCATCTAGGGCATCATTAGTTCAAGTATTGTAATTGATCATCAAAGGTAGAATTTATAGTTTGGACCCTTCTTAGGGTGTGGCAATTTGCTTGCAAAGTGTGGCGACTAGGTCAAGGAGTGTGGTGACTTGGTTTAAGGTCATTTGACAAGTGTTTGAGGTCATTTTCAGGGTAGTGAACAAGTTTATGTGTTGAATACCCCTTTCACTAGGGTTACGCTAAATTTGGAAGCTTGGAAACCCTCTTATAGGGTTTGGTATGTTGACATGAGCAATTAATTATTTAATTTCAGCTAGGTGACTTGATTGGGAGGCCCAATTGAGGATTTGTTAAGTTATTTCAATCCTAAATAATATTTTAAATTTTACTATAATTAATTATGTATTTATCCCTATTTTTAAGGATATTTTTTTGTATTTTCAGATTGGAGAAAAGCATAAAAAATCAATATTTAATTTATTGTAATTTTCCTACGTGTGGCACCAATAAGGATGAATTGGTTGAATGATTTAATGCCCTAAATTTAGTGGAATATTTATTAAATTATTGTTAGGGTTTGGTAATATTTATTCTAGTTTTGTGAAGGTTTTGAATAGCTAGGGTTTGTAATAATTTTTTTTAAAAAAATTGTTTTGGCTAGGGTTTGGTAGAAATTCCAAATTTTAGTATTTTATTCCATTTTGGGATATTTTAGTGGTATCAAAGCTAATTTCTTGGTTAGTTGTGGGGTTAGAGGGTTTATAAGATCAAACAATGACAGAAAGAAATATAAATGACTTTCAAGTTTTTGGATGGTGCTAGATTGGAGAAACTTATCCAAATGCAAGAAAGATTGAATGATGTGAAGGCAAAAATTATCCACACCATGAAAAATCTAAATGGTGAAGGGAGCCTTCCAATGGCAAACATTAGTTTTCAGCCACCAAAGGTCACAAGTGATTCTTTACCTAGATCATTATGGCCTACCTCCCTTACAAGATAATTGAAGGAAGAATGAGTTGGGATGTGGACAAGGTCAACCCCAAGAGATACACAAGGAGACTCAAGGCATGCTTGGCATGTAAAAGAGGAAAAGAAAACTGCCCTTGTGATGAAGGAAGAGCTACTAGCTAATTACCCTAAGGATTTATCACCAAAGGAGGGCACAAAGTCATAATTGAAAGGGGTTAGTGAGCAACAAAAAATTGGTACCTTGAAGCCCTTTGAGCAGCAAAAGGGAAACAATTTGAGGCAGCCAAGTGTTGAATTTTATAAGTTTCACAAATCAGAAAATTTGGGACAGCTAAAGGGGATGTTTTAACTTGATAAAGGGGAAAAGGTACTAAAAATTCTAAGGTAAAAAATTATGAAATTTTGAAACAACAAGAAATTGTCTCAAAATTTATGGGGCAACAAAAAGACACTTTGCAGTTGAATAAGGGGCAACTAAATGAAAAAATTATGAGTTACAAAATTCTAGAATTTTGAGACAGCTAGAAAAAGTTTTCCAACAAAGCCAAGAGTTGTAAGGGATAGGCACTAAAAAGTAAGAATCCATTTTACATGTTGAGGAAAAGAAGTTGAAGGTCAAAGCCAAGATTCTAGATATTATTGTTCATTTTCAGTTTGTTGCAATTTTTAGAACATCATATGAAGATAAGTAATTTAATTATTCTCATGAGAAGAATTTATTGCATATACCTACTACTATATTCCTACAACATTTTATTCATCATGAAGATCATGCCAAGAATGAAGACAAGATGAAGGGCACTAAATGGAGGAAAGAATTTCTTCAAGAGATTTTAAGGATGGGGAATTGTAAATTCCCAATATGGATGTGGGATCCAGGTGAGATTTACAAGCTTAGTATTGTTGTCATACAAATTCTAAGTTTTTTGACACCCATGCAAGGAGGTTGGCAAGGCCTAGGGATCATGAAAAAGAATAATAAGGTGAAGAGCATGTTGAAGAGCATGCAAACCATTCCAAATCTTGTGAAGCATTATTCTTTACCTGCTAATTTTCAAAGACTACATAGGATGGTTTTGATTGATGGAAGGATGAAGGGCACACAATAGAAGGTTGTACAACCCTTGGCCAAGGTTGAGGTATGTACCACTATTATAGAATCATTTCTAGATCTTATAAATCATATTACATGTGGAAAAACATATTTATACAAACATGTATGAAGGAGAATACTTATATAATTTTGTGTATGTAAGGAATGGTTATGTGGGGTCACAAAGTATAATTTGTGCAATGTACATATAATTGTTTGGAAGGGGAAACCAACCAATTAATGATTGGTATAGCCAATATAAAGACCACTTCCACTCTAGTTTATGTTGTTGGTCAAAGGATAGAGTTTGGATAATCATGAAATTGGTGGTAAGTAATATATATCATAATCCAAGGATCAACGAGAGGATGGTTTATAACCTATTGACTATTCTTTTTCATGTTTCTAGTTTGTTTCCTCCAATGTTTATGGTCATCAGGTAAAACTTGACTCTCTAGAGATGTGTTTCCCACCCTTTATCATTATGGAGATGTTTCTAGCGAGTACAAGTGTGTTTCCATCCACTACAAGATTGATTTTGAGGAAGAAGATAGCATGCTACAACCATATTTGGGATAACATAAGTGAATCCTTGGGAATTCATATGAGGATAAACCACAAGGAAAGTGTAAGTCATAGAAGGGAATTTCATATCGTGTTTCCAAGGCATGATGTAGTGATCAAAAAAGTGTTACTAAACACTCTTGTTTTCACTAACATGTTTGTTATATGTGTAGGTGTAATCACCTAAAAGTGGTATTTGAGTAATAAGAGTGCTACTTGAGATAACATATTCCTAGCTTAGCCCTAGACCTATTTTAAAGCCTTTTAGCACATTTTTCCATCCTTTGTGTGGACCACAGGCATCCTTAGTCAGTTAAAACATAGTCTCAGACCTTCATTCCTAGATCCTGGCCCTTTGTGCATATTAGCACCACATTAAGGACACTATATCCACATGGCACTAGTGTCCCCAACATGGTGCCAGTGTCTTTTACCCTACCTTTATCGAATGAATATATTTTTAAAAGTTAAACCCTCTTAAGGTCAACCTAAGCATATCTTATTATCTGCACAAGCTACATAACACTATACATACATGAATTTTAGACTTATACCCACTAGATGGAACTAAGATGCAAAATACCTATTCAAACATGAAACAAGTTGAGCAAAATCAAGGTTATTAATCCCTGTTCTACCTTAATTCTACATACTGCCATCTACAACTACCATAAGCTCATATTTTCCAAATTTCCAATCTCAAGCACACTCAAGGCATTCAAGTCCACTATCATTCTATCATCACTTGCACTTGCACCAACACTTAGGTGAGGAGAACTACATCGGGCTTGATCCCTTTTTAGAGTATTGGTATGTAGGTAACTCTCTTCAGAGTGGGGTGTTGAGGATGTCCAACCTATCCTACTAACAAACACAAATCTTTAGCTCATGCCTTATAAGGAGGATTAGGTTTTGCATTATAAATAAACTATTAAAGGCGCAATATAGAGTTTTAGACTTCGTGCACACATGAACAAAACCTAGAAATACAGGCTTAGGTGCACCTAGAATTTAGGAACAATCCTGCACAGAGGACACTAGTTCCATTTTCAAGACACTAGATCCATATGACACAACTTTCCAAGTATGGCACTATTGTCTAGGAGAGGATCTAACATAGGGATCTAGTTGATGACACTTAGACCTATTCATATCTCAGTTATCAACACTCAAATCTTCTACATTAGGTGTTTTCTAGATAAGTCTTTATTAACACATATTTATTACTATTTTTAGAAAGTCAAATAAAATTGAATTTTTTAACAAATTAGTGGTTATTTATTGCATATTATTTCACTAATTTAGACTACTCAACCCTTTAATCAAACATAGGATTTACATAGCTAAACCCTAAAAGGTTAAAACATTTGGTGAAATCGAATTACTTTGAATATTGCTTAAAACCCTAGTTTACCTTCTCCAAATTTTTGTACACTAAATTAGGGTTACAAACTTGTGTTTTTCTAATTTTTTGGCATAACCTAGCTCATTTAATCAATCTCACATTAGGGTTTTATTTATTTAAATATAATTTTAAATTTTGCAAAACAACCCTAATTCAAAAAAACCTAACCTTAAATGCTCTTAGGGTTTATATCCTTTTTTTTTTTAATTTTCATTAGCTACTTTAAATATTTCATATTTCATATATTCTATTTTAGCAGCTCTATTCCAATTTGTTTATGATATGCCATCTAAAAAAGTCATATCTCTTCCATTAAGAAGTGCTAGATTAGGTGGTAATCTTATAAAACATATTCAAATTCCTACTATTTAAGCCTATAACATGGATAAGGAACCTGTCATAACTCCATATATGCATCCTTCACACCCTAATCATGTGGATTTCAATGATAATGCATCCAAATATGAACAATACAATCAAGAGCAAGATGCCATACACATTGAAAATCAAGACACTCTCCCTCCACTTAATAATGATGACATGATTATCAACAAAGATGAGATATTATAGGGCTTCAAAGATAGAATTTAGGAAAAACCCCTTGATCATGCACAAATCCTGCAAGATATATTAGAAATCAAGAACAAAAGAAACAATTGTCAATCTTCAACTCTCCTAGCTAATAACATTTTTACACCTACAATGGGGCCAACTCAACTAGCATAACCTAAAGTTGTAATTAAACAACCTTTATTGATAGTTTCACCTCTTGTGGTTAGTTCCTCCATTGCAAATTTACAATCCCTCGTGCATGAGATTCATACTCTACAGGCTAAGGTGTTACATCTTGAGAAGGGAGCCATTAGGCCATCACATGCCTTGGATTCTAATATTATCTTACATACACCTTTGGCACATCACATAGTGGTAACTCCCCTACCATCCAGTTTCATGACACCTAAGCTTACATTATATGATGGCAAGGGTGAACCAAACCATCATCTCAAATCTTTTCATGTAGCATGTTTGGACTACGTGTTCAATAATTAGCTTCTCACGAAACTGTTTCCACACAGATTAAAGGATTATTCCCTATAGTGGTTTTATGATTTACCAAATCAATCTATCACAACATTCAGTCCTTTGGCCGACATGTTTTTATCACACTTATCCATCAATATCAGTGACAAGGTATCATATTCCCAAGTGGCATAGTTGAAACAAAATTCAAATGAGCCTATTGTAGATTATGTCTTACGATATAATACTATATTAGCCAAACTGACTAGATCCATGTTAGACAGAGAGCTTCAGGACATATTTAAATAAAGTCTTTTACCAACATTACACGAAGCTATCTTTTCAATAAGTTTTTTTTATTTACAGTTTTTTGCCACACATTAAAAGAGAGGTTAAGATTTTATCAATGGGTAAACTCAAGTATAATAATGGATTAGAATCAACTGTTAAAAGTTAAAATAAGCCTCTATACAAGATTAGGGCCACTAAGAACAAGAGTGATCAAAAGGCCACAATCAACACAACTTCTGGGCCATCTCCTAGATTGGTTTTAACCACTCCCCAACGTCAAATCTTCACCAACCTTCCAGAGACACTAGCACAAGTTTTACAACAGATCTTGGAATGCAATGTCACATCTTTCCCTCCCATTAAATATGTTGATACAACAAGACCTCTTCCAAATAACTATGATTCTAAATACTGAGTATCAAAGGGAATCAAGCTATACAATAAAGAGATGCATAATCCTAAAGTATAAGATACAATATTTGATCGAGGCTAACATTATTGATGTGGGCACACCCACAGAGGCATTGAAAACACAACAAATAGAAGCTATGGTATTAAAGATATTCTCATATTCATTTCCAAAGTACACAAAAAATTTGGTAGGGAGCACATCAAGTGTTCACTACACATGCCAGGTACATCCACCACCAACTTCATATCATACTATTACAGAGGAAGCACACCCATTACACAATATTATTGGCATGTACCATACTATAGTTCCACTTAGACCACTCATCACATTCTCAGAGTAGGAGTTTGTTGATGATGATACATATTTACATGCACTCTTTATATGAGCATACATATATCATCATCTTATCTAAAGTTTTATGGTTAACAATGGGTCAAGCATTATCATGTGCACTATAACACTTTTGCATCATTTGGGGTACTTAAATTAGGATATATTTGCCATAGACATAGTCATTGGTGGATTTAATGGTCATGTTCAGAGCTCCATTAGGGAAATTATGCTTCCATTACAGGTTGGACTAACACATATAACCACTTGGTTCCTAGTAGTACCTAGTGCATGCATGTTGGATATGTTATTGGGTAGGCCATGGTTACAATAGCGTCGAGTCATCCTGTCTATAGTGCATAAATGTTTGAAATACATACATGCAAATCAAGTGGTCAAAATTGATGGTCTCTCATATGAGTATCCTCTACCCATCCCATAGGCAGTTACAACATAGTCACCAGTTACAATTCTAGCACCATTACCAGTTATAACTTAGAGTATAACTCCTATGCATAAATCATATATTTCAATAAATCCACTAGTGCAAGTGAGTTCTACTCCTATGGTATCGAATGTACATGTACTCTCCCATAGAGACCATTATTAGATATACCTTTGCATTAGAGATATGTCATAGATTATAGAGGACCTTCCTTTACTCAATTTATTATGTGATCAATATTATTGGGTTCTCAGGGTTCTCAGCATAGGGTACTTATGTCACCTACAACTTCTTATACTAGATGGGTTCTTAAGACCCCTATAGTTCATAGGTCATCACAATTAATGCCACTGATTCATAACACCACTACACAGGCATATACAAACATAGATTGCTCACTATAACAGATTATGGGATCACAATTGCCCTTTCACATAACACACAAAATCATAATTCCCTTATTTGACACAGGTCATAGTGATAGCGAATCTCCCATGAGACTCATCATTTAGTATGGTTCCTACCCACCTGTACATACTTTTTTCTCTCTTGATCCTTGTACATAGTTTATTTCCATTTGCTTATACATATCTTATATACAAAAATTAAAAAAATAATATAACATTCTAAAACACAAAAACATTTAAATATTACTCAAAAAACACAAAATTTGTAAATTGTATGCATTGTTATGTTTAAATTTCTTATATTTTCCAAACAATACATATGCTAACTTTCTTAGTATAGTCGGTTTTATCATACATACATGATTCTCTTGTTCTTGTCGAGTGCTTGCAGATTGCTTACCAGACTCATGTCCACTACACCAATCCAAACTTGCTATCATCTACCAACTAGGGGCATATACATCAATTTAGGATTATTCATTTGATACATCCATGCACTTGGGGGCACCTTATACATAGTTTTTATTACCAGGTTCTATTCTTATATTCTATATATTATAGTTTACACATTGATATATCTTGATATTGATCATTGCTAATCATACTTAGATTTTTTGCCAACTATTACTAGTTTAGACTCAACATATATACATCCTAGCTCTTACATATATTTGTACTACATTTATGCACACTTTTATTTCTATATTTCCTAGTTTAAACTTGATTGTATTCTCTATGGTTCTTTTATTTGAGGGCATTTGAATATGCCATTATTATTTGGCTCCATGCCTCTTCTATTCATGTATGCCTTGGACATGTGCCCATGTCCCTTATATGTACTTTCCTGATTGTGTATGCAGACATTTAAACATGTCCTTTTATGTGGCTCTAAGCCAACTTGATTGTTGCTTACATATGTGGACATTTGAACATGTCCTTGTATGTCTTCTTTTCTCAAATTTAGTGATATGTGCCCGTGTCCCTTGTATTGTGTCCCTTTGGCCTATTTTGCATGCCTCATATGTTTTGTATGTATTATTTCTTATATGCATCATGGTCATGACACTTTTCTTTTATTTTTACACACACCAGTTCTCGATTCCATGAGGGAACTCATGCATCTACCCTTCCTACTTGGGTGCCATGATGGACATCATGCACCATCCCCCTAGGTAGCTACTTAGATTTATTGTTATATACATTGATTACATGTATCTTGACACTCTTGTGCAATGATAGACACAACATACATATTATATTACATATTTATGCTTAGATTCTCTTACATTATGATGTTATGTTTGCACATTGTAATGGATTATCACGTAGTTATCATATATGCTCTATGATTTAACCTTTTTGGGTTTAACTATGGAAAACCTATGTTTAAATTAAAGGAATGAGATGTCTAAATTAGTTAAATAATAAGCACCAATTTGTTTTATCATTTTCCCTTCTTTGACTTTCTAAAAATGGCAATAAATAGGCATAAATAAAGACTTAACTAGAAAATGATTGTCACGAATGATCTGGGTTCTGAAAACTGGGGTTTTGATAGTTTTGAGTGTCGTCAATAGGATTCTAAAGTTTGTTTCCTCATTGAACCATAACACCCCATATGGACAGTAACACCATGCTTGTGTAGTGTCCTTAGAGTGGAACTAATGTCTTCTTTGTGGGACTGTTTCTATTTAATGGGAATACCTGCACCTATGTTTTTAGGTCCCATTCTTGTGTGCATGAAACCAAGAGCTTTGTGTTGTTCTTAGAAAACCTAATTTAGTGTGCAAACCCTAATCCTCCTTACAAGTATGGAATTATCAATAATTATGTGTTTATTAGTAGGATAGGTTGGACATCCTCAACACCCAGCTATGAAGAGAGTTGCCTACATAACAATACTCTGAAGAGGGATCAAGCCTGATGTAGTTCTCCCACCTAATGCTTGATGCAAGTTCAAGTGAATGCTAAAATTAGAGTTGACTTGGATGCCTTGAATTTGCTTGAGCTTTGAAATCTTTGGGAACTGGGCTTAGGGTTGATGTAGATGGTAGTATGTAGAAGTAGGGTAGAATAGGGATCAAGTACCTTAATTTTGATCAACTTATATTTGGTTTGAACATGATTTTGCATCTATTTTCCATTTAGTGAATAGAGGTTAATTAGACTTGTATTTATAGGGTTCTATAGTTTATGCAGATAAAAAAATATGCTTAGACTAACCTTAAGAGGGGCACACATTTAAAAAAGTATCCATTGGGAAGAGTTAGGGCTAAGGACAGTAGCACCCAATTGGGGACACTAGTGCCATGTGGCTGTATGTCCCAAATGTGGCATTAATGTCCACTTGGTAGACTGCTAAACAAGTTGGGTTGGGATCTGGGATGATAGTTTTGGGACTATGTTTTGACTAATTGTAGGTGATTATGGTTTGTTCAATGATAGAAAAAGTGTGTCGAAGGCTCTAGGATGGGTCTAAGGCTAATTTATGAATAGGGAAACTCAAGTGACACTCTTAACATCCAATTACCACTTTTAGGTGATTACACTCTGACTAACACATTTTGTAGAGTTATTTCTTTTGAGTATAGTTATTGCATAGGTCAACAACTACCCTCAAAAGAGGGGGCATTTACAAGGGTTTATCACATAGATCAAACTTATACATTGCATTCACAGAACATTTTTCAGTACACATGATCTATTTCATAAAATTAGACATAGGTAAACATAGGAAAATCAGAGAATCAAGAATCAATACAGTGACTCAGATTTCAAACTAGATAAACATTAGCATCTAGATTGGGACATTAGTACCACATGGTGCTATTGTCCAAGACATGGCACTAATGTCAAGTATCCCCAGTTTTAGGGAAGTTCTAATTAGCTATAATAGTACACCAGATACAATACATGTTTGCATAGATATAACTACATATTTGACAGTTATGCTCAGATTCATACTAGTTCAGCTCAAATTCATATTAGTTGCTCAGATTGGGGGAATCATTCATGGTATGATCATTCCCATATTCAGTTCAGATACTTAGAGGTAATTATTAAAACTCAGTCCAAAATCAGTATATAAATATCAAATTGGGGGCATGCGCATGACACATTGTTTCCATATGCTTAGTTACACACAAGTTGATCAGATGGAATGAAAAACTCCATGTCATTCTCTATGTTGTATACACTTGAAATCATATTTTAGGTTGTCACTAGTTTCATGCCTTACTCCATCTATAGTGGTTGGCATTATTGAGTGGCCCAAAACCACCTAATGTACCTAAGTGGGCACAAAGCTCATATATATAGTTAGATATACCCAATTAGATATTTTCATCACTTTGCACAGTTCGATTTTAGATGCATCTACTAGACATGGGTGGGAAATGATGGATTTATAACCTATTTGAGTTCTTGATCCACCTACATGAGAGGGTTGGATACACTTTTAGTCCAATCCAAGTTATTCACATGTCATGTTCCACCAAGCAGGGGTGGGCAATGATGGATTCAAAACCAAATTGAGTTCTTGAGCCACCCGCACATGAGGATTGAGCAAGATAATATCTATATCCAATATATTCAATGATTTGATCACTATATATACATACACACATAGGTTGTCACCAGGTTCATGTATTGGTTCAAGCACCCAATGAGGTGTATTCATTCATTTCCTCTTTCCCATCTCTTTACTAAGCTTTACTCAGTTACTTCTTTATTCAGTATAGTCTCTTTCTTTTAATATCTCTTAAGTAAGGTTTGATTTTTGCATGTTTCATTACAAGTTATGCTTTGGATCATGCTTCACATACTCAGACCCAACTTCACATACTCAAACTTAGCTACACAGGCTTCACTTCCTAGGTAAGTTTAGGTACGCTTCTTTTACCTTTATACTAGTCATTTCACTTTGTTGTATTTCTAGCTTAAAAGGGGGGAAATGTAATCACCTAAAAGTGGTATTTGAGTGATAAGAGTCTAATTGAGACAACCTATACTTAGATTAGCCCTAAACCTATCTTAGATACTTTTATCACACGTTTCTAGCCTTTGTGCAGACCAGTTTAGGTATCCCTATTCAACTTAAACACAAACTTAGACCTTCATTCCTACCAGTTGGACATTAGTGCCACATTAAGGACACTAGAGCCACACGGCGCCAACATGGCACTAATGTCCTTTACCCTAACTTTCTTGAATGGATATATTTTCAAAATTTAAACCCTCCTAAGGTCAGCCTAAGCATATTTTATTATCCACACAAGCTACAAAACACTATAAATACATGACTTTTAGACCTCTATCCACTAGATCGAATTAAGATGAAAAATACTTATTCAAACTTGAAACAAGTTGAGGAAAATCAAGGTTATTAATCCCTATTATGCCATACTTTTGCATACTACCATCTACAATTTCCCTAAGCTCATATTTTCCAAATTTCTAATCTCAAGCACACTCAAGGCATTTAAGACCACTGTCATTCTTAAGTCATTTTCACTTGCACCAAAACTTATGTGGAGATAACTACATCAAGATTGATCCCTCCTTGGAGTATTGATATGTAGGAAACTCTCTTCACAATGGGGCGTTGAGGATGTGCAACCTATGCTACTAACGAACACACATTTTTAGCTCATGCCTTACTTATAAAGAGGATTAAGTTTTGCATCATAAATCAAATATTGCAAGCATGATACAAAGTTTCTAACTTCATGCACACAAGAACAAAACCCAAAAACATAGGTGCAAGTGCACCTAAAATTTAAGAATAGTCTTGCACAGAGGACACTAGCACCATTTTCACAACAATAGAGCCACATGACACTATTGTCCAAGTGTGGTGCTACTATATAGGAGATGAAATGACATAGGGATCTGATTGATGACCCTTAAACCTATTTGTATCTTAGTTTTCAACACTCAAATCTTCCTCTAGGTGTTTTCCAGATAACTCTTTATTTTCATATATTTGTTACTATTTTTAAAAAGTTAAAGAAAGTTAAAATATATAACAAATTAGTGTTTATTTATTGCATATCATTTCACTGATTTAGACTGTTAGGTTGTGGAGCTAAAAGCTTCACTGATGCAGACATGGAGGAGGTTGCAGGAGAGTTGCAGAGTGTCACAGAGACTGGCGTTGGTCTGGCCAACCGACGTCGGTAGGTTAAGACAGGAATGCAACCAACATCGGTCAATCGACCGGCGTCGGCGATCCCCAGGCGGACAGGGACCGACGTCGGTCGCCTGTGTGGTTTGACTGCAAGCTTATTATGGGCAGTTAACTAACGAACCAAGTGTTTGCATGATTAGAGCTATTTTTAGACTGAGAGCTACGGATCTAATTATTGTAATTAGATGTCTAATCATTGTTTGGATGAGATCTATATAATAGACTCATGGTTGTATTGGAAAAGTGTTCTAGTTTGAGTTGAGCAAAGTTAGCTCCTTCTGTGTGTGAGGTGAGCAAGGGTGTTCCTCTTAGTTCCACAGCAGTACCAAGGTGGGTGTTGGTTTTGGAGAGTCAGTAGGATTCTTCAGGTGTGTAGGATCTTGGTCACAGGTGCATGGCCTATATAGGAGATCTACATGGTAAGTAAGATCATTGATCTGCAGGTGTATGTGTGTACAAGGTCAAGGTTCACATGTGTGCAGAACCAAGTTGATTTGTAGGTGTGCAAGATCAGATAGGACAGCAACACAACAGGGAGCAGAATCAGGCAGGATCTACTTGGAGTATAGGTGTGTACTCAGATAGAGCAAAGAGGAAGGCAAGGGAGTTCCTTCCATAAGTATGGTCTGTTGAGGTGCAGGTTATTACAGGTTCATGGGAGATCTACTTGAAGTACTTTGAGTACTTGTGGAGTGCGTGGAGCACTTGTGGTGTGCGTGGAGCACAGGAGGTGAACACCAACTCTGTGTTTGAGTTGTGTGTTGGGACTTGAGAGAGAGAGCTTTGAGGAGAGAATTACTGTTCACTTGAGGTGTGGCAAGCCTCTGAAGAGGTGGTGGAGAAGAAGTGGCATCTTATTTATTGTATTCTTTTCTGTATAAGTATTAATATAAGTTGTGTATTGTCTCTCATATCATGTGTTATTCTGAATTCTAGTTACTTGTGATTCTGGTTAATTTCCGCATATTAAGTTGCTTGATTTGGTAATCAACTGTATGCTTTCGGTGTTTCGCCTCCTGACAAGTGGTATCAGAGCTAAGGTTGCAAGAAGCAGGTTTTGTGTTTGGTTACAGGGCACTCTCAGGGGTTTCTGATCGAGTGGGAGTAGAGCAATGGCAGATGAAAGTAAGCTAAGAATGGAGGAGTTGAAAAGCACAGATGGTCACTCACGGTCCTATGGAAAGAAAGAGTAGGTAAAAGAATATTGTTGGTTGGTAGCAGATCAGCATGAAGGAACTGAAGATGCAGATGTTGCAAGTGTTATTGCATAGGATGCTTTTAGAGGTTTCTTGGATAAAGTTGAATCTTGGATAAAAGATTCGGTTGCCTCTTTCCATGCAGCCCCAGGTAGAGGAGCTGGTGAGCCTTGCCAAAGAATTGGCAAAGGGGAAGTAAAGCTGAAATTACAGGTGGCCAACACACAGGTGTTGATGAGGGTCATGCAGGTCCCAGGTTTGGAGATATGGCTAATTTCTTTAGAAAGATTGGGTGATGAGAGATGCACAAGAACTCTCACAGCGGATGCACTTGAATTAGCTGGTGGTAAGAAAACAGGTACTCTTTATCTACTTGTTTATATTACTGATTCTTCTTCTGTTGCGGAGACGTGGCTTCGTAGGCTTGGTCACATGAGCAGGGAGGAGATGCATGTTCTTAAGCGGATGACAGATATATTTGACAGGCTTAAGAACTGGAAAGCCTTGGTGTTTATGGAGGAGATGGCGGACAGAGACCAGTGGATGGTGCTGGATACCTCTGAGTAGAGCAGTTTGGACATGGGTTTTGATTCAAAGGAGCTCGTGGGTAAAAAGTCATCACTCACAGGCAAACACAGGTACCAGCGTCGGTCAGGAGGAACCAGCGTCGAACAGACAGGTGCCGATGTCAGTCATGTGCAGACCGAAGCCGGTGATGTCGGGCAGGGTAAGACCGACGTCGGTCAGTAGGACCGATGTCGGCAGCAGGTAAGATCGATGTCGGTCAGGAGGACCGATGTCGGCAACAGGGACACTGACGTTGGCAGGGTCGGTAGTTAGGGACAGATGCATGGGAACCGTTGTCGGTCAGATGCAGACTATGGAGTGACTGAGGTCGGTCACTGTAACAGATTTTGGGTGGACAGTGAGCTGTCAAGGAGTCTCAAACACCCATATGGAGGACTGAAGACGTAAGTAGGCCCTCAAATTCATTGTTCCTCTTCTTTATACTCGTTGCTAATTGTAGAGCAGGAAGGATCCAAGAAACAGGTGGGAGCATGGCATGGATATATTGCAAAACCAAGCAAAGATTTGGTAGTGTTGCCAGCTGATATGAAAGCACAGAGATGAATGGATACCTTAGTTGAAGAATAGAGTGAACGGACACGTGAGACGGAAGACCAGGTATATGGTCTTGGGGAGCTGCAGGACAGTGGGACAGGACTGACAGGTGGTACCAGATGGATGACAAAGCAGGGCTTTAGTCAAATGTCAGTATAACCATTGTGTTTGCCTTACCAGGTGGATGATGGTTGCAACATTATCTTGTTGCTGTATGTGGAGGATGAACTTGGTACAGGTTCAGACATACAGGGTTTTGCTGAGCTAAGGGTAAGGTTAGTTTAGTGGCATGTCATGAGGAGTTTGGAGCAGCAAAATTCTTTGACATGGGAGACATGGAGATCACAGGTTGATTTTGTCTCCAGTGGGAGCTGATGTGAATCAGGTGTTGGCAAGGTTCAGGATGCAGAGCCGGAGCACACTAAGGGCTGGACAGGTATAGTGTCTGAAATCACATGAGGTCTGGTATAGACCTGAGTATTCCCATGCAGTGGGAGTTGTCAGAGAGTTAGGAGCCAATTCGAGGAAGTGGGTTCTCAGGTATTTGAGAGGGACCAACAATAGGTATACATGCAGGGTCAGGACTTCACTACATGTGTTTGTAGGTTTGGATGTGGCAGGGTACTCGGATGACAGGAGGTACACCACGGGATGTGTGGTGGGTTGTCTTCAGGATTGATCTTGAAGAGGGATACAAACCAGGAAATAGATTAGACAGAGTACAGGTATAGGTACAATGCAGTTGTTTATCTCCAAGTGGGAGACTGTTAGGTTATGGAGCTAAAAGCTTCACTGATGCAGACATGGAGGAGGTTGCAGAGTGTCACAGAGACTGGCGTTGGTCTGGCCAACCGACGTCGGCAGGATAAGATAGGAATGCAATCGACGTCGGTCATGGATCGACCAGCGTCGATGATCCCCAGGCAGACAAGGACCAACATCGGTCGCCTGTGTGGTTTGACTGCGAGCTTATTACGGGCAGTTAGCTAACGAACCAAGTGTTTGCATGATTAGAGCTATTTTTAGACTGAGAGCTGCAGATCTAATTATTGTAATTAGATGTCTAATCATTGTTTGGATGAGATCTATATAATAGACTCATGGTTGTATTGGAAAAGTGTTCTAGTTTGAGTTGAGCAAAGTTAGCTCCTTCTGTGTGTGAGGTGAGCAAGGGTGTTCCTCCTAGTTCCACAGCAGTACCAAGGTGGGTGCTGGTTTTGGAGAGTCAGCAGGATTCTTCAGGGGTGTAGGATCTTGGTCACAGGTGCATGGCCTATATAGGAGATCTACATGGTAAGTAAGATCGTTGATCTGCAGGTGTATGTGTGTGCAAGGTCAAGGTTCACAGGTGTGCAGAACCATGTTGATTTGCAGGTGTGCAAGATCAGATAGGACAACAACACAACAGGGAGCAGAATCAGGCAGGATCTACTTGGAGTACAGGTGTGTACTCAGATAGAGTAAAGAGGAAGGCAAGGGAGTTCCTTCCATAAGTATGGTCTGTTGAGGTGCAGGTTATTGCAGGTTCATGGGAGATCTACTTGAAGTACTTTGAGTACTTTTGGAGTGCGTGGAGCACTTGTGGTGTGCGTGGAGCACAGGAGGTGAACACCAACTCTGTGTTTGAGTTGTGTGTTGGGACCTGAGAGAGAGAGCTTTAAGGAGAGAATTATTGTTCACTTGAGGTGTGGCAAGCCTCTGAAGAGGTGGTGGAGAAGAAGTGGCATCTTATTTATTGTATTCTTTTCTATATAAGTATTAATACAAGTTGTGTATTGTCTCTCATATCATGTGTTATTCTGAATTCTAGTTACTTGTGATTCTGGTTAATTTCCGCATATTAAGTTGCTTGATTTGGTAATCTACTGTATGCTTCCGGTGTTTCGCCTCCTGACATAGACTACTCATGCCTTTAATAAAAAATAAGATTTACATAGCTAAACCCTAAAAGGTTAAAATAGTAGGAAGGCAAGGAAGACTATAATTTATAAGTTGGGGTAGCCACTTTAGCAAATAGGGATATATCCCATTTCATGTTCAGTAAGTAATTCAAATATTGAAGATTATTGTTTATCAAAGGGGAATAGAAGAGTTGTAAATTCTGAAGGTGGGAAACCACTAAAGTATTGGGGAAACCATCTAATCTCATGCTTCAAAATCATGAAAAATTCTAAATTTTTAAAAAGGAATAGGCCCATAAAACACTCAATTTTTTTTTTGGTGTGAAAACTCAGGTGGTTACATGCATCAAAGGTTCTAAAATATGTGAGGCAACAAATTATGAAAATGATGATGAAGTTAATTCTGAAAGAAGTGTGCAAAATCAGCTTTTTATATACATAGGAAATTCTATTTTTTTCATATAATACAACCCCTAGTGAATTATGTAAATGAGGAAGAATTTCAGCTCTTCACGAGTGATAAGAAGTTGGGGTTTGCAAAGGAGGAACAACTCTTCCAAGGTATGGAATTTTGGCTCTTTTCAGGTTTGATATATACCCCAAACATTATTAACTTTGTGTTAGGTTAGAAAGGATTGAATTTGAATATTCAATTAAGTTTGGTAGAGCATGCAATGAAAAATAAAATTCATAAATATGAAATGAAGAGGAGTAAGATGACTATAAATGGTCTTCAATTCATGAGAAAAGGAAGAATTGATAGGAGTAGAACCATAGAGGGACAAAGCCATCAAATTTTATGTAGTCATGATGCATGTTGGAAGCATATTTGGAAGGAACACCATGAGGATAGACAATGGGATCTCATTTGGGGACCACGGTATGGTTGCTTAATTTTTCATGGTATGTACACACAAGGTATGCCTTCAAAATTGTCCAAAGTTATGGATTTCATGTAAGTTTTTGAGCCACACCTTTGGTATAATAAAGAAACTTTAAGGCATACTGAGAACCCTAAGGGGTATTGAGATACCTACCAAGGAAGCACACACTCCTAGGTACACATGCAAGGCAAATGATCATGATGGGCAGCCATAATATATTTTTTGATAATGTTGTTCACAACTATTCCAAACCCTCTAAGGTAAGTTGTAAACTTATGGCACTTTTTTTGAGGGTGAAGTGTATGAAGGAACTCCCAAGGAATGAAAGGGGAGTAAGTAGCTTCAAAATTTCTTGCAAATCTAGGGTTGCAAACTCTAAAAACAACCTCACATATACCTTGTGAAAACTTGTTGTTGGGGTATTTTTATCCAAAATGGTAGAATACATGAATATGAGGATGAAGGAATGGGTTATAGCCATGTTGAGTAACCTTCTAGCCTATAAAATAGGTAAATTAATGATTTTGAAGGGTAGTTTTAAAGGTACTAACAATTGTTCCAAGTTTAGACATGAAAGGTACAACCATGGCAATCACTTATTGAGACAAATAATGGTAAAATAATGTTGTTCCAACACTTCCAACTCACGTGGACAATATTCTTCTCATAGGTATAATAATGAAAAGCTTCAGAATAGGGTTTCCTTTCCTTGGGAAGAGGCTACTTGAGGGTTTTGCATGAAGTGAATTGTTGGGACAACTCCATGGATGTTGTTATTGATTAAGGATGAGTAATTTTGAGTTGGGAGGATTATCATGTCCCCATTTTGGACATAAGAGTGAAAAAGGAACCTTAGCCTTATCCTTTGGTGTTTCCCTCAGGCTAAGGGAAATGGGACTTAAAAAGGGGGCACTAACTTCTCTTCAAATTATAAAAAGATACCTTTTGGTTATGTTGTTCTAATTTTAAGTTGAGGAGGGGGATTTTTGAGTTAATGGGGCTCATATAGGCCTTAAGTAATTTTAAAAGAAAGTCAAACTTATAACATTTTGCACTTTCTCTCCTAATAGAGTACTCAACTTAAGGAGTAAGGTATATAAAGAGGATTATGATTCATTTGAAAAGGTTATGCATATTATGCTATTTGAATTTTTGAATCTAAGCACGAAAATACTTGACCAAGGAGGTGATGATAAAATGTTTCGAAGGTTTAAGAATGAAAACCCCTATTCCTCATCTAGTGCAACACTGGTTAAAGTGTTATAATTGATCATCAAAGGTATAATTTATAGTTTGGACACTTCCTAGGGTGTGGTAATTTGCTCACAAAGTGTGGAGACTAGGTCAAGGAGTGTGGCGACTTGGTTTAAGGTCATTTGGCAAGGGTTTAAGGCTATTTCCAAGGCAATGAATAGGTTTGTGTGTTGAATATCCATTTCAATAGGGCTATGATACATTTGGAATCTTGGAAACACTTTTCTAGGGTTTGGTGTGTTGACATGAGCAATTCATTATTTAATTGTAGTTGGGCAACTTGATTGGGAAGCCTAATTGAGGGTTTATTATGCTATTTCAAGCCTAAATAATATTATGAATTTTCCTATAATTAATTATGTAGTTATTCCTATTTTTAAGAATATTTTCTAGCATATTTAGATTGGAGAAAAGCATTAAAAAATTAGTATTCAATTCGTTGTAATTTTCCAGCATGTGGTACCAATAGGGCTAAATTGGTTGAATGATTTAATGCCCTAAATTCAATGGAATATTTGCTAAATTATTTCTAAGGTTTGATAATATTTATTAAAAAAATTTGAAGGTTTTGAATAATAAGGGTTTGCAGTAAAAATTTGTTTTGGCTAGGGTTTGGCAGAAATTCTAGGTTTCAATATTTTATCCTATTTTGGGATATTTCAAATGTTTTCATAAACCTCTTTTGTTGTTCTTTTTCCACACATCTTAGGAATGTTCCATCAACTCCTTTCTTGAAAAGTGTATCATTCCATAATTTGTCAAACCTCAGTGTTAAAGTTCTCTTTTGTTTTACATTAAGATGATAAGGAACAAGCGGTATTTGAATACCACTCATCCAACGACCCAATGAAAAGAGACATAGAGATATTTTTTCATAACCTATTTTTATACCTTTTTTGGGTTGTTCTCATCTATCATTTTGGAATAAACCCATTCCTTGAACTAACTTAGTGGGTTTGATATCCAAGTCATATTCATGTACTTTGGTGATCCAACCTCACCTTATGAAACCTAATTCTTTACAAGTTAGAATTGACTTTACAGTTATATCTAAGACCATCATAACTATATGGGAATCTTGAACGTAGAACCTAAATTGTTTGACTAATTTCACCATGACATAGGCATGTTTTTCCAAAAGATAAAACTTTAGTTCATGATCTTTGAGTCCATGTCTCATAAACACAATTGGAAATTCTATTTTTTCATCATTATTTTGCACCAAAATTATTGTGAGAGTTTGTTCAGATGCATAATTATAGATTATAAAATCCATCTGGAAGTCATGACATACTAAGACTAATGCCTTTACAATAGCCACTTTGATCTCATTAAAAGCCCTATTACCATTAAAAGTCCATTTGAATAAATCATTGCCTCACATCATCTAAGCAATGTATCTAGTAAGTTTAGCAAAATCAGGGATGAACCTTCATAGAAAATTCACCTTGCCAAAGAAAGAATGAACTATAATTTTCTTGTTGGTAAGGATAGTTGTTGGAGACCTCTCTCTTTCTAGATCGATCTCTATTTCTTCTATTGAGACAACATGACACAATTTTTTCCACTTTGTTACAACAAAGATAGGATTGTTTAGGATTCAAAGAGATGTCATGTGACATGCATCTATCAAACACCATTCTTAAATGATCATAATGATCAAATCTTCTCTTTGATAACATTGTAAGATTATCAAGATGGACTACTATGATTTTTTTTCATGTCTTTGATTGTGAGAGCCATCACACTTTGAAAAGTGGCTCATGCATTAAAAAAACTAAGAGGCATTCCCAAGTATGCATATGCACCCCAAAGAGTAGTGATCTGGATTTCAGATCTAGTGTATTAGTTATATCAGCTAACTACACCATTATTCTCAAGATGTAAATATGCTACTTGGATCACTTGTAAGACTTTTTAAAATAGTTATTTTCCTTATAGTCGCAAGTCAAGGGGCTAATAAAAATACAAAGGGGTTCACAATGATAAAATCAAATCTAGAGTGATCCAAATATCTTGGGAAGCCTGATTTCAAAGTTAAGAGTTTTATTGATATTTTGAACCGTTGATTTATGTAGGTGGTATTTATGCAACCATTGAAACTATTGATTCATGTAGGTAATGGTTGCACAATTGGTCCAATAGTTTCACAATCATCACAATAGTTTTGCCTAGAGGTAGAACACAAGTAGAGGAATGGTTACAAACATTTCCTTTCCCAAACACATGTTCATTTGAACTTTTTGAAGGGCCTCTCGTGGCTTTGCATATATGTTGGTGTCTATTGAAGGCATAGTCAATCAAAGTTGAATAGTGTTTGGTCAAAAATCAAAGGAGTGATTCTTCATGTACTTAATGAAGGTTCTCCTAACAATCTATTGATTGTTATGGTGTTGGAGAGAGTTATGCTAGTAGGGAAGTGTATCCAACAAGGGGGTAACATCTAGTCCAAGTTTTGGACAATATTATCAATGAAGGTAATTAATGGTAGTACCCTATAACTGGTAAAGAGATAACGGTAAGATGAATACCATCCCCTCACTCTTCTGGAGTTTTCTTTCCTCGAGTTTCTCTATGGTAACTTGTATCTCTTCCAATGTTTTATGACTTTAATTTTTACCTTATGTATGTGCGTTTCTCTCTTTAATAGGCCATCATTAGTTCCATTTAGCTTATTACACCATAAATGTATGTTTTGGGTAATAAAACTACAAGCATTAAAAAGTCTGTTAGATATAGTATAATATTTGTATTGATGAAATTATAGTGGAATCTCTACATGATTACGGATTAGATTAGTATCAGAGCTAGTTTAGTTCCATTATATGGTATTTGTGTGACTATGTTTGTAATTTTATGCCTGTGACCATAGCAACAAGCACTAGTGGTGAAGGTATCAGGGTTCTTTGCAACAAGAGATTTCCAAAAAGAAATGGAAAAGATAAATTAGAGGCATGGCCCATCCTGGTGAAGAAGTATCTACATCCAATGATAAAAGGTTCCATAAATTAGACAAGGATGTTTTTAGCATATCTCTATCCATGAGAAAGATAGATAAGCTTGATAAGTTGGAGTCCATTATGGGATTCTCATGATGCAATTAGGTGTTTCTATAAAAGCTCCAAAAGCAATCGAGGAGATGAAAGCTCTCGAGCATGAGAAGGTGGAAGGAAACACCCATACCAACTAAGCCCCACCACCATTCAAGTATAAAATAAAGATTGAGATTTAAGCATATAAAAGAGAGGTGAATGCAGAGAGGTTAGATCATTGGCTAGCCCAACTTGAGGTATGTTTCAATTTACATAAGAATAATGATAGTCAACAGATTTCTTTTGCAAGATTAAAATTAACTAGTCATGCTTTAACTTGGTTTGAAATTTATGTTCATACCTTAATTGTTAAGAAGCTTCCTCCACTTACTAGTGGGATTAATTTAAAATGTTGATTAAGAAACAATTCTATCATATTTGTTATGAGGAAGATAGATCCATGTATTGGAAATATCTTAGGCAAAGGCAAGGCCAAAGTGTGTAGGAGTATATGAGCGAGTTCTACAAGAAGGTAGTCTAAATGGACAAGGATATAATAAACCCACATTATAATGTATTATGTGGGTGGAATTCATAGCCATTTGAGGAGGCTTGTCCTCTTGGCCAAACCTATAGATGTAGATTAGGCTTGTTCTCAAGCTCATTAGTTAGAGTTGGACAAAAAGAAGGGTCCATCTACCTCTTCAAACACACCAAAAAAACAAGGTGGTTCTAAGAAAAAGGGAAAGGGAAATGGAAAAGTAAGCGTAATTCTACTAATAATTTTTCTCATAAGGATACTAAAAGACATTGTGGGCATAATGATGTTGATGGTCATTCATATGAGATTTGTTGAAAGTTGCATCTGTAATTACATTCATTCAAAGGCAAGAAGAAAAAGAAGGCTTTGACTTCCTTCCAAGGGAAAGAAGTTGGGTACAACTCCAATGTGGATGAGACATTATGTTTTACATCCATTCACAAAGAGATATGTTTGGTACAAATAGTGCTCAAGATAAAGATGAGCTTACAAAACTTTTCCATATTAAAGTTAAAATCAAGAAAATTAAAGTGGATGCTCTTTTTGATTCTTTCTCTCACACAAATTTGATAAACAAGGAGTCAATGAGTAAATTGGGTTTAGAAACTTACAATCATCCTAATTTTTATTCTTTGGGTTTGGTAAATCAAGGAATAGATTTAAAGGTGACCAAGTAATACAAGGTCACATTTGGTATTTATTAAAATTTCATTGATGAAGTCATGGTGGATGTTGTGTTTTTCGACATGTGTGGTGTAGTGTTTGGTAGCCCTTACATGTATATTTGGGATTGAATCTTCAAGAGAAAAACCAATCAATATCAATTGGTGAAGGATGGTGAGAGATAAAACATCAAAGCCTATATAAACAATTCAAAGATTTCTTTGGTAAGTGCCTCTCAAACCAAAACGTTGATTAATACTAGTGGGAAGCTTGCTTTACTTATTTTAAAAGATATAAAAGATAAAGAAGTAGCTTCACATAAGACTTCTTGTAGCATGTTTAATAACAAAGAACAAAAACAAATGGGAGAAATAGGGTAGCAATTCAATGGCTTTTTCCAAGAACCCATGGATATGCTATACATGAGGCCTATAGAGGATGAGATTCAATTGCTACTAGATTTTCCTCTTACAAATTTGGGTCTTTATTTGTAGTCCTTGGTGGATACCAATGAGGTAAAAAAATAATTGCAATAGTTGAATAATCAAGGTATAATCCATCCTAGTAATCCTCCATGTAGTTCTCTAATTATTTTAGTACCTAATAAAGACAGTTCATGGAGGGTGTGTGATGATTAGAGAACACTCGACTAGATAACCATTAAGAACAACTATCCTCTTCTAAGGATTGATGATATTTTGGATCAACTCCAAAATGCCAAGTATTTTACTAAGTTGGATTTGAGATTTGAGTATCACCAAGTAAAGATTAAAGAAGAAGACATATAGAAAACAACATTCAAGATAAGCCAAGGATTATATGAATGGTTGGTACTACCTTTTGGGTTGTGCAATGCCCCAAGCACTTTCATGCGGTAAATGAATGATGTATTGAGACCATTTGTAAATGTTTTTAAATTTTTTATTTGGATAAAATTATTGTTTTAAGTATAACTTGTGATGAACATTTAATTCATTTGAAATGAGTTTTGCAAAATTTGAAGGAGAACAAGTTATTG
The DNA here is from genome assembly GCA_037957365.1 of Torreya grandis. Lineage (NCBI taxonomy): Eukaryota > Viridiplantae > Streptophyta > Pinopsida > Cupressales > Taxaceae > Torreya > Torreya grandis. The sequence continues at coordinate 674,411 of JARHVA010004214.1, forward strand.
TTGAATGAAAAGAAATGTGAGTTTGCACAAAAATCACTTATCTATTTGGAGCATGTGGTTGGAGATGGGAAGTTGAGAATTGATCTGACAAAGGTAAAGGCCATCATGAATTGGCTTAGGCTTTCCACTGTGACCAAAATAAGAAGCTTTGTAAATACAATTCAATATTTGAGAAAGATCATCAAGGTTTTATCTTCCATAGTAACACAATTTCACACCATTACAACATGTATTAAGCCTTTTAATTGATATTTAAATAATAAGATGCATTTTTTGAGTTTAAAAATAATATTAGCATTGCTCCAGATTTAGCTTTACTAACTTACAACAGCCTTTTGAGGTAAAAACAAATGTTAGTAACTATGTTATGGGGGTTGTCCTATTACAAGGAAGTAAGCCCATATGCTACCATTCAGAGTTGTTCCATGGTGTAATTTTGAATTATTATACATATGATAAGGAAATATGTGTTCTTGTTAAAATGGTCAAGAAATGGAAGCACTACCTAGAGGGTAATGAAACCATTGCTCATAGGAATCACTAACCTCTTTTATATTTTCAAGCATGGACTAAACTTAAACAAGCTATACATTATATATGGATGTTTTTTTTGTAACAATTTAATTTGGTTATAAAATATAAGAAAGGTGTGACTAAAAAGTTAGTGAACACGTTATCAAGATTTACTTTGATTTCAACTATGGGAACCATAACCCTGCCTGAACCTTTTTTGCATGAATCTTATGTAGAAGGATACGAACATGATGTAAATTTTGGGGAAGAATTTATTCAAGAAGATAGACCCTAAAGTGCAGGATTTGAGCCCAAGGAGGATTATTATCTTTAACATATGTTGCTATACAATATGGGTAATCTTTGTGTGCCTCAAGGAGAAAGAGTTCAACGAAAGAGGTCAATAAATGAGCGAAGCACATACTTCAAGCGTTGCAAGATATTTTGAAGTTATAAAGATAATGTTAAGAAAATGATTATTAGTTATCACATGGGTTTGTTACTTTTTTATAATATTGTAATTGGGAGATATTATAGTTTGTACTTGATGAGTTGCTAATATATCCCACATAGAGATATTAGCCTAGATGAGAGTTTATAGGGCAATAAGAATATAAAGTGTGTTAGAATAGAAGTTGAGTAGTTGGTTGACTCCTTGATTATAGGATTTGCTTCTTCATATATACACATTCTTATTATTGAATAAATTATGTATTTATGATTGATTAAAATATTTGTGAGACAAATCTCAACTAGTTTCTATCACTGGTATCAGAGCGAGTTCTTTAGACCTCTTTGAACATTTAGGTCTTGGACACTAATAAGGGTTTTTAGTGTAGACCACATGCATTACCCTTTCATTTGATAGACCTTCATTCTTTTTGTCAATAAGTTTACAATATAGACCACTGTACATTTTGTTGGAAATATATATATGTGTGTGTGTGTGTGTGTGTGTGTGTGTGTGTGTGAGATTTGTGAACCAAACGCTACAAGTTCATTGCTCATAGGATTCACAAGATTTCACTATGACCTGGTGGTGTGAACATCAGCATGCAAATTAACCCTTCAAATAATCATATTTGTTTTAGCTCATGACATACAAGGCTTGCACATTAAACTTTGAACAACTATAGATCTTAAGCCATAAGATTGCCATAGAAAAATAATAGTTCAAGATGTGCAATGTACATTAAGGAAGAAAAGATCTTTTTTGGTCATGACTAAGACCTTGGATAATGTCAAAAAATAACATAAGAACCCTATAAATTACCTGTTTCAATGGTGATCATTGTGCTGATTTAACTCAGCTTACTCTTGGTGACTCAAGATTCAAATTGGTGAGCCCTCAACACCTATAAATTTAGGTTCCTTTGTCAATGCACAATGGTGGAGGTATACCAATATTCTCTTGTTTAAATTGATTCAATGATCTACCTCTCAAACTCTAGCATCGTCTTCCATCTCAAATCATTCTTTAAAGCCCCAAATCTGCCATAATTTTCTAAAGTCTTTAAAATAATTAGTGTTTGTCTTGTGAGTAGTTTAGGTCATTAGAAGTCTTGGTTTTATAATTATTTATGGTATTATTTTTTAGTTTCATTATAACAACATGAAAGATAAAATCTTTCCACTTTCACTTTCTAATCAAGATTTTGAACCACTTCGAAAGCCCACACAGGTCTATCAGGATTTGAGAAAGCCATCATAAGGCTATCAAAATATTGAACCTTTGATTTTCACATAAAGAGCTATAAAGATTTGAACATTTGAGTTGTACTAATGCATGCAGAGAACACATAAAGGGACTAGAGAGCACATAGAGGGACTATAGAGCATGAAGAATAAGGAACAAACAAAGTAGAGGGATCAAAAACAAAGGTGAAGTGCTAGAAGGAGTAGTATGGATGGTCATATAAAACATAAAAGCTTTGTTAGGATATAAGATTGATTTTATAGGTTAGTCTCAAAACTAAATCTTTGCGATAGACAGTGAGATTTATTCCCTCATATTTTTAGTAAATGGTTTTTATTGAAAAGTACATCATCCTTATTTGAATTGTAGTTTTGGTTATATTTTCCTCTGATTGGGACTTTGGTTTTCCCCTATGCTTGGACTTAAAATTTTTAAATTTTTGGGTACCACTTTGGTTGTCAAGACTTTTTTCTTGATTTGGACTACTCAGGGTAGTTTTTTATGATGCATTATTCATCAAACATTTTTGTCCAATTAGGTCTTAATTTTTTTAATATCATAGTGATAGTATTGATTGGGTTTTTTCACTCAAATAACTCTATACCATCTTAGCTATAAATTAGTGCTTATCAATATTTGTAGACCCGATTAGACCTAAGGAGTGTTTTATTGAATAGAGTTTGTGTATGCACCATATTCATGGTCAAATTTAATTGGTCCTTTTCTTTTATTATCAAGCTTGTTAGTGGTTTGGAATTTTTTTACTGATTTGGATATTTGATAAAGAGTGGACACAATGAATAGAGTAGAGAGTGGACAGAGTAGAGAGCAAACATAGCATAAAACCAAGTTTAATTTATCAAATAAAAAATTAAGAATTTCAAGATTCATAAACATATATTTTTCAATCAAACAAATTAAGTCATAAGCTACAAAGTAGAATGGTTGCCAAACAAAACATTCCACTGGAGGAGAACATGCCAAAGATGGATAACAAGATGTAATTAGTGGTCAAATAATCCCAAGTCCCACCTTTTGGAGACATGGTCTAATAAAAAATAATTATAGCACCCATAGGTACAGTAAAAAACCAACTAGTGCAAGCATATATACAAAACCATCTTAAAGGAGGAAACATTGGAGCATACAAGGTTAACACAACATCGGGATTTGTATATCCAGTGAAGATAGGGATCCCTCATAAGGCAAACCTATCATCACAACCAACTACAATGCTAAAATTAGCAATTGCATAGCTAATATATGTCAATGCAAAATAGTATTGGGGGATACTAATACATTGACAAGCTTGAGTAAGGACAAAAACTATAAAGAAACAAAGAATAAAAATAAAGGTGGTACAACCACATAAGTAAAAAAACATTAATTGTAAGGAGAATGTTGAGCTACAACTCATATAGACCAATTAGGACTAGAACCTAGGACCTTCCATTTATTATGAGAGTACTCTACCAACTAAGCTATTGGCCCCTCTATGTCCAGCCCATCATTAGTCTAGGTGTGGCTTATTTCCAACACCCTCCCCCCCGCCTTAATCCACACTATAGGCGCTTGGGGCTCATAGCCTTGCTATGATACCACATGTTGAGATATAGCTCATATGGACCAGGTAAGACTCAAATATAGGACCTTCCATTTGATATTGGAGTGATTTACCAATTGAGCTACTGGCCCTTCTATGGCCAACTCATCATTGATCTGGATGTAGCTTATTTGTAATAGAGAAACCATTGGCCTTGCATACTTGGGAACATAAAGCTCAATCAATACCTCAAACGGACCAAGAGAAATGAGTTAAAGATGATAAAAAATTAAACATATGAATCAAGGAAACACATAACATTGAAGTCAATGAGCATCAAGAAGGGATCCAAGATGGTGAGAAAATTTACAACCCTACAAAAACTCCACTCCTTTGGTCACCAAATCTCTATGTGTAAGAGCTAATGAGTCTGAAAGAGAGAGTAGAAGGTATGGAAGTAAGGGAGAAGGTAAAAGATATCAAATTTGAAGAGATATTTAATTGAAACCGAAGGATAGAAGAGGACAACAACATGCTTAAAGTTCAAGTGGTAAAACTTCAAAATCTTGTGAATATTAGATAACACAAATGACAAGCCCTAAAAAAACCCATTCACACTCCAAGAAGTGGTAAGTTAGGGGAGATGAAGTCAAATGAAAAAGAAATCAAAGAAGTCCAAGAAGTATTTCAAAACATGGAAGCAAGGGAGAATGAGCTAAAAAATAATCTATAAGAGGCTAAAACATGGGCATATGTAGTAAAGGAACAAGAGGCGAGTAAAAAGAGTTGATAAAAAGGTAAGTTAAGAATAAAATGATAAAATAAAGAGAACGTCATGATAAATTATCAAATATCATTATAAAAGGGATAAAATACTATGGAGAATAAGAGAATACAAGCAACTTGACAAGAGACTTCCTTACATACCAACTACAATAGAAGGGCCAGATTAGACAAGCAAGTAGAATTGGTAAATCAAGAGGAGGAAGATAGAGGCATATTTGGGTCACATTGGTGAACTTTGAGGACAAAACAAGAATACTAATAAATAGAGGCATATTGAAAGGATCACACTATTACATAGATGAAGACTTAACTTTCATGCAACTAGAAGAGAGAAACAAGGAGTGGTAAAAGGTGAAGGTAACAAGGAATGAAAGGAAATGGGCATACCTAAACAATGGGAAATCTTGTATTATAGCATGAAAAACTCAAAATAAATAAGGAATACGGCCCCCTGGGAATATATTATAATGGTGTGTTATAATTACAGAGGCTACCCTTTGAGAAGAGGACCCGAGCTAGGGCCCATAGCCAAGGACAAAGATATAATCATTTTGACCAAAACACATGAGCATGATGGGTGCACTACAATGGAGTTTGAAGGTACAAAAAGGCAATAATATGGAATAAAGCAACAAATGATAACAAAGGGTATGGAGGCATAATGGTGTTAATAAGGGAATCATGGGGTAGAAGTATCGTAATAAAAAAACAAGATGAAAATAAATAATATATGGATCAAAATCATATAAAATGAAAAAATCATTAACATTGTTGCATGTTATTTTGTACCCAATAATTCCAAATTCTATAAGAAGCATAATTTAGACTAGGAAGACCCATACTCATCCCTAAAAAAGGACATCTTAGCATATAGTAAGATTAGAGAGAGTTTGTTAATAGGGGACTCCAATGCAAGGATGACCAACAAGCAAGCAAACATTATAGCAAATAATGTGTATTTAGACATAAATCCTCTTTGGATGGTAAAAGAAAAAAATCAACAATAGAACAGGACTTCAAATGATAGACATGGGCTTATCACACACTTTGGAGAAGAACTACTAGGTTTATGTAGTATACATAGCTTAATTATTTGCAATGGCATGAGTAAATGGAAAAAATTAGGAAAATACACATGCAAGATGAACAAAGGGGAGAGTGTAATAGATTATGTTATATGCTATCAAAATTCTATACCTAAAATTTTAGAGCCAGAAGTAGAAGATTCTCTCATAGAACTTAAATATGATCACAACTCTATTTTTACAAAACTCCATTTACAACGAGACAATCAACAAGATACCACATTGGGGCCATTCAAAATAAGCCACCACCCAAAGGAAACATTCTCTTGACAGAGGAAAATAAGCAAACCTTTAGAGCGGCACTGATTAATAAGATATAGGAAGGGAAAAATAAGGGAATGCAAAAAAATGGTAAAAATTACACAAAAAGTGAGAAACTAATGAACACTATTCAATATGCACTAAAATTATGCAAGAGAGCCAAAACTAAAAAGAAAGAAAGAAATAGTTTCTCAAAAAAACTTGTCGTATGATGAAGAATGCAAGACAACCTGGAGATCACTGAAAGAACCAACAGGTAGAAAAAAAGTAAATAGGAAGGAAAATGAGCAAATGGTAAGGTCAAAAAGAAGAAGAGTATACTAGAACCCAAAGGACAGAGCTGATTTACTAACGAAAACATGAACCAAAAACATTTGGGAGGGAACTTTGTAAGGAGAAAAAGCAATTTGAGAATAACATAACAACATGGCAGTGGTTAAATTATTCAAAATATTTGTATGAGTGAGAAATTGAACAAGTCACACCTCCCATAATTGGTGTTAATGAAGATATTTTCACGATAGAAGACATCATACAAGGGATTGAAAATCTAGCAATGGGTAAAGCCTATGACATAGACAAATTATAAATAGAGCATCTAAGATGGGGGGTAGATATCATAGTGCGTCAAATTAGAGAATTTTTTATTGAGGTCATACAAAAAGGCTTTCCAATAGAATGGACAACTACATTAACCATACCTCTATTTAAAAGTGGAGATGTGTATAACCCCTCAAATTATTGAGCTATCGTGGTCAATCCATTATTTGCAAATCTATTTGCGAGTATGATTGAATGCAAAATCATTAGTTGGGCAGAGGAAAAAGGAAAAAGGGCAAAGGGACAAGTAGGTTTCAGGCCCAAATACTCCACTATCGACCATTGTGTTATGCTTAGACACTTAGTCGAAAAGGTGTGGGATAAAAAAGGAGATGCATATTGTTGCTTTGTTAAATTCAAAAAGGCATTTGACATAGTACCAAGGAAAAAACTATGGAGTAGAATACAAGAGCTAGAGGTCCCAACGCACTATAGGACAACAATTCACATATTGTATGAGCAAGTCAATACTAAAATCAAAACACAAGAAGGGCTATTTGAATGTTTTGGGAGTGATATAGGCATCAAACAAGGTTTCCATCTATCACCAAATTTATTTGGGATTTACATTGATAATCTAGAGGATTCGATAAACAATTTTGGAGGGGAGGGGGTCCGCTTGCCAATTTATGTGCTAAAACTTTTGATTTATGCTAATGATCTGATCCTAATGGAAGATATAATCCAAGATTTAAAAGACCATCTCCGAGCTCTAGAATTATTTTGTAAAGAAGTATGGATGTAGGGAAACACCAAAAAAACCAAAATTATGATTTTTTCAACAAAAAGGAAGGAGTGACACCCTGATTTCTAGTTTACCAAAGGGTATGTTGAAGTGGTGTTAGAATACAAGTATCTCAACCTTGACTTTCACAACAAGCTAAAATGGGATACTTTCAGGATGAAAAGAATACAAGGTGGTTAGAGAGCTTTCTACATGCTTCAAAATTGATGTAGAAATGTTGAGTTATGGGATTAGAAGACTACCAGGGTCTTATTTGGGTTACTTGTCACACCAATGATATTATATGGTTGTGAGGTGTGGGCTAGTGGAATAACAAGATTGAAATGGAGGCAAATTGAAAATATTCAAAAGCATCTAAGCACAAATAATTTTAAAATCAAAAACTTGGTCCCATATGAAAATTATTAGTACAGAAACAAGTACTTTCCCTTTAGAGGCAACCACTATGATCAGGATATTATGTTATTTAAAAAAAAAAAAAAAAGCATGAAGACTGACAGATGACGAAGGGCAAAAAAATAAGAAGAGTTTCATAGGAGGAAGAACACTTGGATGAATCAAAATCACAAGTGGATGAATAGATGGATATCAACCTAACTAAATGTCCAAATTGTAATAAAGACATCAAGAATTATGTGAATGAAAAATTTAAAATGGTAATGTGGAGGAAAAGGATAAGCAAGAAAAGATAACACTACATTTCAATGTTCAACCCAACTTACTAGCATAATGAAAAATCATATATAAGGCTGAAATCAATTTGAGAGAAAAGATTATAATTACTCAACTAATAACTGGTTCTCATAGGCTTTGGTATGAGACATGGAGATGTATGAATCCTAAGGAGTAGTGGGGCGAGAGGGTTTGTGTTCTTTTAACCATAGGGGTGGTCAAAATAAAGGAACACTTCACCCTTGAATGTCCTTAATATGCAAACATACAAGCCAAGTATGTGGAAAAATTAAGAGTTGGCTGCATGGTTGATATATTTGAGGAAGAAAGATTAAAAAGGTTGGGAGAGATGTTAATCTAGTTCAATAAAAGATAAAGTGTTTTAAAATATGCCTCATGTCTCAAGAATCACTAAATAATTGGAGCAATCGGTGATCCCATAGATCGTTCGGTCTCATGGATGTAATAAAAACCATTTCATTTCATCTAGTGTTCAAAACCATGAATTGATTTTAATTCATGGTTTATAAGTTGTATAAGTTATTTTTTATATTTTATAAGGTCATATAACTTATATTAATTTAGTATCAAAATTAATGAGTTTAGTCATCTATTGTTAGTATATGACCTTAAGTCTTGTAGATGATAAAGTTTGTTTTAGGTTTATAAAATTAATATCTTATAGTATTTTTTAAATTCATGTCTTAGTCTTTTTAATCAAAATTTAAGTCGACTAGGATTTGTAAGCAGTCTTATTATTTTAAATAACAAATAAAAAGTGTTTGTCATTTTAGTGTCATTGTAAAAAAAAAAAAGAGTTGTCACTTTTGTATAAGGACACATTATCGGTTGAAGTCGACTTCCAGTAAAAATGGAAAAAATGAACATAGTTGATAAGTTTGATGGAATCAACTTCCATACATGGTAAATTTAGATGTAGTTGTTGTTGATTAAAAAAGACCTTTGGGATATTTTTGATGGCATTGTTCCTCAACGCACAAATGTTAATGCACTCCAAAAATGGAAGGTCAAAGATAAGAAAGCTTTGGCCATTATTGGCCCCAGCTTATCAAATCCCTATCTACATCATGCGTACTTTAAAAATTCTTCTAAGGATATGTAGGAAACATTAAACATGCTATTAAAATATCAAGCTGATAGTGTTAAAATAACTATGAAACAAAAATTGTATGGATAAAAAATGGATGAAGGTGGAGATATAGTATCTCACATCAACAAATTTCAATCTCTCATAAACCAATCGGTAGGTATAAATGAAGAAATAAAGTAAAAATGATGCAAAATCTATACTCTTAAACAACATGCCTAACAATATGTCTAATATGGTGTTCACTCTAAGTAAGCTAAATCCAAGTTAAAATACCATTATATCAACATTACTTGATGAAGAAAATAAGATTAAAAATAATGTTGTAGAAGACGAAGATGCGCTAGTCACACAAAGCAAGCCAGGTACTTTTTATAGGAATTCTAAACATGTGCCCAAATCTAAAAGTGCAAAAACCAAATACATATGTTCTTATTGTAAAAAGCGAATGCATATTATTGTGAATTACAAACAAAGAGCACATGACTTCCTTGATAGAAAGTTATAGGACAAAGCCATGGAAACTAAAGAAAATGATTGGGAAGAATCCACCTCCCACTCCAACAATGAAGAATTTTCCCATCCAAGTGATTAAGATTATGTGTACTAAATATTTATATGTATGTGTATGTGTGGTTTTTATTCCCCCATGTGACCACTAAGGGGGGGAATGTTGAGAAAATGCTTATTACTTCTCACATGGGTTTGTTAGTTTGTTAGAATATTTACTAATATTGTAATTAGGAGATATTATATTTTGTACTTGATGAGTTTCTAATATATCCCACGTAGAGATATTAGAATATGAGAGTCTATAGGGTAGTACAAATAGTAAGCATGTTAGAATATGAGGTGAGTAGTTGGTTGAATCTTTGATTATAAGAGTTACTTCACTATATGTATGCATTCATCTTATTGAATAAAGTGTGTTTATGATTGACTAAAATATTTGTAAGAGAAATCTCAACCAATTTCTATCAGAAAGTGGCACATTTATAGAGGTATATTTACTAGCTAAATATGCAAAATGATGTTACAAAGTTAATAAGAGGATGTGTATTGTGTAGTACAAGTGAGCCTAGTAACATGGAGTTGGGTTTGTATATGCCATTACCGGTTCCTTCTTAGCTATGGGAAAGCATTTCCATGGATTTTTAGGAGGGTTGCTTATGTCTAAGGAGGGGCATGACTATTTGTTTGTAATCATGGACTTATTTCATAAGATGTGTATTCTTATTCCTTGTAAAAGATCCTAAAAAGTAGTGATACAACTAAGCTATTTTTTATTAATGTGTGGGTTCACTTTTGATTACCTAGATCTATCATTTCCAATAGAGATTCAATATTTGTTGCCAAATTTTACTCTAAATTATGGAACAAAATGTATACAAAACTAAAGGGGTCCATCACCTTTCATCCATAAACAGATGCACAAACCAAGGTAGTAAATAGAATAATGGTGCAACTATCAAGAGGGTATAATAGGAACCATCATAAGACTTGAGATACAAATTGGGTGTCTATTAAACATTCCTATAATAAGGCATTGCATTCATCTACCAATAAATCTCCTTTTGAAACTTATTTTGGTTACTTATCGCAATTTGCATTTAATGTTCTTTTGGGACAACCATACACATGAAATGGGAAAGTGGATCCTAAGATCCATAAGGATAAAATATTCATTGAGAAGATTCAACAAATTAACCTCCAAGTGCAAGGGAGGTGGGATGAGTCACAAGCAAATACAAAGCATTCCATGATCAACTTAGGACTAAAGATAACTTCTTTATTGGAGATAAGGTATGGTTGTATTTGAGTAGAGAAAGGATCTAAGGTAAAATTAAGAAGCTCAAGCCTCTTAGATATGGTCCATTTGTCATTTTAATGCAAGTAGGTAAGAATGTTTTCAAGCTAGATTTGCCTCCGTATATGAAAATATATTTAGTTGTCAATGTTGAAAACTTACATCTCTTTGAGCCTTCAGTGTTAGTGAATGAAGGAGATCCATTATTATTTTCTATTGAAGACATTTCCCTTGATGCTTAGCTATAATTGGAGAAGGATTTTGTGCTACAAAAGGAGAGGACAATAAGAAGAGGAATGCAAGAGCACTAACAAATTGGGTTAAAGGGTCAGCTACCCAATAAAGCTAAATGGTATTCCAAATAGGAAATGGGGAAGCAATTTACTCATCTATAGATTTACTAAAGCTTTTCGAAACCAAAAGCCTCTAATAGGGGAGGCATGATCCAAATTTTTGATCTAGTATATTAGCTATGTTAGCGAACTACTTCCATTATACTGGAGATGTAAATATGCTACTTGGATCACTTGTAACACTTCCTAAAATAATTGTTTTTTGCATAGTCACACGTCAAGGGAATGATAAAAAGTATAGAGGGGTTTCCAGTGACATAATCAAATCTAGGGTGATCTAGACATCCTGGGAAATCAAAAGTCAACATGTCCTTGAATGCAAATTTAAGAGTTTTGTTGAGATTGTGAAACCATCAATTTATTTAATCAATAGTTGTGAAACTACTGGTTCATGCAAGTGATAGTTACACAACCACCTCGATGGTTTTATAACCACTGTGATGATTTTACCACCAAGTGGAGGTATCACCCATAAATAAAGCACAGGTGGAGGAATGGTTGTAAACATTTCCCTTACCAAACACCTATTCATTTTAACATCTTGGAGGGTCACTTGTGGCTTTGCATATATGTTGGCATATGTTAAAGGTAGAGGCAATCAAATTAGATTAGTGTTTGTTCAAGAATCAAGGAAGTGATTCTTCATGTACTCAATGAAGGTTCTCCTAGCAATTTATTAATTGTTTTAGTGTTGGAGTAAGTTGTGTTAGTAGGGAAGTGTATCTGGCTAGGGGCTACATTCAGTCCAAGATTTAGATAAGTTGTATAGTAGATATTTTCTATGAAGACCATTAATGACAGAATCTTGTAATTGATAAATAGATAGTGGCAAGAGAAGGTATCCCTCACCCTTATAGAGTTTTCTCACCTTGAGTTTCTCTAATGTAACTTGTGTATCTATTTTGATGTTTTGTGACTTCAAATTGATTACCTTGTGTATGTGTGTTTAATCCTTTTATAATCAAACATTAGTTTAATTAAGTTTATTGTACCATAAATATATGCTTCAAATATCAAAACTATAAGCATAATAAGTATGTTAGATATAATATAAGATTTGTATGATTAATTTGTAGTGGAATCTCTAGATGATTACGTATCAAGTAGTAAAATTAATCTTAAACTAGTTTTCCTGGATACTTCAACTTGAATGGAGCTAAAAAATCCATTTAACATAGACATCATTTCAGACCTTTTACAACTTACAATATTTGGTCCAGTATGGGAAATAGGTAGTTATTCTTCAAGGAACACTAATTTAGATTATGGGAATCTACACAAATTCAAATTCCTCCATTCTTACTTCCTAACTAGCACAATGTTTTCTATTTAGGTTAAATGACGAAGTGGGAAAATGATTATTGCATTTAACACCTTCTAAATCTCTTCATAGATAGTTTTAACAAATTCAAGATTACTTTGTCTGCCTTTTCCTATAAGGTTTAACATTAGGGTTAAATAAGATCATATAACACATTTCCTTTGGCCTGAAGGAGTTGAGGTCATAATATGACCAAGAAAAAACATCTTTATACTACTCTAATAGGGATTTATACCTTCTACATTCCTCAAGTGAGCAACATTTACCAAAGTTCACAAATCTTGGTTCTTATGCAATCATTATATTCATTTTGTCATAATCTAATGAATCTTAGGGTTCTAACTAAACTTTTTTATTGATGAACATGTCATGTTCATAAAATAAATTACTAGAGACACTAGTCCCTTTGGTATCTTGTTCCCTTTAGCTGTATTAGTTCTTCATTGGTCTTTCCATAGTCAAATTTATCATCAATATTTTTAGGGATTGATTCACAATATGTTGAATTGTTGCCTTCAAAATATAGATTTATTAAGTTGTAAGACTTTTCTAAGAATTGTATGATTTGTTGGTCATCATTAAAAACTTTCCAATGTTTAGAGTTGTTGCGGACACCATGTCGATACACCAGCTCAATGTTGTATTTATCCTTTAAAGCTCTGTATGGGCCTTGGGGAATCAATAATGAAGTTGAGACTGCTAAAGTGTAAGATTTATAAATATTTTCCCTTGGTGGTACCAAGATATAAAAAGCATCAAAAGCTTCAATGCGGTCTCATACTTTGTCCCTGTAATGTCTCAAGATTCAACTGTCATTTTTGTCTGACAAAGAACTTTGACGTCATTTACTATCAACTCGACATCTCCCAAAGCTTTCAAAAATTTGACACTTGTATCTTGAGTTGATTTAATTCCTAGGAGAAGAGCTTTGTATTGGATGATATTATATGTGCATTCAAATAATTTCCTATATGATAGAGAATGAAGTTCTCCCTAAAGAGAAATAAGTATAAATTTAACTTTAGAACCAATAATTGAGTAACTACCATCTAATTGTAAGGTCCAAACTTCATTCTTGTCTACCCCTCCTTACCCTCCTTTAGTGAACTCTGAGACACCAAGATCATTAACACACATCATCATGTAAGTACTTGGGCTTGTTTCTTCATAAAGGATCTCTATGCGAGGGTCATCTGAATTTTAAACTATGTATTTGGTCTTTTGTTCTAGTTTTAATTAAATCTTATCTCCTTTGACTGGTATCATTGCATGAGACTAGTCTAATTAGATTTCACATCCAAGGTCTTTGTAAAATATTTAGCTAAGCAACATCTCATAGCTAGTTGCAATGTCAGCTATTAAAATTGTCATTATAATTCTCTTTAAAAAAAGGTAGCCAAGGCTACTTGAGCATCTTTCATATGACCAATCAGAGGGACCTTTTTTGACTCCATAAAGTAGTGTTTCCTAAATATCTGGTATATGACAATCCTAAGGCACCTAAAACTTTAGTTGGCATGACATTATCTAGAGATCCAGAGTCAATGATATTGTTATTCAATCAATATCCTCTGAAAAAAATGGAAACATAGAATGTGTTTAATGTTTCATCACTTTTTGAAGAAGCAATGACCATGTTTTGAGGAAGGGAAGAGGCATTGACCACTAGGGTTTGGGTTGATGTAGGATTAGTGGAAACATCTCCCTTGATATATCAAATAACTCTTTCAAATTCATTAGTATTTAACTTAAGATATTCTAACAAAGATTTTTGGAATGTAGTTTTAGCCATGTGATCTGTGATACAAAAAAAGGAATTTGATTAGTTATAAGAGCCAACTCAAAATTGACATCGAGTATTAATCTGGATAGCTTTGGATTGAGTAACAACTTGTGGTATAAGAACATTTATGGGTAAAATGAGAATAGAAGATACCTTTGTTTGAGATGGAGTAGTCATATTAGAAGTAGAAAATAACCTCAAAAGGATTACTTTTTAAGAATTTGGATTTATGATGTCTTTTCCATCCATCTTCTCTTTGCCCTTGTTCTTTTTTGTTGTTTCCTTCAAATTTTGGGTCCTTGTAAAAATAAAAAAAGGTATGAAAATTCATTTATTCAACTATGTCATCATGATATCATATCCAAATGTGTACTCTAAGCACCCCATAATAGATTCACCATCAGGTTCAATTTCAATCTTTTTCTTTAAAGAAATCAAAACTTATTATTCTAGTCCAAATATCGTGACTATTTTTAGCTCCTTAACTATTATCATATGATCAATTAAATGGAATTGTTTGACTCTATACTTTAACATTTTCCTAAATATATATTACATGCATTGGACACTTTAGCTGGCATGACATTATATAAGGCTCTAGAGTTAATGATACTACTATTCAGTTGATACTTGATATCCTTTGACAAAAAGAGATACATAGAATGGGTTTGGTTTTTCATCATTTTTTGAAGAATAAACGACCATGTTTTGAGGAAGGGAAGAGGTGTTGACCACCATATTTATGTTGATGTAAGAGTGGAAACATCTCCCTTGATATGAATAATAAATCTTTCAAAATGATCAATATTTGTCTTAAAATATTCTAACTTATAGGTTTGGATTGTAGTTTTAGCAATGTGATATGTGATATCGAAAGGAAGATTTTGGTTAGTCATGGGAGCCGATTCATAATTGATGTGTGAGAGTATTAATTTGGATAACTCTAGATCGAGTAACAACTTGTGGTACAGGAACATTTATGGGTAAATTGAGATTAGGAGACACCCTTGTTTGAGATGGATTATTTTTATTAGAATTAGAAACAACCACATAAGGACTACATTTTTAGAAGTTGGCTTTATGATGTCTTTTTAATCCATATTCTCTTTGCCTTTGTTCTTATCTACTCTTCCTTCAAATTTTGGGTGCTTGTAAAAATAGAAAAGGTCTAAACATTTATTTCTTTGACTAGTCATCATGATTGTCATATTCAAATGTGGACTCTAGATACCCCACAAGAGAGTCTCCATTAGGTTTAATTTCAATATTTGGCTTTAAGGAAACCACAACTTCTTGTTATGGTCTAGAGATCATGAACATTTTCACCTCCTTAAATATTATCATTTTGAGGCAAGTTTATCATAAAATCCAACAACACTACCATCTCTACTCCCTCCTTACTCTAAATGGGGTAACAAATATGATCTAGAGTGATGATACTTTGGAGCTATCCAAAAAAACCACTATAACTTGACAACTAGGACTTTGGCACTAATCAAATTATGTTGACAAATCTATTTCAACCATGTCCTGACCTCTTGTGCCATATACCCACTACAAACCCTAGAACCCCCTGACATGATGATGATTAATGTTCCTCACTCACCATCACTCTAATCCATGTACCTATACACGTAATATGAACATCATTGTTTGGATGCCCAATCACATTGATTTTTATCTCAATGATTATTTTGTACCTAAAGTATGACACATCAAACCCAATCTCAAAACTAGTAGCGAACTCAAGTCAGGTAGGTCTTTTAGCTCTTTTGTACAAGTTGATCATGATAGCCCTATAGACCACAAAATGTTACATTTTGGTCTTTGATAATAATGATAAAATGAAAGTATGGTATTACAACCATGGTTTTCAGACAAAGTTTGCCCATTTTCATGTTCAAAGTAATAATAGGATGTTTGGTACTATCAAGATTGCACCTTTATATAATAAAATGCCTTATATATTCATTTAAATTGATTTGTCATCACACACTTATGTCTCCAAAAATAATGCATATTCCACCCCAAAATACATTTTTCATCCATTTGTTTCTTCACTTGTCTCATCTTCCATTAATTATTTGCAGTTGTACGACCTCCTCAAATCATTGCAAAAGTGGTTTTTTGAAAAGCATTAACATAGATGGATATTTGTAATTAGACATGTGTCCCTTCCATTAGAGTTTCAACTTGGTTCCAACTGCACATATGCATTTTAGCTCAGAGACAACACTTTAGATCTACACCACTCTTTGCCATACCCTTGTCTCAACAAAGGCATTGTGGAATAAGAAAAGAATTAAAAACTATGATGGTCTTGTCAAATTTACACCTGATTCCACTTGTATGACATTGCTTCAACCTAAATTAAGGCATTGGAATTATTCGTTGACATTCAAAATCCATTTACACATTGTTGTTTGAGTTTGACTTGTCATTCTAAAGGCCAACACCTACTAAAATGATAACATGCTTTCATTGGAGAGTTGCACTTGTTAACACACTTCCAATTTTGGAATTTCAACTATTTCTTGGTGTACAACGTTCAAAGTTAAGTTTTTAAAGATTTTAAAATTTTATTTCATACGTTAAACAAAACACTATTCTTTTTAGTTTTTTTATTTTCATTTTTTCATGCTTACAATTCAAAATATATTCCCTTTAGAATATTTTCAAAATAAAAAACAAATTAAGTTTTGACTTATTAAAATAATTCTTATTTTTGCAAACCAATTATCGGTTCCAAGTAAAACAAATTTGATTTTTGTCTAAGTATACAAAATCAAAACATATTATACAAATGTAAATTTTGGTATTAATGATGAATCTGGTTCACATTTACGAATAATGTTTTTGATTTTAAACTACTACATCTATCACCTAATAAAGCTATAAAAATTGTGTTTGAAGCATCATCCCTAAAATTCATCAAGGGAAATAAAGACAATACTTCATTTTTTCATTTTCTCTCCATTACCTGTTCATATCTATTGCTAGATGTAAACCTTAAAATCAAGAAATTATAATCATATAGGGTTGTTACACTCATGTACAAGGACTTCTAGTTAAGTGAATGTCATAGATAGAATAAATCATTTTCACAACTACCTAAGTACCCCATATCATTATGTTCTCATGTGTTTCAAATTTTTTTACGTACCATGGGTTTATAAAAAAGCAAACTTATTCCACATATTGATAGATATATAGGAAAGGAGAACATATTGATAGGTTTGGTATATTAGTTTGATTGTATATAAAAAAAAAGAAACCTTTTAGATCAATAAGAAACCAATCCATCTAAATTAATAACAAAAATGCACTTGATAAAAATAATTATTGGTACAACACTAACCAATAATGACACCTTGTTAGAATGGTCAAGATGTGGAGAATACTCTCATCTTCAATTATTTGTGGTTTAGCATTCATGATAGAGATGCATAACCAATTGAACCAAAGGAAACACAAACATGGAAGAACAAGAATTCAAAGGCACTAACCTTGATGAAGGCCTCAATTGATGGTAAATTTTTTCATCACATATAGGGATGCAACACTCCTTGGGAAACACTACATAATTTAAAGGACTCGTATGATTATCACTCAGAATTGAATTTTATACAAATGTAGTTGAAATTGTTTAATGTTTAGTTGAAAAATGGTGATGTCATGCATTTAGCTTCAAATAACCAAGCTATTAAACATGATGTTGATGTTTTTAGTGTAAATATTGATATATACATGACCGTATTGATATAAACTCTTTTCCATACATATTAAACCTCTTGGAGTCTTTGCAAACAAGCAATTTGTTGAGTACTCTCACTTTTGATCAACTAGTTGAGAAGATGGCCAAAAAATGAAAAACATTTGGAAGAAAGACTAAGTCCATAGGATAAAGCATTTTCTATGATAATCAAAAGAACAATTCTTCCAAGAATGGTGTAAATAATAAAGGCAAAGGGGAAAATAAAGGTCTAGGTGGAAAATCTAGAAAAAACAATGATCAACATTGGGTGAAGTAAAAAGACATAAAACATCTGTTTTACAAACATTGTGAAACAAAAAGGGGTCATAAGACCCATGAATGCAAAACATCATGGGGAAAGATTGAAGCCTATAGAAAACAAAGAAGAAAAGGAAAAGAAGAAAAGTTCAAAACTAAACTCAACTCAATTTTCAAGTGAATGTGTGCTTTCCATCTTGGACGAAGTAAATAATGCCTTAATGAGTTAAACCTAGGATAATGATTGGGTCCTAAAGACTTATAACACACAACATATGAATTTATAAAGGGAATTATTTCAGGAGATTCATGAATAAAGAAGTAGTTCTGTATATTTGGCAAGTAAAACAAGATTGCAACCTCAAGTAAAAGGTTCAATTTGACTTAAGTCATTGGGGCTTCCATATTTCATATTCCACAACGTCCTATACCTTCCTCAATTGAAAATAAATTTATTGTTTCTAGTGCCATTCAAAATCAGGTCCACCCCATTCTTTTAGATGATGGAGAGGTGAATATCACAATAAAATGTGATAATGCAGTTATTTTGATTAGATTTGAAAAAGGAAAATTGCTAAAACTTAGGGGTGAGTATTTAGTTCTAATAAATTTTGTTCATTTTATTGAAAAAAAATGCCTGTAAGTCTTATTTAGTATGCAATATTTGGGTACACTCATTATGATATCACTAACAAATATGCAAAAGAATGGTGTTGTAGGTTTTCTAACACTGCCAAAAAACATTAGAAAGTGTGAAGCTTGCATATTGGCTAAACATGAAAGGGAACCATTTCAAATGTCATAATAATAAAATAACATAAAATTTATAGTTGCCTCACTCTGATTTGTGTTCTCTATCAATGGTCATACGTACTTCATCTTGTTAATTGATCACTACAACATAATAACTTGGATATACTTTCAAAAACAAAACTCATAAGCCTTTGAAAGTTTTCAAAAGTTTTATTTGTAAACAATTTTTTTAATGAAAAATAGAGAGCATGGTTTTTGATGTTTTAACAACTAAAATTTTGAATTTCAACAAGGATAATTTGATCTTTAATCTACCAAACTTGCATAGGAATATTTTGGTAAAGAGCATGTGACAAGATCAGGCACATTGGTTGGACTTTTCAAGAAACCCTGAGACAAGCCAACTATCCTTAGGACCACTCATGGGCAGACCTTTTTAGTTTTTTCAAGTTCTCAAGATGACAAGGGAGTTATTCATATTCAAATCCTTGAAGTGAGTATGCATCATGCCATACAACATACCAATTTAACCCTAGTGGGGAAGTTTTTAGGCTCCAGGCCTAATATTGACAATATCAAGAAATGGAAACCTAAAGGTGACATGGTCATGTTGGCCATGGCTAGAGGCTTATTCCTGATTAAGTTTAACCTTCAGGAAGATCTAGATTCTATCTTATTGGGTGGGTCGTGGTGCATGGGTAATATGGGTCTCTTCATTAAAATATGGTACCCTAGTTTCAATCTTATTTCTAAAAATATAAACACCATCCCTTTGTGGTGCAGACTACCAAGCCTACCTTTGTAATACTAGGATGAGGAGATCCTTTTGAATATTGCTAGATCTATTAGATCTCTAATTGGAGTTGATAACCCCACTAAGGCTAGATCCAGGCTAACCTATGCTCAGTTTTATGTCTCCTCAAACATAGATCAGGAACTACTTGATCATATTATGCTCCAATCTAAATTGGGGCCTTGGAAGTAGATGGTAGAATATGAGATGTTTCAGATGAGATGCTCCAAGTGTCACAAACTTGGGCATTTCACTAGAAAATGTCCCAGATCTAACGAACGTGCTGATGAGATGAAGATGGTTAAGAACCCTAAAGTTTCTAAATGCACTAAAAAATCTAAAAAGGTAAATCCAGCTACCTAGATCCATATGAACCAGTGACCTTCTGACTTTAAGGATTCTGAGAATACACTGCCGGTTATAAATAAAAAGCAGAACAAAGGAGGATAATTTAAAACCCCTATTAAAAACACTTCTATTTGCAGAATGCTATGGAGACCCAAAACACCATAGTAGAAAGAGGGAATGAAAAAATCTTCTAAAACACAGAGAGTTGAGAAAGATGGGAAAGATAGACCCATGAAGCTACATTTTCAAGTTAATAGAAATAATAGGGTTTGGGTTCATCTCACATAAAGCCTGGACAAAGCTTTCCCTAAAGAAGTTTAGAAGAACCATTTTGATAGCCATCATGATGCTAATTTGGGGATAGAGTAGAGTATTCTAGTGACATACAAAGGTAAATCCCTCCCTATTGGAGAACAATATATAAACAGCTTGAATGCAACCTTTGCATAGATAGATCTCCTCATACAATACCTTCAAGCAAATTATCAATTTGATTAGGGTATTCTTGAGACTATAGTTGAGGAAATTGATTGTGAACAAAACAACTTGCTCAAGACACCTAAGTCTAGATCTCTAGATAAGCCTCTTGACAATGTTCTTCATGGACATCCTGAAATAGTCAAAAAGCAACTATTTAGTAGCTTGATTATAACTTCTACACAGGCAAATCTAGTTGATGTGGTAGCTAAGTAAGGAATCTACCAGGCATGCTTGGATAGGGAGGAAGGAGAGTTAACTCCTACTCAGAACTGTATCATTACTGATACTAGTAATATCTTATCTCTTGCTTTTATAGAAGTCAAATCAAAGAGAAGGAGAAGTAAAGGATTTGAAGGGGTCTCAGATGCCTTGTACCTAGATAAAAAGAAGAAACTTGATAACTGGGAAACTTCTTGTTCTAGAATCACTAGGTCAAGTAAAAAGATTATAGATACAAGGACTAATACTTCAAAAGGTAGACCAACTAACATTGATCAAAGGATAAAAGAAACCCAAAGGAATATTGTAGATGGGACTCAAAAGATTTTGGCCCATCTGACAAGCAATCCCTCTAAAATTTTTAGATGAAGATAGTCTCATGGAATATCAATGCCCTCAATAGAGGTGCTAAACAAATAACCCTTAAATAATTAAAGAAGGCTAGTAAGCCCTCAATATTGTTGGTCCAAGAAACTAAGATGAGCTCTAAGTTATTGAACAATAGTAAGAGGGTTTTTTGGAATAAGGCTAACATCGCGTGTGTGGATTTGAAAAGTGCATTTGGGGGTATTGCTATTCTTTGGGATCCTATAATTTTTAGTGGTAAAGTCATTTTTGCCTTTCATAATCATCTTGCTCTTATTTTTCACTCTATTGATAACAACTTGGTTTGGGTGCTTTCAAACATTTATGTACCTAACACTCTTCATGGTAGAAGACAACTTTGGACATATCTATAAAGTTTTAGAAGCCTTTGCCCTGAGTTCCATTGGATGATTATGGGAGACTTTAATACCCCTCTCACTCCCTCTAAGAAAAAATGGGGTTTCATTGATTACACTATAGGCATGGATGAGTTTGCAATGTTTATTTCCTTCTCTAATCTCATTGACTTGGATCTTCATGGTAATCCATTCACATGGACTAATAGAAGACTGGGAGAAGACCTTATTCAGGTTAGACTTGATAGAGCTCTTATTTTTGTGGATTGGATTTTGAGTCAAAATTTCCATCTTTCTTCTCAACCCAGAATTGGGTTGGATCATAACCCCATTGTGCTCTCCATTTCTAATCCTGCTAAATCTAGGCATACCTCTTTTAAGTTTCATAAAATGTGGCTTGATCATCCAGAGTTGAAGGATAAGATACAAGATTGGTGGAAGCTGGAGGTTGAGGGAACAACCTAGCTCCATTTCATCCAAAAGCTAAAAAATGTTTAAAAAAAGGTTAGAGTCTAGAATAGGAATGTTTTTAGAGACATCTTCAAAAAGAAGAAGCTGATCAAAGAGGAATTAACTTACTTGGAACAAAAATCAGTTGCAAAAGGTATGAATGTCAAAGATTTCCATTTAGAAAAAGCTCTTATCTCTGATTTTCATAATATTTGTGCTCATGATGAATCCTTCTTTAGGGCCTTGTCTTAAGGAAGGTGACCAAAATACTAATTTTTTTCATATGACCATATTTGTGCTCATGATGAATCCTTCTAAAGACAAAGGCTATTGTTTCTTTATTAGACTCAATTCCTAATAATCTCATCCCAAAAGAGGATTTACTTAGCATTATTAAGCCTACTACTCTTGATGAATTACATAAGGCTATTTTCTCTATGGAAGGAGACAGATCATCAGGTCTTGATGGTTTTTCAGCCTTCTTCTTTCAACATTTTTGGGATATTTGCTCCATAGATCTGCTGAAAGCCACTAATAAATTTCTCATAACGGGTAACATTCTTAAGGGGATCAACAACACTTTCATGGTGTTAATACTTAATAAAAATAGAGCCAAAGATTTTAAGGAATTTAGGCCCATTAGTCTCACCAATGTGTTGTATAAAATTTTTACTAAGACTTTGGCTTTGAGATTGCATCCCCTCTTACTAGTTCTGATTTCCAAACAACAAGGTGGTTTTGTCAAAGGAAAACTCTTTCAAGATGGGGTAGTTGTGGTGCATGAGACTATCCATTTTATGGAAAAGAGTAAAAAGGTAGGTATGGTCATGAAATTGGATATGAATAAATCTTTTGATAGAGCGTCTTGGTTGTTCCTTGATAAAGTTCTGGAGAAATTTGGATTTTCTTCTCATTTGAAAAAGATCATCAATTCATGCATTTCTACTCCTAAATTTTCTATCATTGTTAATGGTTCTACTGTGGGTTTCTTTTCTAGTAGTAGGAGTATCATACAAGGGGACCCCCTTTCTCCCCTTTTGTTTATTATTATGGTGGACAGCCTTAGTAGATCTATTACCAAAGCCATTTCTATGGGGATTCTTAATGGTTTTAGACCCACTTCACTGGATCTTACTGTTTTCCATCAATAATTTGTTGATGATAGAATTCTACTTATTCTAGCTAACATTTTGGAATCTAAAATGATGAGGCATATTCTTAAATTGTATGAAGAAGCTTTAGGACAACAAATCAATTATGAGAAGAGTTCTTTATTTTTATTCAACACACCTCCTAACCGACAAAGGAAGATTGATCAAATTCTAGGTTGTAGGATTAAATCTCTCCCTACTACTTATTTGGGGCTTCCTTTAGGTATGGGGAAAGTTTCTATGATAGTTTGGAACACCCTTATTGATAGATTCCAAAAACACTTGCTGGTTGGAAAGGAACTGTTCTCTCTAATGTAAGTGTTTACTTATTAAGAGTACTTTGTAAAATCTTCCCATTTATATCATGTCCATGTTCTTTGTTCCTTCAACTGTGTATGATAAAATTGAAAGGATTTATAAGCACTTTTTATGGACTGGTACCAAGAATAAGAATATATTCCATCTTATGGCATGGGATAAGGCATGTTCTCAAAAGAAAATGGGAGGCCTGGGTATTAAAAACATTAGGACAATGCATGTACCTCTTATCTCCAAAATGGGTTGGAGATTATTAAAGGATGATCAACCCTAGACTAAAATTATCAAAGCCAAGTATTTAGATCAACAATGTTCTCAAAACTTTCTTATGGATGAGCACCTTCTGAATGGATCTGTTTTCTGGAAAAACCTCATCAAAATCAAGGGTTGCATTGATAAGGATTCTAAATGGAAACTAGGTGATGGAAGGATATTCTATTTTGGAAAAATAGAAGGGATAATTTTCAAAACTTACAATAGAACAACTCTCAGATTCAGTTAGAGAGTTATCTTTCTTCCCATACTAGTGACAGAGTTAGTGATTACATGTACTACAATAAAAATAAGTTTCAATGGAAGGAACTCACTCTTATTATCTCCTATGACATGCTTGATTTGAAAGATATGGTGACCTCACTCCAAGATATTTTTAATAAAATTTAGATCAGCTAGCTGAGTCTTAGGGATGATTTTATTTGGGTCAACTCTTTTGATGGTTCTTATACTATTGAATCAGGGTATCAGCTGCTTTCTGAGGAGACACCCACTGATTTTGACTAGAGTAGGGTATGGTTCAAGGAGCTCACTACTAAGATTAATCACTTTTTGTGGATGGTGCTCAATAAAAGGATTCTCACCAATGATAACATTATCAAAAGAGGTTTTATTATGCCTAACATGTTTTGCTTATGCAGGGAAGCAGTTGAGGACATTCATCACCTTTTCTTACATTGTTCTTATGCTAACCAGTTCTAGGGTCTTATATTTTCTAGATTTGAGGTTTCCTAGACCTTTTCAAAAGACATTTTATAGGCCTGGGAGAAAAGGCATACTCCATTCAGACACAACATGCTTAGACATTTTTGGAAACTTATCTTCCCTCACATCCTTTGGAGGATTTGGAAGGCTAGGAATGCATTCATTTTTAGAGATTGTAAGAATTCCTACAAAAAATTAATAAAAGACATATCTATTGATGTAAAAGAAAATGTGCTTAAGTTAAAGCCTCCAAAAAATAAAATTGTCCCTAAAGATGAGGAACAATTTCTTTCTAATTGGAATATCATTATTGGTGATTTTTAGATCAGAACTCCTTTTATTAACGGATCTATTATTCAATGGATTCCTCCTCCAACAAACTGGTAAAAACTAAACTTTGATGGTGCCTCTAAAGGCAATCCAATAGTTGCAAGAGGAGGTGGGACCATTAGGGATCACTGAGGCAATCTTATTGCTACCTATGCTAGACCTATGGGCATATAATCCAGCCATTATGCTGAGGCACTTGCTGTTCTATAGGGGATCAGGTTAGTGAGAGATTTCCATATCAAAAATATAATCATTGAAGGGGATTCTTTGAATATCATTAATCATCTCAATGGTATTCATCTAGGTAGTTAGACTATCATAGACTTCATCCCGGAGGTTATTCGCATATGTAGGGCCTTTTCTAATTACAAGATATATCACACCTATAGAGAAGGTAACCATGTGGCAAAATATTTTGCTAATATGGGGGTGATTAATAAACAAATTCAATTTTGGTTTGCTCATGACCAAATCCCTCAAAATACTAAGGATATCATTATTAATGAAGGGGCAATTAGATATGCTTAGCTATGGTATGAGGGATTGGATCACTCATGTGAAAGATAATAATTATTTGGAATTCACACACCTTCTTTGGGATTGTTCCATTGGTATCTTTCATTGGACTTCTATGTTTTGTCTTTTTATTAGGTATTGGGTTGTGCAAAGGTAGTGTGGGAGTGGTTTCTTAATTGTTTACTAGTGTGCCCTTGTGTTGAGAACCTGATCCTAATGTCATGGGTGGTGATCCATGCTATGTTGAGCTGATGTGTGACCTGAATTGGAAGGCAAATAGATAAATTTGGAGGGATTTAAATGTGTTAAGCTTCACAAGTTTCATGCAAAAGATTAAGGGATATGACAACCACATTTCTATCACTTTTCCCAATAATTAGAAGAATAGGGTTGTCATCTATAGAGGTAAGAATTTATCTATCACTAGTTTAAGCAGGGATGGTTTGAAGTTCTTCAGAAATAAATTTGATAAGGCTTTGAAGGAAAAAAGGCTTTTAGAGGGTTCCACGATTAATGCCTTGAATTTTGTCAAAGCTAGTATTGTGCGTTCCTGTTTCCCTGCTCCTTTTGGTGAGGTGGCTTATATGCTGGTGAGGTATGTGACTTTAGAAGGTAGGTATAACACTCTTTTGCTTCATCATCTAGTTGTTTTGAACCATTTACATAAGGGCCAAAGGGTTAGTCTCCCTTATTATATCTAGCAATCCATGAAAAGTTCTATTCATGATTTTTAGTCACACAAATGTGCCCTACCTCTTCATGAAGGGATTATTTTTCTCTTACATCAACACTGTAACATTGTCATGGTTAACATTAAAGTTCATAATATTCCTCCCCCTCCCTTGTCTAAACCTCTTACTCAGAGAAGGGTGAAGACTAAGAATCCCAAATCTCATGCCTCACCTTCTCCTCTTCCTAAGAGGGTGTTAGAAGTAGTGGTAAAGGCAAAGGTCTAGCTCTTAGCTTCCACATGGGTAAGGAAATTGCCATTGCAAAGAGTCTCCTTAACATGAGATAGGATGATGTGGATTCTGGTCCCTCCCATCATAATCTCAAGGAACTTGGACTCAAAGCCCAATTTATGCAGCTAGAAGAAAGAACCAATGAGCTCATGAAGGAGGTCACATAGCTCACCAAGATTATTGATAAGGGGAAGAAGAAGATGGATAAATCCTCCCATTCTGAGACTAAGACAAAAGATATTTCCAAAATAATGAAATCATTGGAAGACACTGTGGATCATATTAGGAGTAGGTAGATTAATCATATGGCCATACACCAGGCCATTCTAGAGTTCCTTGAGTTTTAAGTTAGGTAAGTTTACACCCTTAACAACTTGCATCTAGGCTTATGGAAGGGTAGCATCGAGAAGAATTATGCTCTAACCACCATTAACATGATAGACCCATCTCAAACTACTACTCTCAATCTATTTAATGTAATGGAGGGATTCAATAATAGCTTCAACAAGCTCAAAAAGTGAAGCTTCTTTTTTTTAATGTTGTGAAGTTGTTGTCGATTTGTTCTTTTGGTGCTGTTATTTGTCAGGGTTTTCCCCACTATTGCCCTCTCTTATCTTTTCTAGTTTTTGTCCTTTTTTATAGCTGGGGGGTGGACCCCACTATTCAAAAAACCACTTTTGTACTTATGTATTATCTGGTCTTTGGTCCTTTTTTGGTTATGGGTTTCCATGTTTTATTTGGCTTTTGAGACTTTTTGTATTGGGTATGGTCCCTTTCAAAACCATTTATCAATAATAAAAAAATCTTTGAAAAGTTTTGAATGATGATTGAAAATGAATCATGATCTCATATTGGGACACATAACTGACAATGGTGGTGAATTCATCGTTAGCCATTTTTCACTCCCAGGTTTTGCATCTTTCATTTTGGCTATGTGTAGCATTCAGATGTTGTTTGTCAAAGGAAGCCTTTGTTTGGTCCTTTGCACTTTTCTGAAGGGTCACTTTCAAGCTTCCCAAAGGATCAGTTCTCTTGCAAATTATCTCTTGTAAGATTTCCAAAGGAATTATTTCGGACTTGTTATTCGAAATAATCTTTTTGAAGGGTTTGTTCTGTCAAAGGATTGGTCTACTTCAAAGTTACTAAAGGGACACTTTGAAAATTTATGAAGGGAAATTCCACTTTTTTAAAGGGCAATTCCAATTTTTTGAAGGGTAATTCCATTTTTTTGAAGGGAAATTCCATTCTTTCGAAGGGTTTGTTCTTTCTTTCAGACTTTTTTTTTCAAACAAAAAGTTTTAAAGAATTATCCTTTGCAACTTTTTGAATGAATTCTTTTAGACTTTTTATTTCAAACAAAAAGTCTGAAATAATTCATCTTTGCAACTTTTCCGAAAGAATTGTTTCAAAGTTTTTATTTGAAACAATATTTTTGAAGGGTACATTACCAATTGTCTTAAAAGTGTCCTTCAATTTTTTTTTGAAGGTACACTTCTAAAAAACCCGAAGGGCCTTTTCCTCAAAGAAAGGTCCACTTTCATTCTTCTGAAGGGCATCTTCAAAGGAAGGGTACAATTCAAAGGTTTTGAAGGGTCTCTCTTTCAAGAAAGTGGTCACTTGCAAAAAGTCTAAAATGGTAATTCCATTCTTCCGAAGGGCACTTCAAGTTTTGAAAGGATCTTTTCACCTACAAAGTGCCATACACAAAAGTTTGAAGGGTCTTTTGTCTTAAAAAGTGTTCTTAAAAAAAGTGCAATTGGTCCACTTCCAAAGGTCCCAAAGGAGCATTCTCAACAAAAAATTCCTTTGATAAAACTCCTACAGAGTCCATAGAAGAATTACCAAAAGGCATGTTTGAGAAGTTTGAAGGGTATAGACACTCTTGCAGAGTCTATAGAAGGATTACCGAAAGGCATATTTGAGTAGTGTGAAGGGATAACAAAGGAAAGGAGTTCATAGTAAGATGGTTCCATTAATGTTAAACTTTTTCCTCAACAAGTAGCCATTGGCATTCAAAATAGTGGATCCCTAGACAACTTGATAGTCCTCAATCAAATGCTCAAGGATTCACAAGCAGATCCAAAGGCTTGCATCCTTCATCCATCTAAGTAGTGAGAGGGTTCATATCACCATTGATCAATAAGGATCTATGTCATTTTGTGAGGACCAATCAAAGAAGAAGGATAAAGCCAAACAAAATGAAAGCGACAAATCTACAATAGGTGGATAACCACTTTGATGCTGTGACTTAGCCCAAGAATATCTTGATTTTTCTAAGAATAAATTTTGGAGGAGCATCTTTGAGAGATTAGGCCAAATGTGTAACTAATTGAGATGACATGGATCAATCAAATTGTTGGAATGAACATCCCTTACAAAGATACTTGCAGCTGAAGATGGAGACTTCCAACCAATTGATTCCTCTCTTTGGTGCCAAAGGTCTCCCCCTCTCACTTCCTCTCTACTATATATATGACCCTTTGGCTAGTGAAAAGACACCCACATAGTGTATGGTGAAGCCCTAATGGAATGATATAAAATTTCGCCTTTAAGAATAAAGTACTAGTCTATTTTCTAAGTTCTGAGTAATTATCTAAGTGTGTGAGAGATGTATAGTGACAACAAGTGATGGTCTTCATCATTATGTCATTTATCCTTCATGCTTGAGCAAGAGTTTTGGATCTAACTAGTCATACAGAGTGTGTCTAAGTGTATTGAATTTTTACATGTGTATTACTATTTTAAAATGTGCAAAGTTTGCCTTTCAGTTCATTTGCCTTGTGTTATTTTACACATCTCACCTCTTTGTTGAAATAATAGTGTTAGAATACTTGAGCTTGGGAATAGTCTGTGTGTTTTTCTATTTGTGCACTAGAATATGATATTCATGTGGAAGCTAATCTTGGTGTATCACCATTCTTAGAGTAGGTTTTTCTTTTCTACAATTTATAACTCTTTTCCCTTCAAGAAAGCTAGTTTAGACATAAGTGGTTTTATAGAGACACATTTAGGGATCTAGCCCTTTTAAATCTAGAGGTTCATTTCCTCTATAGGTATACCCACATGCCTGGAAATGTCTCATCTTTATCCAAATCTAGAAGAGGATTGAACACTCTCTTCTAGGGTGAAAGATTTAGAGACAATAGTTATAGCACACCCGATTGGATGAATTATTTATATTTTAGGATGAATGTTAGTCTTGAAAAGCTTAGGGTTGTAGAAATATCCTTAATCCAGCATTTGGTGACTCTAAAAGGTGAGAATCTCTAGTTGTAGACCAAGTTTCCCACATTATACTTCATGGTCCTCACTAGGTCATCTAGGACTTTCGATCAAGCCCCTCTAGCTGATGCTCTTCTTGAAGAATAATGCCTTAAACCATTCCCAGTGCTTAGAGATCCTTGGTAAGGAGGTTTTGGAGAAGAAGAAGAAGTTGAGAAAGGTTGAGAAATTGGAGATCAAGAGGAGAGAAGAGAAATGGAGAAGCATAAACCTTTCTTGGTCTTCAACACCCAAAATCCAATTAACCTTCCTACATATGACCCTATTCCTCCCAATGCTACCAAGAGTCTCCATAGTTTCAATGGAGAGGGTCCTATTACCCTATTTAAGCATATTAGGGACATTTTGAATTTTTTTAACTTCCATAATGTCACCCAAGCCAACATAGCCATTTGATTACTTGCTATGTCTCTAAAAGGTAAAACACTTGACTGGTATAGGACTTTAGAAGGCGATTGCATTACAAGTTGGGATGGCTTTGGGGAATTGCTGATGACTAGATTTGAGAATAAGAGTGACCACACTT
This sequence comes from Torreya grandis, assembly GCA_037957365.1. Lineage (NCBI taxonomy): Eukaryota > Viridiplantae > Streptophyta > Pinopsida > Cupressales > Taxaceae > Torreya > Torreya grandis. Next base: position 704,524 of record JARHVA010004214.1, read on the forward strand.
CTCTTATCCATCAACTTAACATGATAAAGAGAGGTACTAATGAATCTATGGGAGATTTTAATGAAAGGTTTCAAAGGACTTGGCATAGGTTGCTCCCTGTCATGAGATCTCCTCCTAGCTTTATGTTCCCCACTTATCTCAAGGGTATTAGTATTGATGTGGCAGTGATGTTACAATTAATGGGAGGATTCACTCTACCAAATACATATGAGATAACTATTGAAGATGAGAATAGATTAATATAGGATGGAAATCTACCCCAAGAGTTTCCATACCTTTTCTATCTCATAGTTTGGTTGAAGCTCCAAGCGTAGCACAAGTTTGTAATGCCAATGTCAAGCCAAGAGCCTTTCCCAAGAAGGTGGATCATGTTGTGGACAAAGATGAAGAAATCTAGTCATTATGAGCTTAGCTCAATCAAGCTTAGTTCCAGACAAGTGCTCCACCTAACCATCAATACTATCTCCAACAAGGCTATAGAGCTCCTCCCCAATACAACTACTAAGGAAGAGGACAAGGTCAGTAAGGTTTCAATAGGTAGCCCAATGCCTATAATCCTAATCCCACTCCTTCCACAAAGGCTATTATTTTGGTACATGTGAATTTGGTCCAAGGAGAGAATCATTTAGACCAATGGGGACAACCTCAAGGTCAATTTATGCATGATGTTGGAGAAGACAACCAAACTTTGGTGGCACAAGAAGAAACTACTCCTTACATGACATTAAAAAAAGTGAATCCTAGTCAAAGGGATATTCATAGAGAAGGTAGTAGCCAAAGTGTAGGTATGATGAACTTTCAAGCAAAGGATGACTATGTGTTGAATCAAAGCACATCAATTACAGCCAACACAAGAGCCAATAAGAGAGCTCTGGGAGATGTTCCAGGAGTACATGTAACTCCAAGTTATGCCTCTCTAAGGCCACAAGGTGTGAATCCTAATGCAGTTCCTGATATAAGTCATGCTTCTTAGCAAAATTAGAATGCAAGTAGGATTGTCACACCTACAACACAACATGTTTAAACTCCCCCATTACCTTCAAGATTTCAAGAAAAGGTGAATACTTCCCCTCTAAAGTTTTTTGATTCTTTGAATAATGTCAAGACAAGCATATCTCTTTGGGAAGTCTTACATATGCCTGGTTAAAAAGAGCTATTATAAGAATAACTAGCGAACATTCATGTAGCCCCTCAAATGTCAAAGCATAAGAGTGTGACCCTTACCAATTCTCCAAGTCATGTATTAGATCCCTCCACCAAATATGAAAATCCTCCACCCTTTTACCTCACACTCATTGTGGGAGACAAGTTAGTTCATAACTGTATTGTAGATAGTGGAGCTAGTACTACTGTCATGCCTTAGGTGGTGGTTGATAAATTGGGATTGAAGTATGAACCACATAATAAAGGTGTGTTGCAACTTGATGGAAATCTAACCAAGATAATGGTATTGGTTAGAGGTCTAAAAGTCTTCTTACATGATTGCCCAAGTTTCCTAATTTTACAAGAGGTTGTGGTGGTAGACCTTCCAGCTCATCTTGCTATCTGCTTGTCAAGGGACTTCACAGCTAAGATAGGAGGGTACCTTTTTGATGATTGGTCTTTTCTAGATTTTAAAATAATATATGAAACCAAGGTGAATATAAGGACTCATCCCTTAGCGAGGTTTCATATTGAGCCATACATGGAGATAAATTCAAATCAGAATTGTCTAATTAGCAAAGAAGAAGAAGGTGTCATGGATGGTGAAGCCTCCTTCCCCCTTGAAGGTATTTTTGATCTTTTCCTTGATAATTACATAACTAAAATTCATGGACTTGATCCATAGACTTTCATAGAAGAGACTGATTTGGGAGTTTACTGTATGCATGAAAATAATGCTTTTATTCCTTCACTCACTAATGAAGATCATTAACTTGATGGGATATGGGAAATATTTTTTGATGGCTCAAGAAGCAAATTAGGTTCAAGAATTGACATTATGTTAGTTTCTCCATCAAATAATCAATACTACTCTTCATATAGATTCTACTTCAGTTGCACCTGTGATGTGGTAAAATATGAAGGCCTGGTTCATGGCCTCTAATGGGCAAAGAAGAAAGGGATCCATAATCTGAAAATTTATGGAGATAGTGAATTGGTCATATATCAAGTGAGAAGTCAAGCTACAACCAAGAATCCTTTGCTTAAATCCTATAACCTACTTGAAGACTTTTATGCCTTCAACATACAACCCATATCGAGGGGTTTAAATAAACATGCTAATAGATTGGTTGCTATAGGAGCACAATTTGACATAGCTACTGATGTATGGAATGAGAAGGATTAGTCTCATATCAAGATCATTATAAGGCCATCTATTTTAGACAATGATTTTTTATGGAAAGTGTTTGAAAGTGATGAATACATTGCACACTTTTTGCAAAATGAGGCAAGATTCTCCTCAAGGAACCAAAAGAGATTACTTGATCAATATGAAGAACAAGTTATTCAGTTGAAGACAAACAAGATACCTAAGAGGCTGATTACTTTGGACAGTGTTTTAACTTGAAGATGATCAAAATAAGAAAGAAATAGTGAGTATGTCCATAAAAGAAGAGAACTATAAGAGAGTCATGATTTACAAGGACAAATCCTAAAAATTGGTAAGGTATGTTCTTTGTTCGAGAGGCAAGCCTTTATTGAATTATGCAAAGAGTTCCATGACATATTTGATTGGGAGTACAAATATTTGAAAGGGTTTGATACATCACACTATTGGGTTATAACTTGGAGCTAAACCAGTTAGGCAGAAGCAAAGGCTTATCAATCCCAAGATAGAGGAGCTCATGAAGAAAGAGCTGACTAAGCTGATTGAGTCTAGGATTATCTTTCCTATCAAACACTCAACTTGGCTGGCTAATCTTGTACCTATCCAAAATAAGAATGGAGAGATCAGATTTTGTGTGGATTTTTGAGACCTTAATAAAGTGTCTCTTAAATATCCTTACCCACTACCTTCCATGGAACAAATTCTACAAGTGGTTTCAGGTTCTCAATGTTTCTCACTTCTTAATGGTTATTCAAGTTACAATCAGATACCAGTGAATGTAGAGGATCAATTCAAGACAACTTTCACCACAAAATGGGGAACCTTTGCCTATAATAAGATGCCCTTTGGTTTATCCAATGCTAGGGCTACATTTCAAAGGGCAATGGACATGGATTTTAAAGGTTTGATCAATAAGTTTCTACTTGTGTATCTTGATGATATAACCATTTTTTTGAAGGATGCTACTGATCATATAAAACATCTAAGGTAGGTGTTTGAAAAGTGTAAGGAGAATGGAATATCCCTTAATCCAAAAAAGTTCATCTTTTCTATCCATGAAGGTAAGTTGTTGGGTCATATTGTTTCCAAGGAAGGCTTGTCAATTGGCCCTAAGAGGATTGAGGCTATTCTTTTCTTGTCTTTGCCTCAACACAATAAAGGAATTCAAAGCTTCTTGGGGAAAATAAACTTTGTAATAAGGTTTATTCCGGGCTTTGCAACTGTGGTAAAGCCTATCATAGCCATGCTCAAGAAGAACCAAGCTTTTGTTTAGACAAAAAGAAGGTAAGAGTAGTTTTGAGGCAATCAAGTAAGCAATTACAGAATCTCCTATGCTCTTGAACCCAAACTTTGCTAAAGATTTCATACTCTATACCTTTGCTAACCTTGATATAATCTTAGCTATGCTTATGCAAAATAATGATGAAGAGGTAGAACAACCAATTGTATTCTTCAGCTAAGGATTGGAATATTATGAGGTCAGGTACACATTTGTTGAGAAGCAAGCTCTAACAGTGATAAGAGGATTAAATAAATTTAGACACATGGTCTCTAATAAAAAAATACGTCATGGTTTCTCATCCTAACACCAAGGAGTTTCTCCTAAGCAAAGATCTTAATGAAAAGAGAGATGGGTGGATTACAAAGGTGATGGAGTATGATGTGGATATTAAGGTTATAAACTTGATAAGAGGAAAAAGGTTATATGCGTATTTAGCTTCAGATTTCCAAGAGCCAAAGGAGGAAGTCTTGATCAACTAGGTTCAACCCCAGCTAGCTGATCACGTACAAGTTCAATTTTGGACACAAGACATCATCAATTTTCTTCAAAATGGTGAGTGCCCCAATGGTTTGAACAAGTCTTAAATGAGGTATTTTAGACTGTAGACCATTTCCTATTGACTTGTAGATGGTGTTCTCTTTAGAAAAGATGTGAATGGTGTGATTTTAAGGTGTGTTAACAATGATCAATTTGTTATGCTGCTAGAAAAGTTTCACAATGGTACAGATGGAGGTCATTTCTCTCCTAAGACAACAACTGCAAAGATAATGAGGGCTGGTTACTATTGGCCTAGTATTTTTAAGGACTATTACCACTGGGCTAAAAAGTGCCCTCAATGTTCCTTCTTTGTAGGCAAACAAAATCTTACATCCTTTCCATTAAATCCTATCCAAGTAGACCAACCTTTTAGTCAATGGGGCCTTGATTTCATTAGTATGATCAACCCTCCATCAAGTGCTAGACATGAATGGTTATTGACTGCTATTGATTACTTCACAAGGTGGGTAGAGGCTATTGCAAAAAAGGAGGTAAATAAAAATGCTATCTTGGAGTTCTATGAGAGCATTATAACAAGGTTTGGAGTTCCCCATGTTATCATTTCAGATAATGCACTTGATTTCATAAGTGCTAAAACTTTTGATTGGGAAAATAGGAATGGAGTTTACTTGAGCACCTCATCCAATTATTACCCTCAAGGTAATGGATTAGCTAAGTCTACTAACAAGAACCTCATTAAGATCATCAAGAGGACATTGGAGAATAATCAGGGAGCATGACACAACAAGTTGAAGACAACCATATAGGCTGATAGGATTACTCCTAAGAAGTCAATTGGTAATTCTCCCTTTGTGCTTGTTTATGGGAGAGAGGCTAAGTTATCCATATCTCAAGAACTCCCTACTCTATAACTTGCACAAAAACTAAAACTACTTGAAAATACTCCAATGGAAGTCAGATTGATAGAACTAATGTAGCTACAAGAAGTAAGAGACAATGCACATAAGACCATGGAACACCACCAAGTACTCATGAAGAAGTCTTTTGACAAAGAGCAAGTCCAAGAGTGTACAAGGAGGGTGACTTGGTTCTAAAATGGGATGATGATAAAGCAAAACTAGGTAGACATACAAAGTTTGACACTTTTTGGAGTGGCCCTTACATCATTAGCTGGTGCAAGCATAACAACTCTCTCTAGCTAACCAAGATGAATGGAGAAGAATTGCCTATCCCTTTGAATGGGATACATCTAAAGTTTTTCTATTAGTCTTTGTAGGTCTATTTCATAAATAGTAGTTTAGGTGTGTGTTTCCTTTAGTTTGTTGTCATGTTCCCTAAGTGATTTGTAGCATAGGTGTGTTTCCTTCCTTTTATTTGGTGTGTCATTTTCATGCAGCTGGATTTGGTGATGAAGCAGTTGAAGTCTATGTGTCTACCTCTACAGGTTCTCAATGGTTTTATCTGATCTAAAAATATCTACTCCTAGCCCAAACTAGTTCATGCTTGAGCTTGATTACATTCATGCTTGCTTACATTGGTAAAAAACTAACTTTTTGACCTCTGTCTGAGTCATTTGGGCTTGCCTTTATCCTGATTGGCCATAAAAAATTGACTCAAATTATTGACACTTTAATGTATCTCTGCCTTGTGCATGTGAATCAATCCAGTTTGTGTTTTTGAGCCAAGGTCTATTCAATTCATTTTGAGTGCCTATATGCATGACTCCATGCCTAATAGAAATATTTAGGCAATTGGTCTTAGGCATAACAGAGATGCCTCCCCTTGAAATTGCCAAGTATGTTAGCCATTTTTCACTACCAAGGTTTGCATCTTTCATTTTGGCTAAGTGTAACATTTAGATGTTTTCTATCAGAGGAAGCTTTTGTTTGGTCCTTTGTAGTTTTCTTAAGGATCACTTTCAAGCTTTTTGAAGGATTATTTCTCTTGTGAATTGTCTCTTGCAAGATTTCTGAAGGAATTATTTTGAACTTATTATCTGAAATAATCTTTTCTAAGAGTTTGTTCTTTCAAAGGATTGGTCCACTTTAGATTTTTTGAAGGGACACTTTACACTTTTCTAAAGGTCAATTCCACTTTTTTGAAGGGTAATTGCACTTTTTTGAAGGGCAATTCCACTTTTTTGAAGGGCCATTCCATTTTTTCAAAGGGCAATTCCATTCTTTTGAAGGGTTTGTTCTTTCTTTTAGACTTTTTGTTTCAGACAAAAAGTCTAAAAGAATTCTCCTTTGTAAATTTTTGAATGAATTCTTTCAAAGTTTTTGTTTTAGATAAAAATTCTAAAATAATTCATCTTTGCAACTTTTCCAAAAGAATTGTTTCAGACTTTTTGTCTGAAATAGTCTTTTCGAAGGGTACATTACCAATTGTCGAAGGGTCTTTTTGTCGTAAAAGTGTCCTTCAAAAAAGTTTGAAGGGACACTTTTAAAAAACTTGAAGGGCCTTTTCCTCAAATAAAGGTTAACTTTCATTCTTTCGAAGGGCATCTTCCAAGGAATGGTACAATTCAAAGGTTTTGAAGGGTTTCTCTTTTAGAAAAGTGGTCACTTGCAAAAAGTCTAAAATGGCAATTCCATTCTTCTGAAGGGCACTTCAAGTTTTGAAAGGATCTTTTCACCTATAAAGTTCCCTACACAAAAGTCAAAATGGTCTTTTGTCTTCAAAAGTGTCCATAAAAGTGCAATTGGTTCACTTCCAAAAGTCCTGAAGGAGTATTCTTGGAAAAAATGTCCTTCAAGAAAACTCCTGCAAAGTCCATAAAATAATTGTTGAAAGGCATGTTTGAGAAGTCTGAAAGGGTATAAACACTCCTATAGAGTTAATATAAGGATTAATGAAGGGAATATTTGAGAAATCTGAAGGGAGAACAAAGGAAGGGAGTCTATAGAAAGATGGTTACATGAATGTCAAAATTCCACCTCAGCGAGTAGCCGTTGGCATTCAAAATAATGGATCCCTAAGAAAATTGATAGTCCTCAATCAAATGCTCAAGGATTCACAAGTAGATCTAAAGGCTCATGTCCTTCATATGTTGAAGTAATGAGAGGGCCCATATCACCATTGATCAACCAAGATCTCTATCATTTTGTGAAGACCAATCAAAAAAGAAGGACAAAGCCAAACAAAATGAAAGCAAAAAACATAAAATAGGTGGATAACCACTTTGATGTTGTGACTCAGCCCAAGAATATCCTAATTATGCTAAGTGCTAACATTAGAGGAGCATATTTTAGAGAGTAGGCCAAATGTGTAACTGCTTGAGATGACATGGATCAATCAAATGGCTAGAATGAACATCCCTTTCAAAGACGGTTATAGATGAAGATGGAGAATTCTAACCAATTGATTCCTCTCTTTGGTGCCAAAGATCTCCCCCTCTCACTTCCTCTCTACTATATATATGACCCTTTGGCTAGTGAAAAGACACCCACACAATGCATGGCAAAGCCCTTCTAGAATGATATCACATTTTGCCTTTAAGCATTAAGTACTAGTCTATTTTCTTTGAAGTTTTAAGCAATTGTCTAAGTGTGTGAGAGACATATAGTGATAACAAGTGATCGTTTTCATCCTTCTGTCCTTTGTTCTTTATGATTGAATAAGAGTTTTAGATCTAACTGGTCATACAGAGTGTGCCTAAGTGTATTGAATTTTTGCATGTGTATTACTATTTTGAAATATGTAAAGTTTTCCTTTCAGTTCATTTTCCTTGTGTCATTTTACACATCTCACCTCTGTGTTGAAATACTTGTGTTAGAATCCTTGGAGCTTGGGAATGGTCTATATGTTTTCATGTGGAAGATAATCTTGGTGTATCACCATTCTTAGAGTAGGTTTTCCTTTTCTATAATTTCTAACTCTTTTCCATTCAAGAAAGCTGGTTTAGACATAAGTGGTTTTGTAGAGACACATTTAGGGAGCTATCCCTTTTAAATATAGAGGTTCATTTCCTCTATATGTATACCCACATGCTTGGAAATGTCCTAATGTTGCCCAAATCTAGAAGAAGATTAAACACTCTCTTATAGGGTGCAATATTTGGAGACAACATTCACATCACAGGTGTTTGAAGCTTATCTCATGCAAAATGAGATCAAGCATAATCTCATAGTCCATAACAATCCTCAACAAAATAGAGTAGTTGAGAGGATGAACAGAACCATGATGAACATGGTTAGAGCAATGTTGTATTTCAAAGGGGTAAAACTACATTCTTGAGCAAAAGTAGTTGTAACAACAACGTATCTCCACAATAAGTCACTATCAATAGCCCTTCAAGTGAAGACTACATATGAAGTCTGGTATGGATATCTCCCTTTAGTGAGACATCATTGAGTTTTTGGATTGACTTAATACACATTTATTCCCAAGGAGAAAAGAAATAAATTGGACCATAGGAATAAAAAATGCCTCCTTTTGGGATATTCAAAATCCTCAAAGGCATACAAACTATATGATAAGAACAACAAGAATTTTTGTGTGGCAAGAGGTTTTATCTTTTATGAAAGAGTAAAGGATAGAGAAATTATAAATAAACAATTGAATCAACTTTAAAAATATACAAAATTTGATATTTTCAATGAGATTGACATGGAGGTTCCAAATAGTGAAGGGGTGACCTGTAATTGGGAAACAATTGAATATCTACTGAATCTTATAATTAAAAATGATATTTCTTCTGTGATAAAAAATGAAACTTCATCAGAAGGTGGTCATACATTATAAAATGAAGGAAATTCAAATAAAGAAAATAAGGCATCAACTATTCAACAAACAACATAAAAAAAGATTCCAAAATCAGCCACATAAACATTGAAAGATGTCAGCCCTTATGAGGTTGGAAAAACAAGTACTCAAAGTGCACATACAATTACTCAATAATCAAACAAGTTCCTAGAGTAAATTTAATTTAAGATTGAAAAGTTACCTTGGATAACCCTTCAAAATAAGAAGTTAATTTTATTTTTGATTTAAAACTTACTTCTTTCAAACAAGTTGAAAATCTTGATATATGGAGAAAAGTAATGAAAAGTGAATATGGTGCTTTGATCAAGAATGGAACTTGGGTGTTAGTTGATTGTCCAATCTAATGTAAACCCATTGGTTTCAAATAAGTCTTTCAAAACAATTAAAATGCAAATGACTCACTTGAAAAACACAAATCAAATCTTGTTTCAAATGGATTTGCCTAAAAAGAAGGGATAGACTATGATGAGACCTTCACACCAATAGTGAAATGGAATACTATTTGGGCTTTGATGGATATAAAAAATCAAAACATATAGAAAGTTCATAAAATGGATGAGAAAAATGTCTTTGTAAATGGTGATATCAAACAAATAGTCTACATGAATCAACCAAAAACTTTTGCAGTTAACGGCTAATAACACAAAGTGTGCAGGTTGGTAAGATCATTATATGGATTGAAAAAATCCCAAAGAGAATGGTATAAAAATATCATTGAGCATCTATTGAGCATAAATTTTAAGTGTTTTTAATTTTAATATGGAACATTTTTTGTCAAAACATTTATATTTTTAGTTGTATATGTGAATGATTTGCTCATCATATGAAATAATGAAAGGTACATTACAAAAATCAAAGTAGAATTGATGAAAGATTTTAAAATTACATATTTAGGTTACCTTCAATACTACTTGGGTATTTAGGTGATTTAAAAGCGTAAATACATTTTCATCACACAACAAAAGTACATATGTGAAATTTTGAGCAAATTTGGAATGACAAATTTTAAACCAATTAGTATACCTATAGAACAAAATTTGAAGTTAACATCAAAATATTCTATGGTTTTGAAGATGTAACTCAATATAGACAACTCATTATAAATCTGATCCATGTAACCATAACTAGACCATACATTTATTTTATTGTTGGCATTCTTTCTAAATTCATGCAACAACTTAAAGAAAGTTATTAGGTAGCAGTACAAATATCTTTTTGGTATCTCAAGGAAACACAAAATTTTGGGCTCAAATACTCTAGGGCAACGAACTTCAATCTAATTGGATATTTAAATTTTGACTATGCAGGTGATTCTAAAGATGGAAAGTCTACTTGAGATTTCCTAATGAATTTAAGAATAACAATCATCTCTTGGAATTCAAAGAAGCAATCAGTTCCAGCCATTTATTTAGCAAAATCAAAATATATGGTAGTTTCAGAAGCTACAAAGGAAATAATGTCTCAAAAGGATTATTGTAGATTTATGGGTAACATAGGTTTCTTCAACACCACTCATGGTTGACAACATTTTTTCAATTAAAATTGCAAAGAATCTAGTTTATCACAACTGAACCAAGAATATAAACACAAAATTTCATTTGATTCAACACTATGTGAAAGATGATAGTGTAAAATTACTACATTGTCCAATTGCAGAGCACCCATCAAATATCATGATAAAATCACTTGGAAGAGAGATATTTGAAAAGATCATTGGCATGCTTGATGTAGAAAAAGAGACTGAACTTCCAAAGGCCATAAATTTTGATCTGTAGCTCTGTTTGAGTTCATCTTCATGCCAAAATGACCATCTCAAAAATTTCAATGCAACCATAACCTGGCCTTCCAATTATGGGATGTTTTCATTTTTTAGAGGCCATACATGACCATTTGAGGGTCTAAAATTACAATTTAATATTATTTTCAATTTTTTTTTCTAAATTTATAAATTGTATATTTTTATAACCAGACTTGAACTTCAATTGATATTCATATGATAGGTTAATTTTAGTGTTTAAATTATTTTTGAAGATTTTTAGAGCTACGTGCTCTTGCATGAGAAACTTACTATAAATAACCGCTGTTAAAAATAGCAAGTTGAGTTTTATTTATTTTTAGAGTTCCAAATTTTGCATTTCAACTTCAATTCTGAGTTAAGGCTTATTTATGCATTGTTTGTAATTATTTGAATGATTTAATATAGGTTATTGTTTTAGAAGCTTTACCTATTAGAATTTTATTGCCTTGATAGTATTCGAGTTCATTAATGCTTAGTCTCACTATAATCCATGTAGATTAAGGAGGCATGTAATATCATTGTACATAATATTTAATACTTCTAAGTGTATAATTGTTTTTGTATTTGTGAAAGATGAATAGTCACAATAGGAGTTGAAGTGAACAACCACTTTGTGACTTATTTATTGTGATATTTGTTCTTTTTCATTTATGAAAATTCAAGGTTTGTTTGAACCAATCTAATTATTTTTTACAGTCCAATTACCTGACCCAACATTAGCTTAAACATAACAATTTTTTACTTACTAATCCCTTCAACAATTTTAAATAATATAATATGCAAAATAAAGATATATCTACTAATTTTTCCTATTCTTTGGGAGGATCCAACTAAGAATCGTCACACTCTCCATATCCATTGATTTCTCATAATCTATTATAGCTTACTCCACCTTCTTTGTCTTTTTTATGACAACTCCTTGCTTTTTGATTCTCCAATGATTGTCATGACCAAAATTTTAGGCTCAACTAGTGTAGATACTATTTATGTTTTGATGCCAACTGACAAAGCCTCTTCTATTAGTAGAGTTGCTTCTTCCATGTCTTCTATTATAAAGGTGAACATTTTCTCTAACACATAAGTCATCGGGTCCCACACTAATGCAGGGCCACACTTCTCAGTGCCTCACTAGTTTGAGTGGTTTCAGGGAAGCCTGTGATTTTTTCAAACTTTTGTGAGTTTTGATCCATAATCATTGGATTTATATTGAAATAATTATTATTTTAAATTTTGAATATTTACCGATTTTAACAAGCTCTTCCCAAAAAAATTTCATAAGTTGCAAATGTTTTTTGATGGTGTTATTAGATGGCTTATTTACGATTGACTACTCAAAATATACTTGATAATGAGATAAAATTTATCAATATTTGTTCAACAACATGAAAAACATAATTGGGAAGTTTAAAGTTATTTTATATATTGAGACATAATATATAAGTGGTATTGTAAAAAATAATTGAACTTTATATGTGGTAAAAATAATGTCAACTAGATTTTTTTTTCACAGGCATGACATCAGATGCTTTTCCCCTATATCAGATGCTTTCCCCCTTCTACCATTGTAGATTATGCCTCTTGGCATTAAAATGGTGTTGTGTCTATTGCCTCACTCTATTAGTGTCATGACTTGCCTTTCGTATAGAATAGCTCGAAAATAGATGTAAAAATAGGAGAGTAAGGTAAGTAACTCCTCCATAATTAGCCTCAAGGGCCTAAAATAGGCAATATACTATCATGAATTAATCAAAGAGTAAATCCTATGATAGAAGTAAACCTAAGCAAGATAAATCAAGTGTAGGAATAAACTAATAAAAGGAAAATAAATACCCTACACTAACACCCCCTTAAGCATAGATTAGGTGGGTAGAGGAAATGGGTATAAAAAATAAGGCTTGATGAGGTACCTATATACAAAAAAACTATCATAAAGTGGAGAAAATGAGAAAACCCATAGGAAAAAACTCAACCCCTCAAAAGAGAGAAAACAAGAAGAGAGAGCTATAAGGCCTCCTTGAAGATGATGTTGAAGTAGTCCATAATCCAAATACAGTTCATAAGATAACCAATGTCGATAACAATATCATCTACTTGAAGACTATAAAACCTCCATCCATATCAAGAAATGTTTCTTCCTTTTGCTAAAAGAAGAACATGATGTGTGTATTAAAATTCTACCCATTCTAAAAATAAGGATAAAGGTAGCAACATTAAGAACTTTGAATATGGTCCAAATATGATGTGTGGCATAGATATAATAAGATCATGCACATGAATTGGTTGTATGCCACTAAAGTAAACATATCAGAAGAAGGACACGAAACATTCACTAGAATAATGTCCATGTGAAGAGGAGAGCCCAACTAAATAACCATCAAAACTGAAGAAGATACTATAGATGAATCACATATATCTGTTGGGGATCAACCAACAATATGATTACACTTATGAAAGCAATAAACCACGGAACTAAATCAGATAGATAAGTAACTAGAATGATAAATAGCAAAGAACAAGAGATACAAGAAACCACCCTGAAAACTTGTATTAAACTCTTTACAGAAGAAATACAATTGAAGAAACTTCTTTCTTCCACACCTCTCTCAGATGTACAGATCTCTCTCTAGATCTCTTTCCCTCAAGAGCTCTCTCTCTCAAGTACAATCAACTCCAACAACTTGGATTGATTCACCTATACAATTCTATACTATTCTTCAACATTCAATACACTTCTACAATGTACTACAATAAGCTAAGAAGATCTTTCCTACATATAGAATTAGGAAACTTGAGCATGCATTTACAACCAACAGTTAAACCTCTTGAACAAGGGCTCTAAAAATAGTCTTGCTAATAATAGAGATGCAAACTTAAGACTACAACTTAATCTCATCATGCAAACACTCGGTTCTGTCCTCAGAAATAGCTTTCTAGATGCACAGATAATCGACGCCGGTTCCTGCCTGCTTGCCTATGACCGACGTCGGCCGATCCCTGCCGACGTCGGCATCTCTTCAACTGCTCCTGACTGACGTCGATCGATCTTGACCAATGCCGGTGACTGTGTAAACCTGCAACTTTGGTAATGTGCTCCTTGGTGAAGCTTTTAGGCTCCACACCTTAACAATCTCCCACTTGGAGATAAACATCTGCACCAGTACCTGTACAACAACATCTTCTAGCTCCTCCATCTTCAACTCAATCATGAAGACCAACAGAAGTTGAATGAAGATTCAACTTCTCCTTTGTAACCGGCTTGATTAACATATCAACAGGATTCCTATCGGTATGGATCTTCTCCAGCTTCAACTCACCATCCTCCAATACCTGTCTTATGAAGTGGTACCTAAGCTGTATATGCTTTGGCCTTGAATGAAAAGCTGAATTCTTAGCCAAATGAATGACACTCTGACTATCACTGTATAGTCTGCAACTCTCTTTCTCCTTTCCAAGCTCTTCCATGAATCGTGTCATCCATATCATCTCTTTGCTAGCCTCTATGGCTGAAATATACTCTGCTTCTGTAGTTGACAAGGCAACAACCTTCTGCAACTTTGATATCCAGCTAACCGCCGTTCCACCAACAGTGAAAACATATCCTGTGGTGCTCCTCCTGCCATCCAAATCACCTGCCATATCTGAATCTACATAACCATGTAGAGAAGTATCTGAACATCCATAGCACAAATGCCTACTGCTGGTTCCTCTCAGATATCTAAGGATCCACTGAACTGCTTTCCAATGTTCCTTTCCTGGATTGGCCATATACTTACAACTCCCACTGCTTGGGCAATATCCGGTCTAGTACACACCATTGCATACATTAAACTCCCTACTACGGAAGAATATGGAACTTTACTCATGTACTCTACCTCATCATGTGAATTAGGACATTGTTCTTTACACAACTTAAAATGTCCAGCCAAAGGTGTGCTTACCGGTTTAGCATCCTGCATATTGAATCATTTCAACACCTTGTCCACATAATCCTCTTGAGACAAAATCAACCTTTGATTTTTGCTGTCTCTCTTGATGCTCATGCCAAGGATTTTCTTTGCTACTCCCAAATCCTTCATGGCAAATGCGTGAGCTAATTTCACCTTAAGCTCAGAGATATCTTGCATGTGTGATCCTGCAACCAGCATATCATCTACATACAACAATAGAATAATATATCTACCATTATCCAATCTCTTAAAATACACACAATGGTCATATTAACACCTACTGTAGCCATGCTTAGTCATAAACCTGTCAAATTTCAAATACCACTGTCTAGGAGCTTGCTTGAGGCCATACAAGCTTTTCTTCAATCTACACACTAACTTCTCCTTACCTTTGACCTCAAATCCTTTCGGCTGTTCCATATAAATTTCCTCATCCAAATCTCCATGAAGAAATGCTATCTTAACATCAAGCTGCTCAAGATGCAAATCCTCAATAGCAACCAAAGACAGTACAATCCGTATAGAAGTCATTTTAACAACAAGAGAAAAAATCTCACCAAAATCAATACCTAGCTTTTGTACAAATCCTTTCACTACCAACCTGGCCTTATATCTCATCTGTCCATTCTCACCTTCCTTCAATCTGTAGGTCCATCTGTTCTTCAGTGTCCTCTTACCAGCTGGCAACTCAACCAAATCCCATGTTTGGTTCTCTCTCAAGGACTCCATCTCCTCAACCATGCCACGCTCCCATTGACTCTTGGACTCCACCTGTAATGCTTCTTCAAAACTCTCTGGTTCTCCACCATTAGTTAGCAATAAATAGAATAATGAAGGGGAATATCTAATTGGAGGCTTACTTACCCTTTCTGACCTCCTGATGGGTGTATGAGACTCATCCACAACACGCTGTCCACCCGAATTCTCTGACAGTGACCGACCTTGATCACTTCCAGGCCTGTTACTGACTGACACCAGTTTTGTCTGACCGACGTCGGTGCCTATCCTACCGACGTCAATCTCTGTATGATCGACATCAGTTTGTCCTGCCGACGTTGGTTCCTGACCTGTCGATGTCGGTCTCTGTGTTTTCCTACAAGTGATTATTTCTTTTTCCCGTGAGCTCATTTTAGACCGTCACCTCGTCCAATTCTCCATTGCTTTGCCCAGATTGATTCAGCTTCTTCAGCTGATCACTATACATCACTTTTTCATTGAAAACAACATCATGGCTCCTAATTATCTTGTTAGTTCCTAGATTCTAAAATCTGAAACCAAAATCATCTGAGCCATAGCCAATAAACGTGCACCTCATAGACTTAGCATCCAGCTTCTTTCTATTTTCCTTATCTACGTGCACAAAGGTTTCACAACCAAAAACTTTGAGAAATGAGAGATCTACCTTTTTACCTGTCCATGCCTCTTTTGGGATTCCACCATATAGTGCTGTAGAGGGTCCTCTATTAATCAGGTACACTGCAGTGTCAATAGCTTCTGCCCAAAACTCTAAGGGCAAACCAGCATGCAATCTCATACATCTTACACGCTCCATTATTATTCTGTTCATCCTTTCAGCAATTCCATTCTACTGAGGTGTCCTTGGAACCATCCTTTGCCTGCGGATTCCATGCATATAACAATAATCTCTAAACTTATAGCTGCAGAACTCACCACCAGTGTCAGATCTCAGGCACTTCAATCTTCTGCCTGTTTCATTCTCAACCATAGCTTTCCAAATATTAAAAGTCTCAAATACATCAATTTTTTTATTAATACAATAGATCCATACCTTTCTTGTAGCATCATCTATGAATGAAACATAGTATTGTGATCTTCCAATAGAAGCAGCTTGAGCCGGTCCCCACACATCTGTGTGAACAAGCTACAACTTATGCCTCTTCTTTGTTGACCCAGCCTTAAGAAAACTCACCCTCTTCTATTTTCCAAACACACAATGCTCACAAAATTCTAGAACTATGCTTTTCAAATCTGAAAGCTTACCTCTTGACTTAAGAATTGACATCCTCTTCTCACTCATGTGGCCAAGCCTTGAGTGCCACAATTTAACATCCACATCTGAAGTAGATAATACAGAAAGAGAAATATTAGTAACACAATTACATAAATAGAGAGTACCTACTCTCTTACCTCTGGCCATTACAAGTGCACCTTTGGTCACCTTCCAAGATTCAGCTGTGAGAGTTACTGTACAACCCTCATCCTCTAACTTTCTTGCAGAAATCAAATTCCTCTTCAAGCTAGGAACATGCATAACATCTCTCAACACCCATGTGTTGCCATTCTACATTTTCAGCTGCACTTTACCTTTGCCAATTATTTTACAAGGCTCATCATCTCCTAAATACACTATTCCAAAATCTCCATGGATATAGTCACTAAAATATTCTCTATTAAGGGTAGCATGAAAAGATGCACCAAAATCTAACACCCAAGATTCTATATTATTATGCAAAGAGAATATTAAAGCATCTTGTGCAATACTTGCAACCTTTGCTTCTTCTTTTCCTTCGTGCTGATTGTCCTCCTTAGGCTTTGACCAAAAATCTCTGCATATGTGCCCCATCTTTTCACAATTCCAGCATTGTGACTTCCTGCCATTTCTAGATTTGGATCTACCTCTCACCTTTGACTTAGACCTTGATCTCCTCTTGCTCTTCTCTTTTTGCCTTCCCCTGCTATCAAAACTTAAAGCATTCCCTGATGTTTCTTTTGTGCTTTTCCTGCGAATTTCCTCATTCAAGATAACACTAACAACATCCTCTACTTTTAAAATATTTGAGGTAGATGCAGTATTACTAACTGCCATTACTAAGCTATGCTAGCTTTTAGGCAAAGAACATAATATTAAAAGAGCTTTAATTTCATCATCAAACACAATATTGACTGAACTTAATTGATTAACAATTCCATGAAAATCATTTAGGTGATTTGATACAGATCCACCTTCTTGCATATGCAAATTAAATAACTGCTTCATAAGATATACCTTATTAGAAGCTGAGGGTTTTTCATACAAATTTTCTAAAGTAGTCATTAACTCTACTGTTGTTTTTGCCTGTGATAAATTAGATATCACAGTAGATGCTAGACTCAGTCTTATAGACCCAAGAGCCTTTCTATCAAGAACTTCACATTCTTCATCATCCATGTCTTTGGGCTTCTTTGCAATCCCACCTAACGGTAAGTATAGATCTTTCTGATACAGATAATCTTCTATCTGCATTCTCCAATGTTGATAATTTTTGCCATTAAACTTCTCCATTCTCAGTTTACTTTCTTCTGCCATTGCTTCTCCCACTCAAACAGAAATCCCTACAGAAACCCCTGTGAGCAACTTGTAATCAATACACACTACACAGATCTGAACCACCTGTTAGTGAACCTGAGATCTGATACCAATTATTGGGGATCAACCAACAATATGATTACACTTATGAAAGCAATAAACTGTGGAATTAAATCAGATAGATAAGTAACTAGAATGATAAATAGCAAAGAATAAGAGATACAAGAAACCACCCTGAAAACTTGTATTAAACTCTTTACAGAAGGAATACAATTGAAGAAACTTCTTTCTTCCACACCTCTCTCAGATGTACAGATCTCTCTCTAGATCTCTTTCCCTCAAGAGCTCTCTCTCTCAAGTACAATCAACTCCAACAACCTAGATTGATTCACCTATACAATTCTGTACTGTTCTTCAACATTCAATACACTTCTACAATGTACTAAAATAAGCTAAGAAGATCTTTCCTACATATAGAATTAGGAAACTTGAGCATGCATTTACAACCAACAGTTAAGCCTCTTGAACAAGGGCTCTAAAAATAGTCTTGCTAATAATAGAGATGCAGACTTAAGACTACAATTTAATCTCATCATGCAAACACTCGGTTCTGTCCTCAGAAATAGCTTTCTAGATGCACAGGTAATCAACGCTGATTCCTGCCTGCTTGCTTGTGACCGACGTCAGTCGATCCCTGCCGACGCTGGCATCTCTTCAACTGCTCCTGACTGACATCGGTTGATCTTGACCGCCGTCGGTGACTGTGTAAACCTGCAACTTTGGTAATGCGCTCCTTGGTGAAGCTTTTAGGCTCCACACCTTAAAAATATCTTTAATATGAATATCCATAGGAACATATGAGTTTTTAAAGCTCTTAATAAGTGTACTCATACTAGAAATAATAAACTCCTTTGAAGTACAAGACTATGAAGGCTCTAGAATAATAACATCTTGAATAGAGATGAAAATAGAATCTATAATGGGACAACTGAGGTCGGGTAGAATATTATCCTATAATGGTGTATAGATAGAAGCAAGAGCATAGTCCATCATGAATGTGTCATCACAAGAAATAGGAGTAAGAGGTAGTATAACAGTCTCTAAAGAAACAATATGAAAAAGAGGAGGATGAGTGATATAGATCTTAATAGGATCTCATAAAAGAGACTGTAAGATGCTCCAAATAGTGTAGGGACATGTATATTTTGCATGACAATGAATATTCATGGAAACATGTAACAATAAGGTACCAAGAACCTTATCATAAGAATTAACCCACTTTTTGTACCAAACAAGATCAATGGGAGTAAGAATATATCCATGTAGGAATGGAATGCGATTCTTACTTGTGAGCAAGTGTTCTATATAAGCATGCAAAGAGGCGTAGTTGGTCTTTCTAGGAAGAACCATTAGTGTAGAATCAACTCTCCTCATCAGTTGGTATCTCATAACTAGAGTCAACATGACTGAGGGAAGATACCAAAGAAGTGCAATGAGAAAAACAATGCACAAGTGACAATGTATGCTCAATGAATGGACATTAGATTTATCTACCAATACATCCAAGAATGTAAGAGAAATCAGTGCAATGGTCACCAAAGTGGCACATAAGCCACACAATCTAAGTGTGTGTACAAAATAAAAATTAAGGCCCATAATACCCCCCTAAGATGATTAGCAATGACCCCTCCTAAAGTTTATAAGCACAATGAATGTTCAATATGAGTAATCAAACTCAATTGACAATGCATCTAGATAGGTAAAAATAAATAGTGCACAAGTGTCAATGCATGTATTAGTGAATGGATGTTAGATGCAATTGATAATGCATCCAAATGCAAGCAATCAGTGTAGTTGACACCAAAATTGGCACAATTAAAAAAGCAAAATGGTGAAATATAAGGATGTCAAACTTTACCAATAATGCATCCATGTACAAATCTCAACAAGACATATAAAATGTTATTATGAGTGGATCTAAGTGCCTGTTAGATTAAACCTCACCCTTTGGTAGAAGAAAACACACTAGAAGTATTAAACAAGGGGCCACAATGTGTGGGTTTGGGGAAGATATCCCCCAATGAGCTCAAGGAGTAAATCCCATTATGGGGTCTAGAAGGAGAGCCCCTAACATGTTCCATCATAATTAGGAGCTTGTATAGCCCTTGAAATTACCCAAAATTCACCAATTTTATCCAAAAAATGCCCCTTATAAAGGACGTTCGATCAACCCCCCATATTTTGGCATTTTATAATTTAGTGCATTTTCTCAAATAAATGAGACCAATGATTGAGAACATAAAACATAAAATTTGAAAGAAAATGACACTCGAATTTGAAATACCAATCAAAATTTATTATATTATCTTGTTTTCATCATTAATGGACCAGATTAATTAAATTTACACAAAATTAAAAATCCTCAAAGGATTATTAATCAAACATAGATGTATAACTAGGTGATGGAATCAAACTAAACAACTCTCTTAAGTAACACTATCCCTTTACACACTTTCATGTGGATTTAAAAATACAAAAATGGAGGTGAAAAAATAAGGCATTTTAAAATAATTAAAAATCAACTTTTT
Organism: Torreya grandis; assembly: GCA_037957365.1. Lineage (NCBI taxonomy): Eukaryota > Viridiplantae > Streptophyta > Pinopsida > Cupressales > Taxaceae > Torreya > Torreya grandis. The sequence goes on from JARHVA010004214.1 coordinate 725,019, forward strand.
TTTTGAGTTTTAGGACAGGATTAACATTTTTTTACTTAACTTTTGGGAAAGATTTAGTGCCACTAATAGAGAGGAAAATCTCAACAAAGGAATACTTCACAATGCAAGAGGACTCTGGGTAGAGGTTTACCTTGGACGGTGAGTTGAAGTCTACCTTAGATGGCAAGTTAAAGGATTAAAAAGCCTTTGGATAGACTGTCAAGGATCCAAAACCCTTGTTTAGGCTTTGTAGGATCATAAAACCTTGGATCAAGATGTGGAGATCAGAAAATGCCTTACTTAGGTTATGAATGGAGCATAAATGGCTTTCTTAAGTTGTGAAGGGAGCAAAAATGCCTTATCTAGGTTGTGAAGGGAGCAGAAACACCTTGGATCATAGGCCATGGGATCTTCAAGTGGAATGTAGGGTGCTTGGTGAGTCAACAAACCACCATTCATATTCAAGCATGGGCCAAATTCAAACTTGTAAGATTCATGGTGACCCAAACATAATACATTCCTACTTCATGAGTTGAATGCCCTACTCAACATGTAGACAAGCAAAATTCAAGGGTAAAGAGTCTTCCCTCGATTCCTTGTAATAGGATTTTCTGTCAGAATGGATCTCTACTACTTTTTTATTGACTATAATGGTGAGTGGAGGTGAAAGTAGAGCTCAACATTCCAATGAGAGAAAAATCCCTGCACTCAAAAATTGGTGAAATAATCGACCCAGATAAACTCAAAAAAATCTCAAATAGTCTAGGATGTAACAAATACATTAAATCTCAAGAATTTAAAATAAAACTAATAATAAATACAAAACCATACAATCAATAAACTAGATTAGCACTCTGATACCATGTTGAGGAATCACCAATATATCTGAATCAAGTGAATGCACTGATTCATGAATAAGAGTCAAGTAATTGCATAAGCATTGCTAAAATTAAATGAAACCATAAGTGAGAACATTAACGAAATCACATTGGTGAATATCCAACATTTCATTCAACTCACTCCATTTAGAATAACTCACAAAGAGATGTACAAATAGGAGAGTAAGGTAAGCAACTCCTCCATGATTAGCCTCAAAGGGCCTAAAATAGATAATCTCCTATGATGGAATAATCAAAGAGTAATTCTTATGATGGAATAATCAAAGAGTAACTCTTATGACATAAGTACACCTAATAAAGCTAACTCAAGTATAGGAATAAACATGAGTGTAAGAATAAACCTAATAAAAGGAAAATAAATACCCTACACTAACACAACACAATTCTCTTTAGCAAAAAAATATTTTTATTGTCTCTTGACAAATGAAAAATCTTCAAATGCCTTCCATTTTAAAAGCGTAGCATCTTACACAAAATTATAATGATCCAAAGAATGTAGTGACTTCATAATAGGCAATGATGTTCACTCCAACACTGCTTTTTGTCCCTTTTAGATGCAAAAAGAGTTTGTTAGATTTAATCTAAAATATTGTTTACACTAGTATTTTGGTTTTAATAATAAACAAGTATGTTTCTCTTAGTAAGACACCCACTTATTAGATTAAGTTATAATAATGTTTAACTTAGTAAGTTAGTATGTCAGGTGGTTGGGTAGTTAGATAGTTATGCTAGTCTTGGGTCTTGGAAAACAAAGTGATTTATACATTTTATGGGAGATAAAATGTAGTAAATTATAATGATATAATGATGTAAGCCAATATTTAGGTCCATTTTAGTCAATAATTTTTTCCATTGATGAATTCATTTTCTTTTGTTATATAATATTATAGTGGCATAAAATTTGCATTGTACATACAAGAAAATGCAATTTTTTTCCTAAATGAGAGATAGGTGTATGGATAATTAGGAAAAGTTGTCATATGTGGATTTGATATTGTCATAGATGTTTTTAATGCTAAAAGGGGTGTGAAAAATAAGGGACATATTTTTAGAGAGGCTATATGGATTTTTCATAAGTTTGTTTGTTGATAAAAGAAAAATGTGCACAAAGGCATCAATCTTGTTTGGTGTGGAAAAATCCTTTTGGCATGCTATTCTAAAAAAGGCATGTACAAACGTTGAAATATTTTGGGTGTGAATATCTTTTTTATAAAGTTTGACATGTGGGTCCTACTCATATATTCTATTATAAATCTATGCAAGCATTGAAGAATTAATTGCCAAGTGGAAATTAGTTTGTTGCTGACGTACTACTAAGTATGTATTAAATCTCTCTTTATTTATTTTTTTAAATATGGAAATGTTTCAAATGGTTCTATTAAAAATGTTGGTTGAATGCTTCAAGGACTCTTATAGACCAATTGGTTGTATAATGTTATGAAGGCTTTAAAACTATAAAGGTCTCAAGTTTAACTCCCATCACCCTTTTGTTTTATTCCAAGTGTAAACTTTACACGTGAATGTTTATAAGTAAGTTTGTGGCTTTGTAATTCAAATGATTGCATAGAGGAATTGGTAGCAATGTTTTACTAAGGCACTACAAACTTATAGGTTCTAAGTTCCATTCCCACCTCTCTTCTTTTGATAAAAAATATAGTTTCATACCTTTAAAAGAGAGAGTGTATTTTAGGGAGGAATGTGCATCATTCTTGGAGTGATAAGGATAATTTTTGGGTGATAAAATCAAAGATATACTTGAGAGTAAAGTAAAAAGCCTAGTAGCATACCTCTTCTTTGTATGGTTTATTTTCCTCTCATGTCACTATGGCTAAAGTAATTAGTCCTATCTTAGAAGTGCGAAACTAACACCTAATAACTTTAATTATTGGAGTATAAATATGGAAAACACTTTCGTTTTCAATGGCCCTTGGGACCTTATTGAGAAAAAACCTACACCACCCACTAATGCTACTAAGTTGCCTGAAATTCACAAATGAGATAAGAAAGATCTAACACTATTAAGGTCTTCTTCCTCTCCACAAACTATTTTTCACATAGAGGTCATCAAATCAAAAGCTTGGAAAGCATGGAAAACACTTACAAACTTATATGATAAACAACCCACATATATGAAAATTGATATTTTAATACAATTGCTTAACATTAAGTTTAATGATAATGAGAATGTTTCAAAATACATCTCCAAGTTGACTAAAATAAAATAAGAATATAATACAACATGTGGCTAAAAGGTTTAGCCCATATTTGCATAGTTTTAATACAAAAAGCACACTCTATTTTTATTCCATCATATATTACATACGGGACAATATATTTATATAAGAAAGCATTTCCTATAATCAAATAGGTTTCCTCAATCTTTGATCCCTCAAATATCTCAACCATATAACCTCCCAACCCAAATACAAAATATATTATTTATGAGAATATATTCATTTAACCTAGTAACCAATAATAACTATACTAATCATACGATAACTTACATAATAATTTACCTCAATGTAAATACTAAATTATAACATTCCCCTCACCTTGCCCCCTAGTTTTTACATGGGGAGCAAGTACATCATGTGAATTAAAAATATAATCATATGCCAACACATAATTTTAGGTTTGCATATTTCTATTTGAATCTTGTTGTCTGGATATTGATGCACATGCTCACCTACATATGAGAACTTATCTCACTTTCACTTTTAGTTAAACATATTCATTGGTTGACCATCTTCCAACCAAGTACGATAGTTAGAGGATCTTGTAACGAACCACTACACCAAAAGCCCAGACTATTAGTGAATCCACCCACCAGGATCATAACATCCCACCACGCTTCTGAAGCCCAAACTCTGGGCTGGCTTTGGGAATGTACATGAGATCCACTATGTGTACAAGCCCTGGACAAACACTACAATGCCAGCGTAACCCACCCACTCTATGACTCAAACACAGGTGGTTGATCTAATACCGAATATAATGAACCGCTACACCAAAAGCCCAGATTGTTAGTGAATTCGCCCACTAGGATCATAACAAATCTCTATAGTCAGAGGATTTTTATAGTCAACTGTCCTCCTATATAACTATTTACAATATCAATGATATGTATATTCTCCTTTTTATTCAAACTTAGTAGGGGAAGGTTACAATATTTTGTTTATTTCACACACCATACAAATGAAAAGATGAAATTAAAAATGAGGATAAAATTCTCATTATCACTTTTGTAGCCTCTGCATGTGATTTTTACCATTTAATCTCGCACAACATAGATAGTCACCACTACCACTGGAAATCATCCTTGTCATAGTCATTTTGGTCCATAGTATGCCACTATCTTAAAATATGGCCCTGTCACTAGCGAATTGTGAGAGGACACCATTTATCCTCCAACATCTTGTGTCCTCCATCCTCTGGGTAGAAGTTGCTTACTTAATGGATTTGACTTTGAGGCTTAATTTAATATCAAATGGGAAATCCCCCCCCACCAGATGAACACCATGTACAAGTGATAGTGCATCCAATTAGAATGTAGGTAATTTTTTTTCAATTGTTGATACTTGACACTGATTAAAAAAAATAAAGACTCTTTTTAACAAAATGACACAATTACATCATACATATACCTTTACACTTAGACACAAATGATAATGTTGATACTAGATAAACCTAATAAATTATTAAATCATAGACACTTTTAATAGATTTACTTGATCATATTAATCATTGACCATGAAAAAAATGAAGATCAAATAAATTTTATAGCTATAAGGAATCACTTCATAAATGAGACTTTTCTAATATTATTACCTTATGACAATAATGACACAACAAAACCTTTTTACTAACAAAGTAATGTATAAAGGCAACTTTATTAATAAACAAATTATTAAAAATATAACACTTAACTATATGAAAAAAAATGACACCTAATTAAACAACTTAAAACTAAGACTTAACTATACCAAAAAAAAATAGCACTTAATAAAACAACTTATTTGAGACAACTACTAATACAAAGAAAAATTTGTCATTTCTTGCCTCTAAATTGCCATGTCTCACTACAAAACATTAAATTTTGTTTTGCATGTCTCTAGTGGTGGATGAGTGGTACAAGGAAATGGGAGGATGCCAAAATGGATATAGATGCCTTAAAATGAAAAACTCTTTATCCAAAGGAAAATCAATTCATGAATGTTGTGACTAGTCTCACCATGCAACTCTGAAATGAAGTAAATGTTTTTTGAGGCTGAAAATTTGTTGACGTATTGAATGGTGAACTATTGCAATTTTGGATTTTTCTTTGATGTTTACTTGTGCATCCAAATCTTCCACCAAAACTCTTTAAAATGTGATAGTTTTCAGAAAGAATGGCGTGGAGATAGATACAAATATGTGGGTTGAACTGATAGATGTTCTCAATGGGCATGAAAATGGTAAATCTTTGTTAGATCAGACAATAATATTTAATCTCCATATAGGTTGAATAACAGATATGAATGCTTTAATGCTCAAGAAATTTGTACATTATAAGCTTCTAAGTTGGTAATTCAAATGACACATTCAATTGAATGGGAGAAGATTGGATCACATGGACTGTGATTTGAATAACATCTAGACTGGCCTTTAAACTATTCAATGAAATGGCTCTCTCACTAAGCTTCACGTCCTTCTGATACAACTACATACTTCTACATCACAACCATGATCGGACACACTCTACACCAGATAAAAGGTTTAGCCCATATATGTATAGTTTTAATACATAAATCACACTCTATATTTTATTCCATCATATATTACATATGGGACTTTATATTTCTATAAGAAAACATCTCCTATAATCAAGGAGGTTTCCTCAATCTTTGATCCCTCAATTATCTAATCCATATAACCTACCTCTTAACCTAAATATGAAATATATTATTTACAACAATATATTCATTTAACCTACTAGCCATTTATAATTGTACTAATCATATGGTAACTTACACACAATAACTTACCTCAATGTAAATACTAAATAATAATAGTGGCAAAATTATTGATGAGATGATAATATCCACGATTGTAAATGGGCTTAATTCTAGCTGCACAAACTTCTTGGGAATGTTGTAACTTAGTGATAAACTTAACAAAGTAGCATTTGATTCAATTTATAAATTACTCACACAACATGGGCATCAATTTGATAATACAAATATTCTAAGCTTAGAAAATATGTTTATTTTTAAAAAGTAGATAAACACAAAGTGGAGAAGAATCAAATGAAAAGAAATCATTTCCCACATTCTTATAAACATAAGGTTTTTTCTTAACATCCTTATTAGAAGTGATACTTATTTGTCTAACAATACTAGTAGTGACAAATCATCTCACAAAGCCAAGAAAAAGGTGCAATGTTACAAATGCGATCATTTGGGACATTTTGCTACATAAAGCTCTTTTAAGAAAAAGTCATCCAAACTTAAGAAACAGTTAGATGCACACTATGCAACTAAGTCTAATGGAGATTCTTATGATCAAGAAACATCATGTTCTTATCAAGAAACATCATTTTTTGTAGAAAATTTTGATCCATAACATCATGACACTATCTTTTGCAAGCCTTGAATGGACCTATATTGAGTTAGCTACTAATTCAAAGATAGGGATGATAGTTTAATGACACTTTTGGTTTTGTTTAAATTTCGCTAGATGAGAGTTCTCAATTGATTTTGTTTGATATTTTCAAGATTTGAAGTAGGCTGATGACATTTAGATACATATACTTATCATATCTCATCTAATAGAGGGAAGGTGTTGAAATCAATCTCTGAAATGGTAATACTGATGACCCTTCAAGTAGTGGGATTAATCAAGTACTTTTTTACAAGGATGGCAGTGGTCAAAATAGTTGAAGCCATGATAATTCATGCTTCATGTACAAGTTCAGAAGAGGTATTATTAATCACTATGATGGTTGAAGCATTACATATATGTTCCTTACTATTAATACAAATACAAGGATCAAAGGATGATGGTGTGTGATGCATACTCATTGTTATGTTTGTGACAAGTAGTGTCAGGAGGCTACAAGATTATAATAGGCATAGGCTACATGGGTTCAAGTTATGTGGGAATCCATATACGTGTTTGTTGCCTTTAAAATTCTCATATTCCAAATTTTTATCATCATCATAAGTTTCCAAGTCAGAAGTTGAGCCAAATGTGAAGGATTTAAATTAGAAAATTGTTGAAAATAAGAAAGGGTCTAATTCAAAAGGTTGTTGAGATTTGATAAGGAAAAAATGATAATGTACGAAGCATGTACCTACACCATGTATTCTTAGGAGGTTGAGCTTCCCTAACCTTCTAGATGCATCCCATCATGCCATGACTAGAGTGCCCTCATGGCTAGCTCACCTGACCTCATGGGTGTGAAGCTGCATCTATAGTAAAACGCATACATTGATTTTCATTTATTGTGCCCCTGGGTTCCCATAGACCTTGTTATGTTGATGCACCATGAGTTCAAGTAGGTTCCAAAGTGCATTGAATCTTCCCCCCCTAATTTTATTCAAATATAACTACCATGTTCTCATTTGCATTCAATCTTCCACTCAACTCAATACCAACACACTATAAAAGATATGACCTTCCACCATTCACACTCATGAGGTGAAATTATGCCAAAGAATAGTCCAAATATTTGTGTTTCCATGTACGCTACATTGGTGTGAGTTTCAAAGGTTACAATAAGCATTTCAAATAATTTTTACTCCTATGTGAGTTCTTAGTACCCTGAGTACATCAAAGTTTTGAGTACTTACCATAGTCATTTAATGGATAATATAGAGAAATAACTAAGATTTTTATGACCACTATGGTGAGTTCTCCACAACCACACAAACATTTCCTACCTCTATATTCACATGGGAATTTGCAATCTCTTATAGAGTTAGCCTTTCAAATCACTAGGTTAACAAAGTTGAAGTTCAAATACATGGCTTATGAACCTATGTCAATGCTGGAGAATGGAATTCCTAAAATTGATGATTCTCATATTAGACACATGGATTTGGAATAATTTCATAGTATAATGAATGTAAAATCTCCAACCTCTATATATACTCTTTTATTTACACGTGGTTTACCTAAAGTAGTTAATTTCCCCATCTCTACATAATGTTCAAACCTAATGTTCACTTGTGTCTGACATTATGACCTTGATACGAAGGAGATAAAAGTGAGACGAGGTTCTTTTATGGCTAAAATAGATAACACCGCTATGGGTATGACCTTATAGATCCCCACCAGGGAAACTTATGCAAGGATGAGTATAAAAGTTGGACATACTTTTTGGGAAAAAAACTAGAGAAACACCTCAACACAATAAAAAATGGATAGTTAAAACATAAGAGAAGAGGTCTCTCAAAGCTTCTAAAGAATTTATTTAAATTAGAATTCAAGGAGAAAGTATCAAATATGATCACTTTTCTTAATAGGGTGGTGGGAAACAAAACCACCATGGAATTCTATGAATGGATGTTCATGGATATGAGCATCATATGTGGTAGGAATCAATACATATACTTGGGTGGCATCATCAATGATGCCCTTCATCAATAGTTAACCAATGTAAAAGTGACCAATTTTTTTTACATGACATCTTGCTTTAGGTATTCATTAGTAGCCCATAGAGTATACCCATGCCTCACACAATTAGCTAATGCAAGCCCAACTACCAAAGTACACGATACTACTCTTAATTGACCCTAGAAAAAAACAACAAACACTCTAGATAGGTCAACAATGCTTTCACCATGAGACTTATACAAGCATTAGACAAGGACTTGGGAATGAGAATTTCAGATGAAACAACTAATCTCATCTCATAGTATGGGAGCTACTAAATTTAGTTCTATAAATTATCTTACATACGAATTGGCAGATTTGAGGGTTTCCCCTTGATATTACCAAGGTTTAAAAACAACAAGAAATTGTTTCTTGAGTTGTGTAGATAGTTGGTAGAAGTACACAACTATTGTAAGCAAAAGAACATGGTGGGTGTTGAATTTATTATCTCCCTAGACCACTACACATGCAAGAACACCAAAGATGCTCAAAACATCAAATCTTTAATTGATCAGTTCACAATGCACCCTCATGTAGTTAGATCTTTCGATATCAAGTGGTTTATGAAAGCTCACCTCATAATTAGTCCTTCCTACATGTATGAGCCACATTTGGAGGACTATTGCATCGATTGCTTAGATAAATATGAGGTGTTGAGATGAGATTAAGGAAGATTAAGTTTGATCCAAATCAAATATTTTAATGATACATGGGTGCCAGATGGAATGGTACATAATGGGAGCTAACTACTCAACCCATCTTACTTTGAGAACATCATGGCTGCACCCCTACCAATAATAAATTAGTTTACTCAAGAATTGACCAATTTATAGCTACAAAACAAGATAATATTATTAGACAAATCAATGAAGTGGTTCAATGAAAATCTCACAAAATTCAATGGAGCATGTGGCTTAAAAATATCTAGCACTTTAACTCCACCAAGGTAAGCCCCTACAATGACTCCTAAAACATCTAGAACAAGTGGTTCTAACACCACAACTCAAAAATTAGCTGCCTCAAGAGGTGATGGGGATGGTGAGGACCCAAACCAACCTAAGTAGCCAAAAAATACCTATGGAAAGGGTTTTGTTGTTGTAATAAATTTGTAGGTCAAAAAATTTGTATAACTATAATCCTCTCCCCTTAGTGATACATCTCTATTGATTGATAACACTACTCAAAAATATCTTGCTTCTACTCAAAGACCAAGCCAATAAGTAGATTATAGTGTTTTTATAAGTCCTACACCTCAAGCATCAAGATATCCTCTCCGTTCAACCTCCTTGTAAGTCCCACCGCTGCCATATTCTATTCCACTAAGACAACCTTCACTGCCATCTTCAGGTGCATAAATAGTGAGATTCAATGATGCAACATTTTAGTGGATTCAACCATTATTGAGTAAGAGGAAAAAGGTATTCCAAATAAAGTTACCTAATTTGATGTAGTAGCCAACCTTTTTGTGACCCCCCACTGAAGAAGGCTAAAATCACATCAAGGCTAGTTCTTGACCCATCTGGAGCCCAATTTATGGAGATTTCTAAGCCAAATGTTGACAAAATGAAGAAGATATGATGATGGCAAACTATAATTTGAAAAGAGTATAATTAAGTGTTGCAACCAAAGATAATGACATACACAACCTTAAGGAAACCGCAAAGAGGATGATGAAGAGGTTAGAATAAAATGAGCTCATTCAAGAACAACTGAAAGACTAGGTTTGATAGTTGGTTATGTAAAATATCTTTTGAACCCTATTGAGGGACCAATAGTTCCTCAAGTGGATGCTCCAACTCAAGTTCTTGGCATAAAAAAAGAAGTAATCTCAACCATAAGCAAGTATAATAGTTATGGAAAGAATCTTTAAGCCTAGGTTAAATAATTGTTCTTATATTCCCTGAAATATATATTAAAGAAATGATCCAAACTATATGAAAGGCTTGAATCATAATAAGTCAAGGTTGATCATAAAATTTAATACCATGAAAAGGAATTAAACTTATGGGAAACTAAGAGAGGAGACATCGAGGAAATGTTAGCCACTGAAGTGAAATTGTTGGTTAAAGCTAGAATTTTTTAACAAGAGAGAAAATGACATTTCATATGATTGGTTAGAGTGCATCCTCTAAAAGATAGAAACAATGAATATGACCATGGAGGAGCTGAAGAAAGAATCCTAGATTGGAGGGGAAAAGAGGGCTAATTTTTTTTCCAATGTGGGTGGTTTGCATTGTGAATTGCTTAGGGAAGATGGATCCAATCAATATACTAAAAATGAAATCAAGGAGCAATTCAAAAAGATAATTAAGGAGGAATTATTCAAGGAAGGTGTGTTCAACATTGCCACCAAAACTGTGCTTAACAAGATCCATGCCTTATTTGAAGAGATAAAATCATAATTGGTTGAGTTGATCGAAGTCCCTAATGTGATGTTGTTGATATCTAATAGATGGCTAGTACACTATGAACATGCGATAGTTCCTAAAGGAAATTTGATCACAAAATTAGTGAAGAAATTTGTAATATTGAAGAAAACTAGGGATAAAGGGAAGGTCATCAGTTAATCAGTTCCTTCACCTCCTGATCCATATCCAAATTAACTCTTACTCTAAGGAAAGCTCCCTAGGATGTTTCCTATCACTTTTGAAAAAAACTTCCTCTTTCTATTTTGGAAAAAAATCAATTTTCTTTTGTAAAAATATGAATATTAATGTAAAATAGAATAGGATGAAGATAGGAAAATGAAAGGTCAGCCCATTCCCTCCTACCTCTATACATAGGAGAAATTGCACTTCTACAAACATTTTTTGATATCCATTGTAATTTTGTTTACAAGGAAGAAGAAGGAAACTTTGTGTTCACTCTTCCATTAGGAATACAAAGGAGAATTATAGAACTTTGTGTCTTATGTTGTTCTTTATAGATGTGTTATTCCTAAGTTTAATACATCATTTTAAACCCTTAAGAAATATATGTTTGATTTTCAAACTATCAAAATACATTCATATTTAGTTTCTTATGCATAGGATGAGATATGTGTTTGCTTATCCATGTAATACTTTTCATCTTCTTTCTTTTTTATTTTTTTAGAGGTAGAAAGCAATAAAATCCAACACCAAATTTTTAATGTAGATATTGTAAATAGTTTATTTGAACTTATTATTTGCAATAAAGGGAACCTCCTCTTCAAATAGAGGAGGGACTTTGTCCCCTTTAATATTACCAATATCTCAAATTTGACCTAGTGCTAAATATTTTTCCAATAGTGTCAACACAAGTTGATCAAAGTATAAGGCATAATTGGCATGATGAGGTGACTTCATCAAAGGCAACTAATTTGAATCTAACATACATATTTTTACCTCTTTTGATCAAGTGGGTTGTAATATTTAATCCAAAAAATTCTTTATGATAGTCTTTGGTTATAATAATATATAGGCATGCTTCTCTTAGTAAGGCACCCTATTCTTAGATTAAGTTGAAATAATGTTTAAATTAGTAAGTTAGTATGCTGGGTGATTGGGTAGTTACATAGCTATGTTATTTGGGCCCCATATAAAGTAGATGTTATTTAAACATCTTACAAGATATAACATGTAGCGAGTCAGAATGCTTTAATGATGTAATCCATTATTCATCAATAAAATTGTATGATACTGGTCCCATTTTGGTCAATAATGTATGCCATTAATTATTTATTGTCTAGATGCTCCCCTAAAATAGTGAATAGGAGTCAACAACCATGAACCCCTCAAAAAGGTTACAAAATTTACAACTTTACAAAGTTTATAATAGATTGACAACATACCATGATTCCCAAATTTAATAAAATGATAGATAAAAACACAAAAGTTCAAAAAATATTCTACCTAACAAATTATGTCAGAACCAATATTGAGAAAGGATATTTCGATCCTCTCCTTGAGGTCTTTTATTCTTGTTATTTAAAAATTTTAAGTGCCTCTTGTAATGTTTGTTTGCCTTGAGAGTAGATTATATATTTTTGAGCTGCCAACCACAAATAGTAATTAGAGTCATATTGGCCATGTCCATCACTTGAGATGTATCTTGAAATACAATAGGTACTATATTTTGAATAAGAATGTCCTTCCATTTCAAAGAAACTATAGTACTGGATTCCTTGGTATTGGCCACCACTATAGCTAGAGGATTGGTATTTGGAGGAGAGACCAACTCATCATCCTCCCCCACCATTGGTTCATTTCCCTAATCCATTAATAGACTCTTTTTCTTGGGCAGCCATTAAAATATCATCATGGAGGAAAGAAGGAATTTGTTGTTAAAATTAGGACTTCTTTATCTAAACTTCTCTTCATAAGTCATTATTTTGATTTAACCCATTTGAAACCTTTGACATCTACATCATGTTGAGATTTATTTATTGTGTATTTTGAAGATGTAATCAATGTACTATTAGGTAAAATAATTGTAGCATTTGGACTATTTCTTTGGAGATGACCATATTGGTAATAATTGTGGCATCTAAAACTCATAGTGTATAGCTTGCTCCCACTAACAATCTTTTAGTTTAAGTAAAATTGTTTTTAGTAGGGGTTGGCTCAAATCCCCCTAACATATATTAGGGTGTAAGAAATATTGTCTTATTGCCTTCATTAAAGAGATATATTCCCAAATCAAATTCATTATTTAGTTAAGAAAATTTTCTTATCAAAATTCAAGGGCAAGTGTATATATTTGCATCCACACTGGAACACAATCCTTATTCTTTATATTAGGATGAAATCCTGGTGTCCATTGTTGTAAATATAATATCAACATGGTATTATGATAAAAATAAGGATCTTATTCTAAAACTCATTAATGGTTTTCAAGATTTGAAAATATGGCAATAAAGAAACTTTTTGGGCCAATATTGATTGAAAAATATGCTCTTGGTTCCCACTCCTTTAAATCCATTGTTCTAATTGATAACTCGAGAGCATAATACAATAAAACTTGCCCAACAATATGTGGGAAGAATAAAAAGCCACTTTGTGTTAGGATGTGTCATTAATTATAAAATTAACAACTACTTGTTTGTTTGACTTTGGAAGATAATAAATTGATTTTGAGGTGTTGCATTGTGCCTTTTTAGGAATTGTTATCCCATATTTTTGGGGAAAAAAGTTGGTTTACTACTAATAACTGATTTGAAGGAATGTGATTGTGATGAGGATGGCACTGCAGATTAGACAAACATCCCTCATCAAAAAAAAAAACTTATGTTGCAAAGATTACAATTGCTAATAATAAAAAAAATTACATGACTACATATAAAGGTCAAGAAGGCAAGGTACATGTGTAAGTGGCATTTTTATTGTGGCTACCTGCTATATGATCGGGATAAACAACCAAAAAGGGATGTCCCATGGTATATATACAATAGATGAACTACATATAGCTAGGGCTATTTACTACCAACACCACTAACAATAACTTATAGCCTATGCAAAAAATCAACTTTCACTCATAGCCTGTCCACCAACCACCTATGTGTTGTATCATTATTACTACGACGTCTTTTACTTATCACTTCAAATTTTTTGCAATAATGTTTTGAATCACTAATATCTAAATTCAAAGGAAAAATTATATACACATTTTAAAAGTCATATTTTTAATTTTGTTAATTAATTTCTTGAATTGCTAATTGTCAAAATTACAAGGAAATCATACACATTTTTTTAATGTATAGTTTCCATAGATTTGATGATTTAATGGAAATTTCAAAAGTAGTGTTGTGGTCAAAGTTTATTTTAAATTCAATAACAATAAGATCCCCGAAGCAGTGAGTCCATTGAATCACCAATAGATGATTACCAAGGAAAAATTATATGGGCAATTTTAAAGTTTCTCACCATTTTTTTAATTTTGAATATTTCTTGATTTGATAATTATCAATATTACAAGGAAATCATAACCATTTTTTTATGTATAGTTTCCATAGGTTTTAATTTCATAGCTTAATGGATTTAATGGAAATTTCAAAATTAACATTGGGGCCAAAGTTTATTGTAAAGGTAATAACAACAAGAACTGCAAAGTAGCTAGTCCCTGTCATGTATAGGATTATGTCCTTTAAGATAAGTTGGTTCAAGTCTGATATTATTCATTCATCAAAATTTGAGGAATAATCTGATAAATATCTTTGTTTTTTGGAATAACTATGGAAAGGTGAATTTTAATCTTATAAATTCAAAATTTGAGTTTTGTCTATATTCTCATGTTTTACTATTTTTAAAAGCATGGTTTTAAAACATTATTGATCACTCTACTATATATGTTTTATCTATGCACTCTTTCTATGATGAATTCACATACAATATCATTAAATGGCACATTTTGTGAGTTGGGAACTATGAAGGCAACTAATATAGATGGTATGTGGATGACAATACAAACATAACATAAGTTCTCTAACACATTTTATTGTAGATTATTCTTTTTAGTTCTAAATTGAAACAAAAATCCAGGTGATTCCAATACTGACAAATTTTGAAAGTGTATCAGGTATTATAAATACTCTTGTCTTTGGAGGCAAGGAAATTTTATACATCAGACATGACCTTAAAGGATAATTCCCTTTCCCTACTCATATCCTCTCTTTCAATACATAGTCAACTGTGTACAACCAAATGTTTTCTAAAAGGCCATTTATGTTAGTGATGAAAAAGTTTCTTATTTGACAATCATTATAGATGTTACCATAATCCTCTTGACAATTCAAATTTCAACATTGCATACTAAAAATCATTCTAAGTAAAGTGGATGCAAAAGGAAAGTCCAAATGTATTTTACATACTTGACGATAAAATTATGTAAAAATGCATGAAAATTTACAAGTACATACTTTTTCTTAGGAGTTAAGGTGTGACTTACGGCTGGGTAAAACATGAGTAATATTAACACATCTAGTAATTTGTTTCCATATTTAATTCTTTTTGTGTTATACACACTAAGGTTTACTTCTTCATTTTTGTGTGCAATAAATTACTAGTTCCCTGACTACCTTGCTAAATTATTTTTTTACAAGGAAAACACATAAGAAACCCAAATAAGTAAACTTTGGACACACTGAAAAATGATGCAAATGAAATCAACTGACATGCATCAACATGAGAAAAAATGGAATGATTAATGTTGGGGTGGAGACCCAACCATGCAATTGCCAAATCAATGTGAGGTTACAAGAACAACACAAAAATGTCAAAATGAAAACATAATGATACATCATGGTTTGTGATTCATACTTACTTCCTAAATTTATAGAGTTAATACATACATTACAATTTAAATTTGATGGAGATGGGAATGAAAAGGTCATCCCTCTCCCTTATAAAATTATCCCTCTTTAATCTTTAAGGTATACACAACTTCTATCCTTTGAACCAAAAACCATCCTACAAAAACAATTCCAACCATGGAGTTCTATATATGCCTGTTGGATTATTCCACATTACCCATGCATCCCTAAAATATATATCATATTCATACAAATCTCTCATTGAGATAAACACAAAAAATTCTACTCTTATATCATTCAACACAAGACACCTTCTACTCAATGCATATACAACCCTGTTTGAATTACTACTTCTATGCTTCAAAACAATTGAATAATTTTGAATAAATTCAACCCATTTTATATGATTTTGATTCAATTCACCTTGAGTTTTTATGAACTATAATTCTTAATGATTTGTGTAAAAATCAAGCTCCTTAAGAAATATATAATGCCTCCACTTCTTGAGATTTTGCCCTAAGGCATATAAATATTAATCATAAATGGAATACTTACACCTTATTTCATTCAAATTTTCACTAAATAAGCAATGTGCTTACCTTATTGACTCAAAACTACTCCTATTGCTGCCCACTAGCATCACAATAGACTTGGAACACTTTGTTGAAATTTGACAATGCTAATAATAGTTGTCCTATCACTTTATTCTACAAAATTTAAAAGTTATTCTCTACAAAAATTATCCATTTGAAATATTTCCTATTTCCTCTCATTGTTTTTGTAATGGTGCGTATATTCTAAAAAAATTTCTAATGGATTTCCAATAGAAACTAGATAACCCATGAAAAATCCTTGCTTCAAACATACTCCTAAGGTGATATCCGCTCAACAATAACTTTCACTTTTTATAGGCCCATTCTTAGCCCATCATGTGAGATCATCAATCTAAAATAGGCCAACTCTTCCTTCATAAAAATGCATTTCTTTATGTTGATCAATAACTTCTCTTCTTTCAAACTTTGCAATACTAACCTCAAATACACTTTTTTATTCTACTAAATCTCAGAGTGTCATACAAATAAACAATGACAAACTTACCCAAATATGGATTCAACACTTGATTCATGAGTATCATGAATGTGCTTGGTACATTTATCAACCAAAATGACATAACTATCCATTCATACACACCATCATTTGTCTTAAATGCAGTCTTCCATACATTGCCTACCTTAATTCTGATTTAATGATACCCACTCTGCAAATCAATCTATGTAAATTACGTTGCTTCACTCAAACAATCCATTAGATCATCCATCTGAGGCAATGGAAACCTATACTTGATTGTAATATTGTTAATGGCTCTTGAATTTGTAAACATATGACATTACCCACCTTTTATAGGGGCTAAAATTACTAAAACTTCACATGGATCAAGCTCTCTCTTAAACCCTTCTCCAACAATTATTAAACTTGTCTTTTCACCTCCTCATTCTCCATAGGTGTTAACCTATACATTGACTTTTTTGGCAAACTAGCTATGGGAATCAAATCCATGTGATTAGATGGCAATCCATCTAGAAAATACTTTGAAATAATTTTAACATATTACCCTAATAAATTCTTGCACTTCACGTGGAATTTCACTTACCTCATTTGTTGTATTAACTTGCATGGATTTTGGAACAAAAGCCTAATATGCCTTCTACTTTTTTACCTCCTTCAAAAACTATTTTTAGGGAATTATCAATACTTTACAGTTGTCCACTCCATCTTTGTCCTTCAATTTACTCAAAGTAAAATTCCTTCCGTCCTTCATAAGTGTGTATGTATTTTCTATATCATCATGCATGGAATTTATATCAAACTATAATGGTCTACCCAATAACACATGACCTACATCCATGGGCATGATGTCACACAAAACTACATCCTTATATGACCCAATATGAAATCTAAACATATATTTTGCTCATGTACTAAAATTTTACGTCTCTTTTACAACCAAGACACCTTAGATATGTTAGGGAGTATTACTCTTTTCATCCAAAGCTTCTCTACCATCTCATTAGATATCATGTTTTTTGTACTACCACCATAAAAAATAACCTTACAACATGTACCTCTAGATTTGCATGTGGTTACGAATAGATTTTTTCTCTGCACTAGTTCATTCTCATATTTTGATGGTTTTAGTAACACTCTTTTCATCATGAGAGCCTCTCCATGTTTTAGTTATTCTATAATATTGGGTGATGCAACTTCCTCTGCTTGTGCAATATTATTGCTTGCCTCATTTCTTCTACTATTGTTTTGTTATACTTATGGGCACTCAAAATTTATATGCCAAAAATATTCACACTTAAAACATGTACCCATGAATCTTCTATATACATCTATATTTTTCAATCACTAATGATCTATCTTTCAAGACTCATTGACACATCAATATCTCAACGTACACATCTTAAAGAGTGTACTAAGAAAGGGGAAGGTTAGTTTTTCATATTTTTTGAGAGATGTACATATTATCCCATTATACCTACTTATCATCACCATCATGCCTTCAATTTTGTTTATCCTCCTTCGGGTATCTTTTCCTTTCATTCCTCTCATTCTACTTGGTATCTTGATTTTTTCCTACTAGATAGATCTGAATCAGTCTAGTTCTATATCATATCCTATATTTCTTACTAAATTGATCCTAAGTGATTTAGTCTATTTCCTACCTAAGACACTTTCCTACTAAATTGATCCTGATTGATTTAGTTATTTCCCTATTTGTACTAGATTAGCATGGCCAACCCAATATTGTGTCATTCTTGATTCACTATACTAAATCAATCCAGATCAATTCTATTGGCATTTTAGCTAGGCCACTATTGGTGTTCCTAGGTTGTACCCTAGCTAAGTAAGGGGATTGTTTAGGTCCTATTCAAACCTAGTCTAATGATTTAACTATTTTGGGAATATTGGAGTCTTATTCCTAATTTAGTTAAGGGTATGAGTTAATTAAATTGGTAAATAATATTACAATAATTAAACTACTAATTTGTATAATTTAATTGGAATTTAAACATTTCTATAAATAGCAATAAATGTGAAGAAAATAAGACTTAGTAGGAAACTTACTGAGATGGCTGAGACATGGTCTAGAATTTATTGTGTATGATTGGGACAATGTCATAAATTAGGATTTGGCCTTTGTTTCATGAAAGGGTAGGAGCATCAAAATAGGACACCATGGGGTCTGGTGCTATAGTCCTCTTTTGCTGTTATTATTCTCAAGTCTTGAGATTTTTGGGTTTTGTTCACTATCTCTGTGTGAGCCTACCTATAAAATTTTGGATGCTATATGTCTACACAACTCTCTATAGAGATAATTTAGTCTTGAAACCTTAAAATCCATGATGCTTTGACAAAATTTGAGAAATAAGGGAGGTTAGTTTGTGTAAGATGCACTGAACATGTATCCATACCCCTTGTGTGGGTACGCTGCCTACATACCAATACTCCGAAGAGGGATCAAGCCATATATAGTTCTCCCACTTGATGTGCTTTATGTAATTATGTGTATGAAGATGCAAAATGCTAATAATGGGTGTTTTTGAGGTGGTAAGGGACTAGTGTGAGGGTTTGAATAATCTTGTAGTTACATTGGCTATTTGTATGCAGAGAATAGAGAAATATGCCTGAGTAGTCTTGCTTAATTTGTTATATTTTCCAACCCCTTCTAAATAAACTTTGAATGGGATTTTATATGGATCTATTGGTCATGGGTCAAATATATTTGCATTAGGTCTATAATAAGGAGGATAAGAACCAGAAGGAAATGACCATTGGTGATAAAAATACACTTCGATAGGAGAACCAAAAATGGACACCCTAGGGTCTGACTCTATGGTCCAATTTGGGCACTATAGTCCTAATGGAAAGGGACCCAAGGGGATGGAATCATCACTGGAAATGCTACCTAGAGGAGGTGGAGTCACTATATAAAAGGCTAAAAATGATTGAGAATCAGTGAAAAGATGCCTATGAGGGTCATAAGAGAAAGCAAGAGGGACTTATGGGTTGGGTGTCACAAGCCACAATCAAGTTACCAATTTTCATATTTTATATGAGCACATTTATCCCCCCTTTATTCTAATGATGCAACAAAGTTAAATACTAGGATAAAAGAAAAATAGAAAGCATACCTGAACTTACCTATAAGGGTGATACCCATGAAGCTATGTGATGATGGGTGTGCACAGAGTGAGCACATTATGAAGTGTAAATGTACAAGAAAAATAAAGAGTAGATTAGTTCTTACTAGATATGCTATATCTAAAATAAAAATGTACAAAGATAGGTAAAAGAGAGAAGAAGAGAAAGGAACAAATACACCTCACCAAGTACATGAACCAATATAAAACTTGTTATAATGCTGAGTAATGTTGGGTATGTGTTATACCAAAAGTAATATCATGAATAGAGCTGAGTGCTTAATTCCTTGAGAGTGGCTTAAGAATGTAAAGGCTGGCCTTTTGGCTCTATCATCTCTTACTAAGTGAACCTATGTGATCATGCATATGCTTATCAATGTTTGGACCATGTGTCCAATCCCCATGAGTAAGTGGCTCAAGAATACAAAGGCTAACTAGTCCCTTGGCTCCATCGTTGCCCACTAAGTGAAGCTATGTGATCATGCATGTGTTGATCGATGTTTAGACTATGTGTCCAATTCCTCTGAGTAGGTGGTTCAAGAATGCAAAGTCTAGCTAGTCCTTTGGCTCCATCATTGCCCATTAAGTGAAGCTTTAAACTGATATCGGTATGAATGTATATCATATGGGATGGCTCTTGGAGCCCATGAATGCTTTGTAATTTGACAGTGTTAGTGTGGATAACTGAATGTATATTAGAAACTAGGATAATCTTGACTAACTCAAAAAATGTTGAGATTAGGCTTATATGAAGGCCACTTTGAAACTGGGCAATAGGCTTATGTAGAAGCCACTCAAAAATGTGGAGGTTAGGCTTGCATGAAATCCACTCTGAAATGATGCCAACCACTTATAGATGGAATAAGGCACATAACAATTGAGAATGCTTGAGTAATATACTGAACTCAAAAAGAAGAGAAGTCAAATGTGTCGTGCTTCCCCCAATCATTAGTGTCTAAAACATGGATTCTGATCTAAAAGTTATACCAATTGCCTAATCTAAAACTAGAAGTGAGAGCCATCATGTTTTGCATGATGCCCCCTATATCTGGATTCTTTGAGAAAAACCTATACTAAAACTACTAAATCTAAACTAGTCTGTATGTGCAAAACTATAGTTGAGCTTAACTTTCTTCCTATTTCTATAAAATTTGGTTTTTTCTCTATTTGAATAGGAGCACCAAAAATGGACACTCTACTATCTGAAATTGTAGTCTAATCTTGGTGCTACTATTTGCCTCATCTGTTCTTCCTACTTTGAAGTTTGGTTGCTATTTTGGGTGTTATGAATGCTGATTTTTTGACCAGTAGGAGCTCTGATCTCTATGACAAAACCCCTATTTATTGCCCCCTCTTTTTAGGGTAGGAATGAAGAACCTACAATGACTATCCTCAAAAGAAAGAGCCCTACAAGTGTGTTATGTTGAAAGAATACATGATATAGTAATGATAATCAACAAGATATCTCAAGATATGGCATGGTTTGTAATGGAAATTATTAGATCAATAAGGGTATGCCTAGATAGATATAACAATGTAATAACATGTGCAATATAATGAACTAGAACTAGAAGTCTAGTTAGTTATTAGTTGTTGGTTGTCAAGGAGGGATGGAGCATGATGTCTATCATGACATCCAAGAAAGCAAGATAATGTATGATGTGGATCATGGAATTACAAATAATTTGAGAAGCAAATAAACAAACAAGTACACAAGGTAAGAAGCAAGAATCATAAAAGAGTGGCCAAGGGGCCAAGTAAACAAGGGACATGGGCACATGTCACTCAAACTAGAATGCAAGCAAATAAGGCATGTTCAAATGCCATATACACATATAATTGAAACAAACAAGGTTGGCACAAGGGCCACAAGCACATAAAAGAGTACATATAAAGGACATTGGCAAATATTCTAAGGCACACACAAGAGTAGAAGAAAAGGACATTGGCAAATGTCCTAAGGCACATACAGGAGACAAAATAAAAAATTATAAATGCAATCACATCTAGCTACATAAAGCAAGAAAGGAAAGTAATTAATATATATTAGAAATACAATTGCATATAACTAATCAAAGCAAGAAGTGAAAGTGTGCAAGACATGTAGTACAAGACTAGGTATATGCTAAGAAATACACAATTGCTATATACTAGTGAGTGTCGATAGAGTAATCTGTGTAAGCAAGTAAGTAATGTACGTCAACATGATAACTAGAGTATGTGGTGTAGAAATGACATAACCTAGATGGTGTAGTCATGTAGAAGATGCCCCCAGTGGGTAGATATATCAATGTGTCTTGAATGTATGAAGTAGGATTCCCCCTTAATGGGTAGAGTAAAGTAATCAAGGATCTAGATGTCACTATACACACTTAAAGGAGATCAAGTGAAGCATGCTAATGTAGATAAATTGACAAACAATAACATAGAACAACAAATGTAAGTCTACCATAGTAGTAGAAATGTAAGCATGGATGATGCATATAATTGAAATGTTTTTGATATTTTGAATTATTTAAATGTTTTTGTATTTTGGAATATTTGAATGTTTTTGTATTTTTGAAATGTTGTATTATTTTTGGTATTTTGACATATTTGAATGTTTTTGTATTTTGAAATTTTATATTATTTTTGGTATTTTGATATATTTGCATGTTTTTAGATTTTGAAATTTTTTATGTATAATCAACCATGAAGAAACTATGTACAATAAATACTGAGAAACTATGTACAAGTTAGTAAAAATAAACTATGCACAAGTAATTTAAAATAAGCAATATGTACATAATGATATAAAAGACTAGGCTAGAGGGGGTAAAGGGTCCAAGGATGGATCAGGCTAGAGGGGGTAAAGGGTCCAAGGATGGATCTTGCTAGTTATAGAGATAGAGGAAGGGATCACAACCATCATCAAATGCCTTAAGATCATCATCATATGTATCATCATATGCTACAGATTCTATATGCATGGTGGCTATCTCCTTAAGTGTCAGTAAGATCTATGCTCTTTGTGTAGTCAAAGATCTATCACTTATAATGGTGTCATCTTATCGATGATGAACTAAAGGTTGCTATGGTGGTGAAGGTGCTAAGTCTCCTCTAGGATGTTTAGCTTTGGTAGTAGATGGCTTTGATGGAAGTGGCGAAGCTGGTGCTAGTGGTGCTATAATCTGAATAGTACCTTAAACTCATAGTTTATCTAATTGCTGTTGTACAGTTGTACATGATTTTGTATCATGGCCTATGATCCTTTAAAAAAGACAAAATGGGTGACCATCTTGTCATGATATCTTGATAATAGATCTATGTCATAATATAGGTAGTGTGATTAATCTATGATCAAGTAACATCTGTAGTATAATCTATGGTTGATGTTGTGTGCTGCCTACCTAAATCTAAAATATTGGTTTTATATCCATAGAGATAACCATATGAACTGTATGTGCCAAATGATCTATCTATGACCATGAATGTGGAATATATCCTGAGAGTGTAGTGCAAGATGTTAACATTGATGTAGGATGTCGAATGAGAGCTCTAGACATCTTATTACTCTCTTGGGCCAACTAGTGTAAAGCTCAATCCACACAAATAGTCATCTGTGAGTGTGGGTGTTGTATCATCATCTAAAGTAGCCTAGGAATCTATATCAACATCATGTACATATGGTAATTTAGAATTTACCACAAAAGGTAATTGTGATATAAGAGTCTCATCAACTATAGAATTAGAAGATGGTAGTGCTGTGAGAGTATCTCTAATTTTTAGAGTAACTATAACTGCCAGAGAACTATATCTATATAATCAATTGGTACTACTAGTACTGATATTGATGATTGTATAATTTTAACAAATATATGAACTATGACTAATGGAGTAGCTATAATGGCTAAAGTTGTTATGATTGGATGAGTATCTAGAGCTAAGGATACAACTGTAAGTGGAGGAGTGAAAGATGTGATAGTCTCTCTGAACTCATATGTATGTATTTGATCAAGAGAAATGTGATGAGGTGGGGACTAAACTATGATATGAGGTGTCCCATCTATCAAAATAGTTGAAGATGATTATGTAATTTAACAATATCTAAATCGCTGGTTATCTACTGGGCATGTGTATAGGTATCCTTCATGGAGAAACTTAACACATCGATGAAGAGTAGAAGGAACTACCCTCATAACGTGTATCCAGTCATCCAAGTAAAAGATTATAATGAAGAGGACCTGACATGACTTAAAACTATGTAGAGAGGGTTTTGGGCCCTACCATGGTATCAAAAGCAATGGTGCCCAATGTCTATCATGTTATATCATCAAACCCTCTAATATTCTTATATGATTTTTTCATGGATGCCATATCTACGCCTATGGCCTATAAGAATTTAATATTGCATATATTAAGTCTGGAACCACTATCAACTAGAACTCTCTTAACTGTGTTGGTTTTGACTTGAGCTTGTATGAACAGTGGTAAATTTTGATGAATAAATGTCTGAGATGGTATGTCCTCATGATCAAAAGAAATAATATCCTTTATATTTTTTAATGTGTTGACCACTGATGCAAAACAAGAAGGCTATAAAATAATGGGCATAAAATTTTTAGTGAGTGCCTCATAAAAAATGTCTTTGAACACATTGGCTTTGTGAAATAGTTCTAACATGGAAATCTTAACTGGTGTGTTTCTCAACTGATCAACAATATCATATGCCTTATGCGGATTTATCTATGTGGTTGGGTTGGGCCTAGGATGGGAAGGAATAGGAGGGTGGTGGGGCTACTGACTAGGTAGGAGAGGCATGGTATCACATCGAGTAATAACTCTAATTGCATTATCTACTATCTGTATAAGACTAGTAGTAGCTATGGGAAGAAAGCATAGATAATCGATAGGTCAAGGGGGTGGAGGGACAAAGGGTGTCAACTGGGCTATTTAGTGATGGGTAGTGACTTAGGGAAGAGTGAAATGGACCATGCAAATAACTCAGCATGGGATAAAGGATCTAAGGGAGGTGAGGCAAGAGGTATCTTAACATGTTTAACAATAACTCTCTTAATATCATCCCATATTATGAAAAGTAAGCATGAAATACAAAGAATGAAGATTTGTACTAACATATGGTAAAATTCATCATTCATGTACATGATAGGACCAAGTATGGTCTCCTTATTGTTTTCCATAAATGCAAGAAATATTGTAAATAAGTGAGATCCATTTTTGTTTTTTTTATGTGAAATCTGATTTTAGTTGTAAGGTGATACCTCAAGAGCAATGGGACCTAGTATATGCAACAAGGGTTTTGAAAAAATGAAATTTTGTAAAATTATTAAGGAATTTTAAATTTAAAATGTGACTTTTTGATTTAAATATGTAGGTAAAAAATAAAAAAATTATTGGAAAATTCTTGATTTGGAAGGACCTAGTCTATGCAACTAGGGTTTTGAAGAAAAATAATTTTTAAAAATTACTATGAAATTTTAAAATTTGATGCTAATTTTTTATTTAAATATGTAAGGAAAAAATCAGAAAATTATTATAAAATTCTTGATTTGAAATGACCTAATTATGCAACTAGGGTTTGGAAGAAAAATAATTTCTTAAAATTACTATAGAATTTTAAAATTTGATGCTAATTTCTGATTTAAATATGTAAGGAAAAAATAAAAAAATCATTGGAAAATTATTGATTTGAAAGGACCTAGTGTGTGTAACTAGGGTTTGGAAGAAAAATAATTTTTTAACATTACTATGGAATTTTAAAAATTAAATTGAATTTCTGATTTAAATAGGCGAGTAAAAAATCAAAAAATTATTGGAAAATTCTTGATTTGAAAGGACCTAGTGTGTGCAACTAGGGTTTGGAAGAAAAATATTTTTCAAAAATTACTATAGAATTTTAAAAATTAAATTGAATTTTTGATTTAAATATGCAGTTAAAATATCAAAAAAATATTGTAAAAATCAGCAAGGAATTTACCCTAGGGTTTCTAGGTTTTTATGTGCAAATGAAGTAAGTTGGGTTCACCAAATGATTTAACTATTTTTGGGAATATTAGAGTCCTATTCATAATTTAGTTAAATGTCTAAATTAATTAAATTACTAAATAATATTGAAATAATTAAGAAACTAATTTATATAATTTAATTAAAATTTGAACCTTTCTATAGATAACAATAAATGTGAAGAAAATAAGACTTAGCTGGAAACTAATTGAGATGGCTGAGACAGGGTCTGGAATTTACTGTGCAAGACTAGGACAGTGTCATAAATTAGGATTTGTATTTTATTCTGTGAAAGGATATGATTTACAAAATAGGATACCCTGGGGTCTAGTGCTATATTCTTCTTCTACCACTATTGTCTTTAAGCACTAAGCTTTCTAGATTTTGTTTGCTATCTTTGTGTGGGTGTACCTATGAAATTTTGGATGCTAGATGTCTTATAAAGTTATTGTAGAGCCAATTTAGTCTTAAAACCATAGATTCTATGATGTTTTGATATAATTTGAGAAATAAGGGGGGTTAATGTGTGTAAGATGCACTGAATATGTATCTACACCCCTTGTGTGGGCATGTTGTCTACATAGCAATACTCTGAAGAGGGATCAAGCCATATGTGGTTCTCCTACTTGATGTGCTTTGTGAAATTGTGTGTATGAAGATGATTTTTTTTAAAAATGTGTGTTTGAGGTGGCTAGGGATTAGTGTGAAGGTTTGATTAAGCTTGTAGTTGTATAAGCTGGCTGTATGTAGAGAATAGGAAAATTTGTCTGAGTAGTCTTGCTTGTATTCTTGCTTGCTTTGTGATATTTGCCAACCACTTATAAATGAATTTTGAAAGGGATTTTATATGGATCTATTGGTCATGGGTCAAATGTATTCATGTTAGGCCAATAAGGAGGATAAGAACTAGAAGGAAATGACCATTGGAGATAAAATGCACTTGAATAGGAGTGCTAAAAATGGACACCCTAGGGTCTGATGTTATAGTCCAAGTTGGACACTATAGTCATAAGGGAATGAGACCTAGGGGATGGAATCATCACTATAAATTCTTCCTAAAGGAGGTGAAATCATTGTCTAGAAGGCTATGGATGATTGGAAATCAGTGAAAAGATGCTTATGATGGTCATGAGAGCAAGCAAGAGGGACCTATGGGTTGGGTGTCACAAGACACACTCAAGTTACCAATTTTCACATTTTATATGACTTCATGCAACATGGGATTAACCCAAGGCTATGGGTTACCTAAACTTGGGTCATACCTCTAGAGAAGACCGACTTCCTTTTGGATCTATCACCTATGCTAAACCTAAGCTAACTCTTGCTTAGAAAAGGGAGAGAGATTGATAATAATTCATAAAGGCATGTAAAATGAGGTGATGCACCAAATGTTTTGATCCTTATACTTGCACAACACACACTAGAGGACACTTTATAAACTTTAAAACATCAATTCATTCATTCTTTGATCAGCTTCCACATAATTATTTCATAATAAGGCATTGACTAGCTATCAACCTAGCATGGGAGGGTAGTTATCCACTTTCACATTGACCAATAGACTATATATGCACTTATAATGACCTATGAGAACTACTAAGACACTAAATGAAGGTGAGAAAACTTAGATAGAGGCAAGGAAAACATAAATTCACTTGACCACATCAATGAATTCATAAGACACATTTTAACTCAGCTTGTAAATGAAGGAATTGAATCTTTATTACATCAAATAGGTGTTACAATGCAAATCTTAGTTGAGTCTAGTCATGTCAAAGAGGGATCCATTACAAGGCTTAAAATCCTATATTTATACCATAAGGAATACGAGAGATGGATAGGGATGCTAAGAAGAATGGAGAAGGGGCCATAATGACCAAGATTTTTAATCATTCTGACCATGATGGTGTTAACAAAGATCATAATGCCTAAGACTACTTCTAGAAGGTGGCCATAAAAATTGTATTAGTCCCTTTCAATCTATTTTTGGCCTATATTAATGCTCCTTATAGTTACAATAGCTGGATCTAATCATTTGCAATCTCCTTTCAATGTCAAAATAGTTATAATAGATAGATCAATATGTTATGATCTTATCTCAGCATAGATTACTCCTTATTGGTTCATCTTTGGCATGCAAGAATGAAAAAAAGGGTAATAATCATGCTAGCTTTGGTGATGAACCCATTGAAATTGATGTGTCTACCTTTATGGCCCTTCTTTGAGACATTTTCTCTAGTTCAACCTTGACTATAATTGTTCTTTATGAAGTCCCTAGATTTCAACTTTTAATCTTGACCATCGATCTTGATCTGCTCGATGAATGCATGTCATTGATCTTTGTTCTACTTAATCAAACATGCATCATCAATCTATTTTACATGGATTACACATGCACCATTAATATTCTATTAGTTTAACATGCTTAAAACACTTGTCACCCATGCATTTGCTCTTAAGATCCACTAACCTTTTGACCCATCACTCATCATTTATTTTTCTCTATATGAATGAATCTGCACTATTGATTTACTTGGGCCCACTATCTTTATTAGTTGATGCATACTATTATATCTCTATTTAGGTACTTGAGATCTTGACACTTTTCATTGACATGTTCATGCTAAATTTTTGACTTGATGCTTATCGTTGATCTTTGATACTTGATCAAATATGCACCATTAGATCTTCAGGACCCAACAATTCTATCTTTACCCATGTGCAATTGAATATGCTTTATATGATTTCACATGATCCATTGATTTCTTTAGGCCCATTAGCCTTATCAGTCATCATACACCATTAAATTTATGATCAAGTACCTAAGATCTCGACACTTTTCATAAACACAATTATGTTGACTTTTTGACTTGATGTTCACCATTGATCTTAAATGCATGATCGAACATGTACCATCAATCTACTTAGACCCACTGATCTTGTCAGTTTCCATGTGCCATTAGATCTTCAAGGCAAAATTGAATGCATACCATTAGATCTTTAGTTTGAATTTGTTAGGTTGTGGAGCTAAAAGCTTCACTGATGCAAATAGAGGAGGAGGTTGCAGAGAGGTTGCTGAAGTGTCACAGACACCGGCGTCGGTCAGGCCAACCAATGTCGATAGGATTAGACAGGAAGAGCAACTAACATCGGTCAGGGATCGGCCAGCATCGATCACCTCCAGGAAGATAGGGACTGATGTTGGTCACCTGTGCAGTTCAGAACTACAAGTTTTACGGGCAGTTAGTTAACGAACCAAGTGTTTGCATGTCAAGAGCCAAATTTAGACTGGAAGCTGTGGATCTAATTATTGTAATTAGATGTCTAATTATTGTTTGCATGAGATCTATTTAAGAGACTCATAGGCTTTATTGTAAAGTGTTCTAGTTTGAGTTGAGAAAAGTTAGTTCCTTCTGTGTGTGAGGTGAGCAAGGGTGTTCCTCCTAGTTCCACAGCAGTGCCAAGTGTGGGTGCTGGTTTTGGAGAATCAAAAGGGTTCTTCAGGTGTGTAGGATCTTGGTCAACAGGTGTGCATGGATACATTAGGAGATCTACATGGTAAGTAAGATCATTGATCTGGAGGTGTATGTGTGTGCATGATCCAGGTTTGCAAGTGTGCAGAACTAGATTGATTTGCAGGTGTGCAAGATCAGGGAGGACAACAACACAACAGGGAGCAGGATCAAGAGAGATCTACTTGGAATACAGTGTGTACTCAGAAAGAGAGCAAAGAGGAAGGCAAGGAAGATCCTTCCATAAGCAAGTCTGTTGGGTTGCAGGTTGTTGCAGTTCAGGGGAGATCTACTTGAAGTATGATTGCGTACTTGTGGAGTGTGTGGAGAATTGGAGTACTGGCAGTAGTGGATACTGACTGGTTGGAGGTGAACACCAAATCTGTGTTTGAGTTGTGTGTTGGGACCGTAAGAGAGAGAGCTTTGAGGGAAGATTTACTGTTTATGCCCTAGAGGTGTGGGAGCCCTAGAGGTGTGTAAGGAAGAAGAACTGTGGCAATCTTCTTTGTTGTATTTCCTTCTGGAAGAGTGTTAATACAAGTTGTGTATTGTATCTCATATTCTGTGTTATTTCTAAATTCTAGTTACTTGTTGATTCTGGTTAATTTTGCATATTTAAGTTGCTTGTATTTGGTAATCAATTGTGTGCTTCCGTATTTCCCAACAAAGTGGTATCAGAGCTAAGGTTGCAGGGAGCAGGTTTTGTGTTTGGTTACAGGTCACTCTTAGAGGTTTCTGATTGAGTGGGAGTAGAGCAATGGTAGAAGAAAGTAAGCTAGAATGGAGGAATTGAAAAGCATGAATGGTCAATTACGGTCCTATGGAAAGAAAGAGCAGGTAAAGAAAAATTGTTGGTTTGTGGAAGATCAACATGAAGGAACTGAAGAAGCAGATGTTGTAGGTGATGTGGCACAGGATGCTCTGGTATGTTTCTTGGATAAAGTATAATCTTGTTTTATAGATTCTATTGCCTCTTTCCATGCAGTCTGAAATAGAGTATCTTTTCATGGTAAGGTCTTTGGAGACTTTGGAAAGATTTATTTAGGGGCTGGTGTGCCTTGCCAAAGAATTGGCAAAGGGGAAGTGAAGCTGAAATTGTAGGCATCCAACACATGGGTGTTGAAGGAGGTCATGTAGGTCCCAGTCTTGAAGATAAGGCTAATTTCTTTAGGGAAGTTGGGTGATGAGAGATGCACAAGAACTCTCACATCAGATGCACTTGAATTAGCTGGTGGTAAGAAAGCAAGTACTATTTATCGACTTGCTTATATTACTAATTCTTGTTCTGTTGTGGAGATGTGGCTTTGTAGGCTTGGTCACATGAGCAAGAAGGAGATGCATGTTCTTAAGAGGAAGTCAGATGTGTTTGATAGACTTAAGAACTGGAAAGCCTTGGTGTTCTTGGAGGAGATGATGGATAGAGTTTAGTGGATGGGGCTGGATACTTCGGAGCAGAGCAGTTTGGATAGGGATTTGATTTAAAGAAAGCTTGCAGGTAAAAATTCATCACTCACAGGTGAACACAGGTATCGGTGTCGATCAGGAGGAATCGGCATCAAACAGACAGGTGCCGATGTCGGTCATGTGCAGACCGAAGCTGATGATGTCAGACAGGGTAAGATCAATGTTGGTCAGGAGGACCGATGTCGGCAATAGGTAAGACTGACGTCAGTCAGGAGACACTGACATCGACAGGGTTGGTAGTCAGGACAGGCACATGGGAACTGACGTCGATTGGATGCAGACTGTGTGGTGACTGAGGTCGGTCACTGTAACAGATTTTGGGCAGACAAAAAGCTGTCAAGGAGTCTCAAATGCCCATATGGAGGACTGAAGTGGTAAGTAAGCCTCAAATTTGTTGTTCCTCTTCTTTATACTCATTGTTTACTGTAGAGCAGGAAGGATCTAGGAAACAGTGGGAGCATGGCAGGAATATGATGTAGAACCAAGCGGGAGATTTGGTAGGGTTGCCAGCTGGTATGAAAGCATAGAGACGAATGGATACCTTAGTTAAAGAATAGAGAGAATGGACACGTGAGATGAAATACCAGGTCATATGGTCTTGAGGAAGCTACAGGACAGTGGTATAGGGCTAACAGGTGGTACCAGGTGGATGACAAAGTAGGGCTTCAGTCAATGTCAGTATAACCATTGTGTTTGTCTTACCAAGGGGATGATGGTCACAACATTATCTTGTTACTATATGTGGAGGATGAGATTGGTGCAAGTTTAGACATACAAGGTTTTGCTGAGCTAAGGGTAAGGTTAGTTCAGTGGCATGTCATGAGGAATTTGGAGCAGCAAAATTCTTTGGCATGAGAGACATGGAAGATCACAGGTTGATTTTGTCTCTAGTGGGAGCTGATGTGAATCAGGTGTTAGTGAGGTTCAATATGCAAGATGCAAAACCAGATCACACCAAGGGCTGGACAATGTAGTGTCTGAAATCACATGAGGTCTGGTATAGACCTGAGTTTTCCCAAGCAGTGGGAGCTGTCAAAGATTAGGAGCCAATTTGAAGAAGTGGGTTCTTAGGGATTTGAGAGGGACCAGCAACAGGGATTCATGCTATGCAGGGTTAGGACTTCACTACATGGGTTTGTAGGTTCGGATGTGGTAGGGTACTCAGATGATAGGAGGTGCACCACAGGTTGTGTGGTGGGTGGTCTTCAGGGATGAGCTTGAAGAGGGATACAAGCCAGGAAATAGATTAGATAGGGTATAGGTATAAGTACAGTGTAACTATTTATCTCCAAGTGGGAGATTGTTAGGTTGTGGAGCTAAAAGCTTCACTAATGCAAATAGAGGAGGAGGTTGCAGAGAGGTTGTTGAAGTGTCATAGACACTGGCATCGATCAGGCCAACCGACATCGGTAGGATTAGACAGGAAGAGCAACCGACGTCGGTCAGGGATCGGCTGGTGTCAGTCACCTCTAGGTAGATAGGGACCGACGTCGGTCACCTGTGTAGTTCAGAACTACAAGTTTTACTGGCAGTTAGTTAACGAACCAAGTGTTGCCATGTCAAGAGCCAAATTTAAACTGGAAGCTACAGATCTAATTATTGTAATTAGATGTCTAATTATTGTTTGCATGAGATCTATTTAAGAGACTCATAGGTTGTATTGTAAAGTGTTCTAGTTTGAGTTGAGAAAAGTTAGCTCCTTCTGTGTGTGAGGTGAGCAAGGGTGTTCCTCCTAGTTCCACAGTGGTGCCAAGTGTGGGTGCTGGTTTTGGAGAATCAAAAGGGTTCTTCAGGTGTGTAGGATCTTGGTCAGCAGGTGTGCATGGCTACGTTAGGAGATCTACATGGTAAGTAAGATCATTGATCTGCAGGTGTATGTGTGTGCATGATCTAGGCTTGCAGGTGTGCAGAACCAGATTGATTTGCAGGTGTGCAAGATCAGGGAGGACAACAACACAATAGGGAGCAGGATCAGGAGAGATCTACTGGGAGTATAGTGTGTACTCAGAAAGAGAGCAAAGAGGAAGGCAAGGAAGATCCTTCCATAAGTAAGGTCTATTGGGTTGCAAGTTGTTGCAGTTTAGGGGAGATCTACTTAAAGTACTATTGTGTACTTGTGGAGTGCGTGGAGCACTTGTGGAGTGCATGGAGCACTGGAGTACTGGAAGTAGTGGATACTGACTGGTTAGAGGTGAACACCAACTCTGTGTTTGAGTTGTGTGTTGGGACTGTAAGAGAGAGAGCTTTGAGGGAAGATTTATTGTTTATGCCCTAGAGGTGTGGGAGCCCTAGAGGTGTGTAAGGAAGAAGAACTGTGGCAATTTTATTTGTTGTATTTCCTTCTGGAAGAGTGTTAATACAAGTTGTGTATTGTCTCTCATAGTCTGTGTTATTTTTGAATTCTAGTTACTTGTTGATTCTAGTTAATTCCGCATATTTAAGTTTCTTGTATTTGGTAATCAATTGTGTGCTTCTGTATTTCCCAACATAATTCAAATGGATATTTTCCATGGCTTTAACTTGACATTCCCATGCACATTTCACTTTGCAAGTCTAACTTTAAAGGCTTATATCTTGAGATAGAAAGCTCATCAAGACACCAAATTTGTAGAGGATGATCTAGGCATGAAAAATATCATGTCCATGCATTTTTTTGACTTTGTTCAACCTCCCATGTGCTCTTATTAAATTCACAATCAAGATGATCCATCCATTTTTGCATGACATCCTGTGACAGTTTAGCTCTTAAAAGTTTGATTTTACCATCTTTTGATCATTTATGGGTTAGGAACTCTGATCAAATTCTCTATCTATGCAAAATCTTGGCATGTAAGTCAAAATTGCCTATATTTTGGGTGACTCATAGGGAAGCAAGCCTTCTATGCTTGAGAACCCAAACCACCTATCTTGACTAGTCCATTGGGCATGGAGTCTTCTCTCTCATTCAACACATTGATTTGAGGCTAAAACTGGTTGCCAACCTCTAAATAACTCATATTGAAACAAACAAGGACTAAAAAGAACAAAAAAAGACAAAGTGCCCAAGGTACTTATTAAAGGGAAACACAAAACATAAGGGGAACTAACCTAAACAAAGCAAGGACCACTAACCTAAGGAAATAAAAAAATAAGACAAAAGGGAAGCATACTACTACTTGTACTAATCACTTATTAAAACAAAGCAAACCTATAATAACTAACTTGTAATGACAAGCTTCCCTCTAGGGTTAAATGGAAAGCTATTTTGTGCACCTTAGAACTTTGAAGCATGTTTGCCTTTTCTTGATAGCTCTATTTTACAGCTAAGAGCAATTGGATGCTCATGTCTTCTTGATGATGCAACTGGGCCTCATATCTCCATTCTCACATATAAGGATTAAAGATATGGATCTAAGACCCAATCACACTCTTACATTTGTGGACTTTTCAAGAACATCTTCAATTTATCTTCATTTATGAACTACTGATCATGAACATGTAGACTAGCTTGATCTATATCCTTTGACATATCTGTAAGGCTAACCTCTATGGGAGATGAATTTGATCTTGGAAATTATTGAGGCCACTTGATCTCATTCTCAAATTCAAAAAGTAGAGAGATGTCTGAAGTTGAAGAGAAAATTTGATAACCATATTTGAAAAGTTTAAACATGTCATCTCTTGAGAGAAAAACTACTTCTTGCTTGATGATAACACTCCTCTTATCTTGTAATGCACCACATTCAAGTAAAGAATAACCTAAATTAAATATATCAAATAAATCCAAAGATTTTTTCTCATGAATTTGTAGTTCAATTAGGGTTTCTTCAAGCTGAATGTCAAAAGCAAACATATCAATTTCTTGACCCCAAACATGAGTCTGGACGTCTTCTTTTGATATTTTAGATTGGTCAATTAAAATTGCTTTATCTTCAACATCAAGTTAATGACTAAGCATACTCTCAAAGTTAGCTTTTTATTCATGATGAATGGCAACTATAGTCATATAAATGTCCAAATTGGTAGTTTGAGTGTGGTTTGTGACATGGTATCCATATCTCTTTTTTGCATGTTCTTGTGACCCTTCTAGAAACCTTTTCGCTTATTACCAATCATTCAAAACCTTCTAACAGTCAATTCACCTTAGCCAAGTTGGTTTCCCTAGGCTAATCCTATTCCCCTAGGTCCTAAGCATATAGGATAGGAGTGTCATACTAGGACTATAGCATTGGACCCTAGTGTGTCCCATTTTCGATGCTCCTGTTCATTTATATTTTGAGCCCAAACAATCATTTTCATCCGATCCCTATCCTTCATTATGTCATCCTAGCATGAATACATCTAACCCATGACCAATGGTTCCCTATAAAATCCTATTCAAAGCTCATTTACAAAGAGAGAGGTGACAAAATCTTACAAATCAAGTAAGAATACAAACAAAGCATTAAGGCAAACTTCCCTATTCTCTGCATATAGTCATCCAACATAATTGCAAACACACTGAAACCCTCATACTAGTCCTTAGCCACCTCAATCAATTTAAATTTGGCATTTTTATATTCACATTACACTATTTTACAAAGTATATTAGGTGGGAGAACTACATATGGTTTGATCCCTCTTAAGAATATTGGTATGTAGGCAACATACCCACACAAGGGGTGTGGATTACACATTTAGTGCATCTTACACACTAAACCTCCCTTTCCCAAGTGATTCAAACATTGTTTTATTAAACATGATGGAGGGTTAGGGTTTTTAATATTAAATCATCTCTATAAAAAGTTCCATCGACAATCAACACTCAAGATTTCATAGGTAAGCTCACACAAGAACAACGTTAAAACCCAAAAAGTTTCAAGTCTTTATGACCAGTTTGGAAAATAGTAGCAGGAGTGGACAACATCAGACCCCAAAGTGTCTTATTTTCAACACTCCTATCCTTTCACTAAATGAAATCTAGATTCATATTCATGACACTGTTACAGTCTTCCATAACCAGTTCCAGCCTTTGTATCATCAGTCTCAGTCTAGTTTCAAGCTAAGTTATATTTCTCCTTATTTATTTCTATTTTGAGAAAGGTAAAAAAAGATAGATAAATTATACAAATTAAGACTGTATTTATTGTAATATTCCTTACTGATTTATTAATTGAGACCTTTAATTAAAATAGGAATAAAAATCTATTATTCCCAACAAGTTAAATCATTTGGTGAACTTGACTTATTTCATTTGCATACAAAAACCCTAGAAACCTTAGGGAAAATTCTTTATTGATTTTTATAGTATTTTTCTTACATATATACATTAAAATTTCACATTTAATTTTTAAAATTTACCATAGGAATTTAAAAAATATATTTCTTTCAAACCCTAGTTGCCTATATCAGGTCTCCGTATTTCCAAACCCTAGCCTAGGGTTTCAAAATTAAAATTTTGAATTTTTTTGCACATTGGGATGAATATTCAAATTTTATTAATCATGATTTATTTATGTTAAGTTTTCTAGTTTTTCTTGCATGCTTATTTACTTTCATTTGACATGAATTCAAAAATGACATAAATACATATGTACATGCTATTTTAAGACCAATTCAAATATATGTCATATTTCATTACTTATTTAACATGTTATCTCTCTATTATGTGTAATTAAATTAAGAATAAAATCCTTACATACTTATAGGATCCATATTATAAGCTAACAACCACCTGTCAAGTTTTAATGCCATATCTTATGCACATGAAAGAATTTCATTCTCCTCTCCCCTAAGAGGGTGATAGCTACTTTCCCTCCAACTAGGTCTATGCTATCACCTCTCCAAAAGGTGAGGCAACATATACTATTGTTTCTAAGGCATGCATTCAACCTATAGCTTCTTCAAAACCTCTTCAACATATGTGCTTACATGTTCAATCAGAAGCAACTAGGGTTTGCACTTGTGAGACTCTATGGGATCAAATCACCAGTGTGAGAAAGTTAATTTTAGATTCACAAACATATAATCAACTATTACATGAAAAGATCACAACATTGGAAAATTATATTATAATAGAAAAGCCTCAAAGTCACCCTAGTGTCAATCATGTATATGCACCTTCACCTAGTCAATTGGTTGCAAGCAATGTTACATATCAAAACAAGAAATCATAACAAAGTAAATCTACAACTAGTGATTCAAAAATTATTCAAAGATCAAATAAGAGTTCAAGTGAGGTACTAAGGGAAATTATTAAATCTAAGTTGATCAAACTACCTCCTCTAGATCTAGTGAGAAGATCCATATATTATTGTGCATATCATAAAATACATGGGCATCACACATATTCATGTTTGGCATTGAAAAAGCATATATGATAGATAATTGCTAATAAGGATCCTATACAAGGTAAATCAGTCAAGTAGTCCACAGTGATATAGGAACATATTCACAAAGGGTCAAATTTAAAAATAGTACAAAAGTGGTTACTAAAGCATAACTTAGAACAACAAAAGGATCAAAAAGTAAAATCAGAGCAAGAAATAGTACCACAAGCACAGGTAAAGCATGAAAAAGATGCAAATCCACATCTCTAAAATGAGGCTCAAATTTCAAAGTAGTATGGGTTTGGTCAAAAGTATATACAATCGTATTATTATCAAGGTCAAGGGTTCAGCAAGCATGCTCAAGGCATCACTACTCCTATTCTAGTAGTTGATAATGTTTGTCACCAAGGTTTGGGATTTATTGAACATCTTAAGGAAAATCATTCATAGATATAATTTATCAAAGGAAAAGATCTAGATACAACAAAAATCAACACTAAGATTCCATTGGTTTAAAATCAAGATGATAATGATGAGTGGAATAATACAAATTATTATGATTTCTAGGATACCGATAATGAGTATGAATATTCAGAGTCATATTCACAACCATTCCCTCGTGCTTCATAATCACACATGATTACTTTGTTTGATATAGGACACCTTGATAGGGAGTCTCTTTCGAGACTCATCGGTTAGTATCGTGTCTTCTCAATCTTTCTTGTACATAATTTCTTTCTGCTTACTTATACATAATTTATCATATTTCTTATACATAACTTATTTTCAATTTATTATACATAGTTTCCTTATGATTTATTGCACATAACTTATTTCAAAAATACAAAAAAATAATACAATATATTCAAAATAAAAAAACATTCAAATAACTCAAAAACACCAAAAATAATATAACATTTCAAAATATAAAAGCATTCAAATAACTCAAAACATCAAAAACAATTCAACTGTATGCATTATCCATGATTTACATTTCTACTACCATGCTAGACTTACATTTTTCTATTATATGCTATTGTTTGTCAATTTATCTATATTACCATGCTTCACTTGATCTTCTTTGAGTGTGTGCAGTGACACCTATATCTTTGATTGCTTCACTCTACCCATTAAGGGGGCATCCTACTTCTACATTTGAGACATACTTCGACATATCTACCCACTGGGGGCATGTTCTACATGACTACACCATTTAGGTTATGTCATTCCCACACCACACACTCTAGTTATCATGTTGATGTACATTACTTACTAGCTTACATAGATTAATTTATCAACACTCACTATTATATAACACTTATGTATTTCTTAGCATCTACCTAGTCTTGTACTCCATGTTTTGCATACTTTTATTTCTTATATTGGTTAGGTTAGATGCAATAGTATTTTCAATATTCACATGCCTTCCTTTATTGATTTGAGTAGCTATATGTGATTGAATTTCTCAATTCCCTTTTTGTCTCTTATGTGTGCCTTAGGACATTTGCCAATGTCCTTTGCTTGTACTCTTGTATATGTTGGTGGCCCTCATGCCAATCTTTCTATATTTACAATTGTATGTGTATGTGGACATTTGAAAATGTCTTGTATGCTTGATTTTCCAATTTGAGTGACATGTGTCCATGTCCCTTATTTCCTTGTCCCCCTGGCCTCTTTTGTATGCTTCTTATTTCTTGCCTTTCATGCTTGTTTGCTTCTCAATTGTTTGTAATGCCATGATCCACATCATGCATTATATTGCTTTCTTGGATGCCATGATAGACATCATTCTCCATCCCTCCTTGACAACTAACAACTAACCAAATTTCCACTTTTATTTTAGTATACTACACATGCTATTACATTGTTACATCTATCTAGGCATACCCTTATTGATATAACAATCTCCAATACAAACTATGCTATATATTGAGACATTTTTTCAATTATCATTACTATATCATATATTTCACAACATAACACACTTGTAGGGATATTTATTCTAAGGATATTCATTGTAGGGTATTCATTCCTACCCTAAGAAGAGGGGGTAACAAATAGGGATTTTGTCATAGAGATTAGAGCCTTCTACTAGTTAAAAATAAGTTTTCAAATTAATCAAAACATCAAACTAGGTAGAGCAAACCATAAAGATAGTGACGAATACAAAATAGTGATTAGAAATAGTAAAGGACAAAAGCATAATACTTGGACTACAATGCTAGAAAATAAAGTGTCATGTTTTTGGCACTCTTGTCCAAATAATAGAAAAATCAGATTTTCCAAAAATAGATAGAAAGGTAAGATTAGTTATAGTTTTGTCAGCTATAATATAGTTTAGATTGATCAGTTTTAGTACAATTTTACTCAAAGTATCTAGATATAGGGGGCATCATGCACAACATGATGGCTCTCTCTTCTAGTTTCAAATTGGGTAGTTGGTACAACTTCTTGATCAAAATTCATGTTATAGACACCAGTGATTAGGGGCAATGTGCATGACATATTTGCCTTCTTTTCTTTCTAGTTCAGTGTATTACCTAGGTATTATTAATAGTTGCATGCCTTATTCCATCTACAAGTGGTTGGTATCATTTTAGAGTGGCTTTCATATAAGCCTAGTTCTCAGTTTAGAGTGGCTTTCATACAAGCCTAATCTCCACCTTTTAGAGTGGCCAAGATTGGCCTAATTTTCAATATATATTCAGCTATCTATGCCACATTATTAGATTATAGAGCATTCATGGGCTGTAGGAACCATCTCATATGACACACATTCATATCAATATTAGTTCATAACTTCACTTGGTGGGCATAAATGGAGCCAAAGGACTAACTAGCCTTTGTATTCTTGAGTCACCTACTCAAAGGGATTGAACACACAGTTTAAACATTGATTAACACACACATGATCACAGCTTCACTTAGTGGGCAACGATGGAGCTAAAGGGCCAAACTTTGTATTCTTGAGCCACTCTTAGGGAATTGAGTACTTATATCTATTCATGATATTAATTTTGGTACAACACATACCCAACATCACTCAACATCACACATCTTCATGGGCTTCACCCTTGCAGGTAAGTTCAGGTGCGATTTATACTTTTTCTTTATCCTAGTATTTCACTTTGCTACATCACTAGAATAAAGGGGGGGGCAAATGTAGTTATATAAAATGTCTAAATTGGTAGTTTGAGTGTGGCTTGTGACACTCTATCCATAACTCCCTTTTTCATGCTCTTGTGACCCTTCTAGACACCTTTTCACTCATTACTATCCATACAAAACCTTCTAACTGATCATTCCACCTCAACTAGGCTACTTTTCCTAGGCCAATCCTATTCCCCTAGATCTTGAGCCTATATGACATGAGTGCCATAATTGGATTATAGTGTCGAACCCTAGGGTGTCCCATTTTTGATGCTCCTATCCATTTGCATTTTGAACCCAAATAGTCATTTTCATCTGATCCCTATCCTTCATTATGTCAGCCTAGCATGAATACATCTATCCCATGACCAATGGTTCCCTATAAAAGCCTATCCAAAGCTCATTTACAAAGGGGAAGGTGACAAAATCTTAAAAAACAAGTAAGAATACAAACAAAACATTAAGACAAACTTCCTTATTCTCTGCATACAGTCACCCAACATAGCTGTAAACACACTCAAACCCTCATACTACCAACCCTAGCCACCTCAAACACTCTCAATTTGTATTTTTTACATCTGTATTACCTATTGCACAAAGCACATTAGTTGGGAGAAATACATATGGCTTGATCCCTCCTCAGAGTATTGGTATGTAGGAAGCGTACATAAGGGGTGTGGATTACACATTCAATGCATATTGCACACTAACCCTCCCACTGTCTTAAGTGATTCAAACATTGTTTTATCAATCATGATGGAGGGTTAGGGTTTTGAAGATTAAATCAGCTCTACAACAAGTTTTGTCGACAATCAACACTCAAGATTTCACATGCAGGCTCACATAAGAACAACATAAAAACCCAAAAAGTTTTGTCTTTATGACTAGTTTGGACAATAAAAGTAGGAGTAGAAAACAATGCTAGACCCCAAATTGTCCTATTTTTGGTGCTCCTATCTATTTACCAAATGTTATCTAGATTCAGATTCATGACACTATCCTAGTCCTACACAACCAATTCCAACCTCTGTATCATCCATCTCAGTCCAATTTCAAGCTAAGTTATATTTCTCTTTATTTACTTATATTTTTAAAAAGGTAAAAAAAGACTGATAAATTATATAAATTAGGACTATATTTATTACAATATTCTTTACTAATTTATTAATCTAGGCCCTTAACTAAAATAGGAATAAAAATCCATTATTCCCAAAAAATTAAATCAACAACTCTTGAGTCATCAAAGAACTCATGGAAAACACCTTCAACTTATCCAATTGGGACACCTTTCTCTTGAACATCAACAACCTCCTCTTCATGTACTTATTCTTGCACTTGCATCTCAGCCTCTACCTCAGCTTTCTCTGGCACTTATTCCATCTTTGCATCATTATGGAACACTAAAACATGTTTGTCCTTGCCAAAAGATGCCTAAATCATGTTTTCTTCTTCTTAGTCACTCAAGTCACCTTCATTTTTTGTTTATTTAGCTGCATCTTCTTGATTTGCCTCACAAAAAAGAGGCTCTTTATCAAAGAGTGACAAAGTAGACCCTTGAAAATATTTAGTAAGATGAAAAAGGTCCAAAGAAGTTACCATAGATGCTTGATTTTACTCATGAGGCTACTCTTCTTGGATCACCTTCACCTCCTCTCTCTATTGCTTTGCTTTTTGAATGGCTTTCCATGAAGGAAAGGCTCTAGGATTTTGAGGGGAAAGGAGTGGAAGCTGAATGATCTCCTACTTGATATTGACATTAGCATCTTGGCTTATACCTGATTGTTCTTCTTTCTTTATTGATTTTTGAATTTTATTCCAAGTCATAAACTTAGGTTTAGAAACCTCTGCTTCTACACTTGTTCTTATTATGGGTGGGAAAGAAAAATTTGCTACTATGTTGCCTTTGTATCTACTATTGAATGCTAAAGATGCTAATTTGTAAACTCAATTCGCTTGGATAAATTAGCCTCAAAATCATGGACCAATTAGTTAAATTGGTCTCCCTATAAAATTGAGGATGAAGCGTCCTGTATGATATATTGAGAAACATAGAGATTAGTCTCTTCAACACATACTTGTTTAGCCTTCTGAGGCCTCTCTTGGATAGATTTTCATGTAGGAAAGCTAGATAAGGCTTGGTTTGCCACCTAAGGGATATGATAAAGATTGGTTTTTTGATCATAAAGGGAAAATGACAACTCTATGGGAACATATTATTGATTATGATGACCTTGGGGTTTCTCATAAACCACTAACCTCTCATCAATGCTTACTATTAGACTTCTAATGTATAGAATATCAACACTAAACTTTGAATGACCTTGCCTTATGAAAGATGAACATACCTATTTATCCTGATATAAATTAGCTCTCATGATTTAAATTTCATGCTTGGAGATCTCCTCTCTATAACTCTTCCTAGTGTCTATGATTTTCATCTCTTTTTTATAGCCAAATAAAACTTTCTTAAAGCTTGAGATGGATTTATTTGGGACTTGAATGGGCTAATCAGGAGGATGAAAAGATTCATGAGGGATATTATAGGATTGGTATGGGTCACCATATTATTGGTAAGGCTTTGTATATGGTTGGTGATCCTCATCATAAGGCTAATAGAGATCATGGTAGGGATGATACATGTCATGAGGAAGGTAAGAGCCACACCCTTGATAATAAAGATCATGAGAAACATGATAAGGCTCATCACAATTTTGATAGAAATCTTAGTAAGGCTGATTAGGCTCATATAAATCATAAGGATCATGTTGGAACTACTGATAAGGAGGTGAATGATAGGGGTATCCATCATAGTTGTTCATATCACCTCATATGTCAAATGAGATATAAGAATTGATTAAAATATTCAAGGAGACATACATGGGATGCTTACAACTAGAATATTTAATTCAAAGTCACCATTAGTGCTAATTTTCTTGCTTTTAAAAGCTAATTAGAGGAAACACACACCAACAATCTTTCCACTCTTTAGGATCTTGGTCCCACCAGGCATGCCAAAACTATTGGTGTTCCTAAGTTGCACCCTAGCTGAGCAAGGGGATTTCTCAAGTCCTCTTACTCAAACCTAGTCCAACATGGGATTGACCATAGGCTATGGGTCACCTGAACTTGGGTCAGACCTCTAGAGAAGGCTGACTTCCTTTTAGATCTATCACCTATGCTAAACCTAAGCTAAATCTTGCATGGAAAAGGGAGAGAGATTGACAATAATTCATAAAGGCGTGCAAAATGAGGTGATGCACCAAATGTTTTGATCCTTATACTTTCAAAACACACACTACAGGATGATTTTTAGACTGTAAAACATCACTTCATTCACTATTTGACTAGCTTCCACATAAGTATTTCATAATAAGGCATTGAATAACTATTGACCTAGCATGGGAGGGAAGTTTTCCACTTTAAAATTGACCAATAGATTATATATGCATGTATAATGACC
Organism: Torreya grandis; assembly: GCA_037957365.1. Classification (NCBI taxonomy): domain Eukaryota; kingdom Viridiplantae; phylum Streptophyta; class Pinopsida; order Cupressales; family Taxaceae; genus Torreya; species Torreya grandis. Next base: position 768,883 of record JARHVA010004214.1, read on the forward strand.
TGTGAGAACTAACAAGACATTGTATGAAGGTGAGAAAACTCAAACATAGGCAAAGAATACATACATTCACTTGACCACATCAATGAATTTATAAGATACACTTCAACTCATCTTGTAAATGATAGAATTCAATCTTTATTACATCAAATAGGTTTTACAATGCAAATATTTATAGAGTCTAGTCATGTCAAAGAATGGGATCCATTACAAGGCACATAACCCTGTATTTATAGTAGAAGGGAAGAGAGAGATAGGGAGGGATGCCCAAAAGAATAGAGAAGGGGTCATAATGACCAATATTTTCAATAATTCTAGCTTTGATGCCATTATAAAAGATCATAATGCCTAATAATACTTATGGAAGGTGTCCATAGCAACCGTATCAGTCCATTTCAATCTATTTTTGGCCTGCATTGATGCTCCTTACTATCACAATGACCAGATCAAATAATTTACAATCTCCTTTTAGCATCAAAGTGATTACAATAGATGGATAAATCTATTATGATCTTTTCCCAGCATGGATTAATCCCTAGTGGTTCATCTTCGACATACAAGAATGGAAAAGAGGGTCATAATCATACTTCTAGCTTTGGTGATGAACCCATCAAAATTGATGTGTCTACTTCCATGACCCTTCTTTGAAACATTTTCTCTGGTTCGACCTTGACTACAATTGTTTTTTATGAAGTCCTTAGCTTTTGAATTTTAATCTTGACCATCAATCTTGATCTTCTCAATGAATGTGTACCATTGATATTTATTCTACTTAATCAAACACACACCATCAATCTATTTTGCATGGCTTACACATGCACCATTAATCTTCTGCTAGTTTAATGTACTTATGACACTTGTCACCCATGCATTTGTTCTTAGGATTCTACTAAACTTTTGACCCATCACTTTCCATTGATCTTTCTCTATATGGATGAATGTGTACCATTTATTTGCTTGGGCCCACTGGCTTTGTTAGTTGATGTGTACTATTATATCTTTATTTAGGTACTCAAGATCTTGACACTTGTTATTGATGCATTCATGATGACTTTTTGACTTGATGCTCACCATTAATCTTTGATGTATGATCAAATATGCACTATGAGATCTTTAGGACCCACTAATTCTATATTTACCCATGGGCCATTGGATCTGCTTTGTATGATTGCATGAGCTCCATTGATCTATTTGGGCCCACTAGCCTTATCCATCACCACACACTATTGGATTTCTGATTAGGTACCTAAGATCTTGACACTTATCATCAATGCATTAATGCTGACTTGTTGACTTGATGTTCATAATTGATCTTCAATGCACATTTGACTGTGCACCATTGATCTACTTAGACCCACTGATCTTGTTAGTCACTACATGCCATTAGATATCCAATGCATGATCAAATGTGCACCATCAGATCTTCAATTTGAATTTAAATAACTATTTTCCATGTCTTTAAATTGACATCCCCATGCATGTTTCACTCTGAAAGTTTAACTTTAAAGGCTTATATCTTGAGATATAGAGCTCATCAAGATACCAAATTTATAGAGGATGATATAGGCATGAAATATATCATGTCCATGCATATCTTTGACTATGGTCAACCTCTAAAGTGCACTTATTAAATTCAAAATCAAGATGATCCATCCATTTTTTCATGATGTCCTTTGATGGTCTAGCTCTTCAAAGCTTGCTTTTACCTTATTTTGATCATTTATGGGTCAGGAAATCTACTCAGCTTCTCTATCTATGCAAAAGCTTGGCATGTGGGCCAAAATGGCCAACAATCACTTTTAGGAATTTAATCAATATTTATAGGGTTCCCAAATATCATTTTGATATAATAATAAAACTTATTCACTCTACTTGTGCATAGAAAATATGGTCTACGTATATAAGAAGAATTAGAATATAGGAACTTATTCTTATGGAGGTCTAGTCTAACTCAAGGTCTTTAAAGTTCAATATAAAGAAGTTAAACCAAGGAGGTGCCCTTTAGTCTTTGGATTCCATAATTAAGGACACTTTTGTTTTCATCTTTACCATTTGATGCCTTTACTGACATCTCTTATAAAGTGCCACAAGAGCCAAGGGGGGATTGATGTGATGACAAGTTGACTCAAGTTAAGTATCCCTATCCCTAATATATTTATTGTGTTTACTTTTGTAGATAGATATATTATGCATATTTTTTGAATAATATATTTTTGTCTCTTCTTGCATTGCCTAAATTATCCTTATGTTTATACTAATGTATATTATCTAGGTCTACAAATATAACCATAGTTATATTCCTTTATCTATGATTAGGGTAGTTTTCACTACCTTTGTATGTAGTTCCAATCCTTTATTGGAATTTATATCTTGTTAGCTAACTTCTTAATATCTTAGATCTAGGTTTCCATTGTGCATCAATTCCTTGCATATGGTTTCTTTATTATATCTTTGATACCTCTTGATTATATCCCTACCTCTCTCTGCGACACCACATTTATATATGTAGTTGGTCCTAGTGTGGTATTATCTCTTTATTATAATACAGGATATTTATATTGTTGACCATATTTACCTAAATAAATTTTGATGAGCCTGACATGAATCTTATCCCACCACTAGTTGGATCATTTTCATGTTATTTTTTTTTTATCTTCATATCTTTGCCATAATTTTTTAATGATGTCCACTCTTAGGGTTTTTATAGTGAGATTCAACCTTTTTAAATTCCATATGGGTTGGTTTTCTATCCATCCTACGTCCACCATTGAAGGAAACTCCTCATGGTGCAACCTACATTAATCTCAATCTCAATATATCCTATACAACATCATTAATCCAAAAATATTGAAAGACAAATCAAAAGTAATTATAACAATCTTATCTATACTCTTTATACCATTTATACTCCTTTTAAAACATATAAGTCATAAAATCATCAAAAAATACACATCAACAATCATAACATCACATTACATTCCCTCTATCCACACAAACATTCGCAATCCTATTTCTACACTAATAATAAGCACACCAAGAGTTCACCCCATTAGGGAAAAGAAATGTAACATGATCTTAGTGTCTTCCAATAATGTTCCTAAAAATCCCAATTGACATATCAAATACCTTGATTCAAAATTTGTTTAAGAACCTTAACAACTCTACATCCACAGCTAGTGCTTCAAATTTTATTCCTTCTCTTAATACCAATTTTAATAATATCTCTCCTAGTGATCCTCCTCTTAGCAAAGATACCATTAATACTCTTCATTATCCTCCTATTAATAGTGCACAAGTCCTTACTAAGGTTCTAAACCAAATGGACCTTATACAAGCTACCAATACCAATCAAATTCTGTAAATGTAAAACCACAATTTTCAAATGGCTAATCGACCTCAACAAGTCATCATAGACCAACCTAGTTAACTTGTTATTCCTCATCCTCTTAAATATGCTAATGAGAATCTCATTTCCCAACATCCCATTCATAATAAGATGTTTCAAACCTTTCAAAATGATCCAATAGCTCCCTACATTGTGTCTATGTACATTATAAATATTTATCCAACCATCACATATGATGGGACTACTGATCCTGAACTAAATCTTAAAGCATTTGGAAATATCTACAAAGACATTCAACAACTATGCAACTACCAAACTTCTACTTAAAAATCTAGTTGGATATGTGCTAGAATGGTATAATCAACTTCCAACCCATTCAAATACATAACTAGAAGACTTAGTCAATGATTTAGTTAAAGAATTTCAATGTCATGAACTTATTGAAAATAGCCTTAACAATTTCATTAATGCCAAGAAATTACCTAAGGAGTCCACCCATGATTTCATCAAGCAATGAAAGTCCTTAGTGCATAAATTGGATCATAACATGATTGATAAAAACATTTTCAACCTTTTAGTCACCATTCTAAAAACCCCACTTCAATACAAAGTAAGTTCCTTCTCTCTTAGGAAATTTGAAAAAGTCTTTGATCAAGATAAAAGACAAGATTACCTTATGAGCCAATTTGAACCATCTCAAGAAGCTAGTAGGGAATACTTTCAAACATCAACCAATAACACATCTCAAAGCAAAAATCCAAAAAAATTTAACTCAAAAATATCTTCTTCTAACAATCCAAACCCTTCTCACCCTCCTTTGAATCTCTAAGAACTCAATCAAAAGATGATACCTTCTAGACCCATGAGCTTTGACCCTTTCAAGTCTTTCCCACCATGTTACAATCCTAAAAAGTTTTGTTAGTGCACACTATTATAGGTCATTATCATGAAAGTTGTCATGACTTTCAAAGATTTGATTCTACCTTCATGTTAGGTGCACTTCAAACATGAAGCTATCACTCAAGAGATTTATAAATAATATATCAAAGCTTATAAATCCCAATCAAACCAATCTATGAATCCTAACACCCATATCAAAAATCATAAAAACCCCCATAAAACCTTTAATCATCATACCAAAACTATAAAAAAATTTTTAGGTGCTATTTATGGAAATTATGGATAACCCTACATCAATTATTAGTATGTTAATGTGGCCAAGGCTACCTCCTCAACTCACAAAGAGTGAATAGTTCACATGCTTAGGAGAAAACACATTATAAGTCATGTCAATTCTTATCCTATTACTCCAAATAAACCCAAAACTGTTTCAAAAATATGAATAACTATTTAGGGCTACCCCAAAAGTTACATTACAACCTTTATCCATTCCAAAAAACCAAAATTAGAAGATTAAAAAAAAATCAACAAAAGTGATCATGCTAATCTAGCTCAGTATGTATTTGGAATTTCATCTCAATCAACCATTCCGATTCAATTTTCTATTTTTGCCACCCAAATGGCTAATATAGTATAATTTGATAGAAACAATGAAATTGAAACACATCTAGAGATGGTTGATTTAGTTCAAAACCACCTTTTTATAAATAATAACAAAAAGCACACACCCAAAGATGGATGTTTTAGTTTAAAACTACCCTTCTAAAAATAACAAAAAAATCAACACACATCTAGAGATGTTTAATATAGTTCAAAAACATCCTTATACCAATTAAAATAAAGTTAACATAGACACAAAGATGGCTAATTTAGTTCTAAACCTAACACAATTGAAAACAACAATATCAGTCAATACCCAAACATGACTGATCTAGTTCAAAACAATGTATAAAAATAAAACAAAGTTAGCATGGTGACTTGATTTTAAAACACCTCTTAAAGACCCAAAAATTACCTAAGATGTTAGAATTTGATATAAATTTAAATATAATATGACAGTAAACACAATGACTATGTCAATCTTGATGTTCATATTAAATACAGTCTTACTATACTTCACATGTTAGGGCATCTTATGATGATCATCCTTATCTTAATGCATGTTTTGGGGGCATATTAAGATACCCATCCTCTTCCTTCCTCAACCTTGAAAACATCTTGTGACACTTCCTCTCCTTAACATATCACCCTCATAGTGAGCTCATCATCAAGAATCTTACACACATTAAAGACAAATATCTTCAAAAAATATTCAGAATGCCAGCCAAGAATTATGTTTGACATACATTCTTCATAGTTCCTTTCATGCACATAGTATTCACTTCTTGAAGGTATCTCATGCTTATACATAGTTTCATTTGTAAATGTTATTTTTTATTGCAGGTTTTCTTTCGGCCTTCTCTACTTTTTCTTGTACCATTATCTTTACTTTTATCACACATCTTGGTTTTATTTGGCCATTGCACTCATTCTTGGTTCTTTAATATCTTCATTTTATGATCTTTCCCTCTTGGATTTATCTATCCATGGTGTCCTTTGTGATTCTTTGGTATCATTTTTACTGTCTTTTCTTATAGGGTTTATTCAACCATTGCTTATTTTTTGGAGTCTCTAGTAGCTTCTTTTTATAATTTCATCCCTCTAAGGTTTATTTGACCATTTCAGCCTTTTTGCACTCTTTGGTAACTTTTTTTCTTGTAACCTTTACCCGCTTGGGTTTTTACCTCTTATCTTTGTTTGTGCTATACCTATCATATGTTGTTCTTTTTCACATTTTAACACCTCTTGGTTTTTCAGTTGGTGAGTTGCATGGTACGACCTTGGGTAAAACAACTAGGGCTTCCTCATAAGCCCCTATCCTCATATTATTACTATTTATCTTTCCCCTGTGCCCAACCACAACTAGATGTTTTTTATAAAGATAAAGCAATGGTCAAGAGTCTTTTGTCACTTAGAGTCAAATATATTATCTTGTGGAAAAATAATTTCCATCTATCTACATGTTTCTTATCCATATTTTTACCCTCTCTCATGATGAAGTCTCAAACCTGTTTGTCATTACATCATCTCCCTTAATAAAAAATTTAAGATTGGGAAAACCCAATCATTCTCATGTGCTTCAATCTTTCCCTTTATCTTCCACTTCCTTTTGGGCACACCTAGTTTGGTTCAAGATTACACTTTTTTCCAAGGTGTATGTCTACCCATATCTAAGCTTCTTGGTCTCTAGTTTTTGTTCTTTAGCAACTAGGTGCAAGCTTTCTTATGATAGTCATCTTAAGCACCCATTGTTGATCTTCTGAATCCGTATAGAGGAGGAAAATAGAAAAAGCCACAAAAATTAGAAGCTAAGATATCAAATAAAAATCAAAAGAAAAATAAAAAGGGAAAATATCTTTCAAGGGTCAAATCACAACAACATACATTCAGTGGTATAACCCCCATCCTATTCAAATCTCAAACTCCATAGTTGCCTTATGATAGAGTTGAGGCCCACACACACACACACACACACACACACACACACACACACACACACACACACACACACATGCCACTAAACTAGGTTAGGAGGTCTCATATATATCATTAGTGTCACCTGATTTCTCATTCAAGTACACAATCCTCATAATAGATTGACAAATTTTTAAAAGGTCCTAAGGAATAGGGAACACATTGTGCAGAGGTAGGATCCTTTTAATTTTCATGTATTAGCCTTCATGTGATGATATTTATAATTCACTTGTTATCCCAAGCTCATGCTTTCTGAGTAGGGTTATCTAGGGCCATTGATGTCAAAAAGCCTTAGCTTTCCAAACTAGTTAGAGTGTCTTGTTTAAAAAAAAAGAACCATTTTTTGCCTTGGGGGCACCCTTTTCTCCCTCCCTTTCATTTTCCCCTTTGATAGATAGTCTTGTTTCAAAATATCTCCCATCTTCTATATATCTTATTCTCCATATATTTTAAAGATTTTACTATTGTGATATGAGTTAGTGTTCAAAGGTTACTCTTTGAACTTAGCATGTTTGAATAGAAGCTACATCTTTGAGTTGTTGTGAGATGCTGTCTTGGTCATTGCCTTATATTTATAAAATTTCTCTTAGTTAGGCTTGGAAAATTGAGTTTCTATTCAAATTTTTTGGGCCAACTAATCATGTTTCTCACTTCCATGTTTTTATGTTTCACCTCCTTTTTTTGGGATATCTAGTCCTATTTCTAATTTTATTGATCTACTTTATGCTTTATTCTCCTTCACCATATCTTTATCCCTTGGAGAGCCTTTACTTCATGGCTTTCCAGCCCCTATTATATAGATTTATTTTAGCTATAATTGCATCCTCCTTAGGTATTTCAATCTTAATCTAGCCTTATCATCTCAACTTTATAAATTCCCTTTGTTTATACAACATCTTCTAAAAGTTCCATATGTTTACATTTCTTGAATCCCCTGTGTATGCTTGCATTAGTTTTATTACATTTTTATCCTTCTGCCATTAGGGTTACTATATGCAGTTTTTGTACCCACCACAACCAAGAGTAAGGTATTTTCAAGCATATTTTTAGTGGAAAGGTAAGTTGAGGTATGTATATGTGGCTTTTAGTTATTTCATTCATTTATCATCATTTATTACTGCACTTATTGTCATATTTTGTGTTGCTATGTTTATTTCCTAAAGTATAATCTTGTATTACACTATTCTGAGACATGATAACCTTTGGGTGGGACATATGTATACATCTATATTTTTCAATCACTAATGATCTCTCTTGAAAGACACATCGACACATCAATCTCCCATAGTGCACATCCTAAATATTGTATTGAAAAGGGATGGGGTTGATTCTTGGTGTTTCACAAGAGATGTATTTATTATCCCATTGAACCTATTTGTCATCACCATCATGCCTTTGACCAGTAATATAAGTAACTTTTAGGACTTTGACCAGTAATTATAGGGTTCATTAATATCATTTTAATATAAGAATACTCATCTACTCTACTTGCACATAAAAAATCTACTCTAAGTATATAAGATAAATTGGGAGATATGAGCTTATTTTTGTAGAGGTTTAGTCTTGATCAAGGTCATTGAATCTCAATACATAAAATCTAAACCAAGAAGGTGCCCCTTAGTACTTGTAATGCTCAATTAAGAATGCTTAGGTCTTCATCCTTGCCATTTGAAACCTTGACCTACAAAATATTTTACAAACTGACACTAGAGGTAAGGGGGAGATTGATGCGTATACAAGTTGATTCAAGGTAAGTATCCCTCTCCTTAATATATATTTTTTAATTTCTTCAATAGATATATATATATATATATTTTGCATATTGTTAGAGTAGTATGTTATTGCTATTTCTCTCCTCACCTAGATTATCCTTATACTTGTGTATGTAATCTAGGCCTATAGATACAACCATAGTTAAATTATTTTATCCATGCTTAGGTTAGTTTTTGGTACCTTTGTATGTAGTTACAATCCCTTATAAACATTTGGTATTTTTATCTTGTTAGTTTAGCTTATTACCATCTTTGGATCTAGGTTACCCTTATTCACTAATTCATTATATGGTGTTTCCTTGTAGTATCTTTGATACCTCTCTCATAATATCTCTCACGTATAGCCCTTACACACTTTGTAGTGAAAAATTTATGTATGTAGTTGGTCCTAGTATGGTCTTCTCTCTTTTCTATATTATAGGATATTCATATTATCGACCATATTTTCCCAATATACATCCTCTACCTCTTCCTTTACCATAGTATCCTATTATTATATAAGAATACTGTTAGGTTGTGGAGCTAAAAGCTTCACTGATGCAGACATTGGAGGAGGTTGTTGAAGTGTCACAGACACCGGCGTCGGTCAGGCCAACCGATGTCGGTTAGTATTAGACAGGAAGAGAAACTAATGTCGGTCAGGGATCGGCTGGCGTCAGTTACCTCCAAGTAGACAGGGACTAACATCGGTCACCTGTGCGGTTCTAGAACTGCTCATTACACAGACAGTTAGTTAACGAACCGAGTGTTTGCATGTTAAGAGCCAATTTTAGACTTGAAGCTGTGGATCTAATTATTGTAATTGGATGTCTAATTATTATTTGCATGGGATATATTTAAGAGACTCATAGGCTATATTGTAAAGGTGTGCTAGTTTGAGTTGAGCAAAGTTAGCTCCTCATGTGTGTGAAGTGAGCAAGGGTATTCCTCCTAGTTCCATAGCAGTGCCAAGTGTGGGTGCTAGTTTTGGAGAATCAAAATGGTTATTCAGGTGTGTAGGATCTTGGTCAAAAGGTGTGTAATGCCACGCTTGGAGATCTACATGGTGTGTGTGTGTGTGCGAGGTCAAAGGAGATCTGTAGGTGACAGCAGGATCAAAGGTGACAACAACACATCAAGAGAAAATAGAGGAAGGCAAGGTAGTTCCTTCCAAGTAAGTAATATCAGGTTGATCTACAGGTGTATGTGGGTGTGAGATCTAGGTTTGTAGGTGTGCAGAACCAGATTGATTTAAAGGTGTGCAAGATCAGGGAGGACAACAACACAACAGGTAGCAAGATTAGGAGAGATCTACTTGGAGTACGGTGTGTACTCGGTTATTGAGCAAAGAGGAAGGCAAGGTAGATCCTTCCATAAGTAAGGTCTGTTGAGTTGTAGGTTGTTACAAGTTTAGGGGAGATCTACTTGGAGTACGTTGAGTACTTGGAGTGCATGGAGCACTTGTGGAGTACTTGTGTACTGGCAGTAGTGGATACTGACTAGTTGGAGGTGAACACCAACTCTGTGTTTGAGTTGTGCGTTGGGACCGTAAGAGAGAGAGCTTTGAGGAAAGAATTACTATACACTTGAGGTGTGGGAAGCCTTTGAGAGGTGTGAAGAAGAAGTGGCATCTTATTTATTGTATTCTTTTCTGGATGAGTATTAATACAATTGGGTATTGTCTCTCATATTCTGTGTTGTTTCTGATTTCTAGTTGCTTGTTACTTCTGGTTAATTCCACATATTTAAGTTGCTTGTGCATGGTAATCAATTGTGCTTCCGTATTTCCCAACAAATACCCTCTTATTTTTGGGATGTGATTCTAATTTTGAGAAGTTATAGCTTCTCATTTATAAGTATGTTGTCCTATATCGATGTTTTCTTGACCTCTTCCTCTTGAAAATCATTTTTTTCCTCTAGTTGTACTTTGTCTTCTTCTTGACAACTTCTCTTCCACTTTCAATGGACATTGATTGGTTTCTTCTATAGACCTATACTTTATCATTCCAAACCCATATAATATATATGACCATTCACCATCATGCCTTTGAACCTGTTTGTTTGACCTCTTCCTCTTGATTCCCCCCCCCTCTAGTTTTCCTTTATTTTATTCATGACAACTTCTCTTCCACTTTCAATGCACATTGATACGATTCTTATGCAAAAATCAACTTTATCATTCCAAACCCATCTTGTATAAAAATATGAAGACCATTCACATAACTTGAGATATTCTCTTTATCATCTTCAACATGAAAAATTATAATGTTGATCTTGTAAAATTACTGCATGGAATCTTTTACACTCATCTCTTTTTACCTCAAGTTTTATAATAACTTGATTAATTCAACTGATAATTAGAAGGTAAAAACTTACATTTCAACTTTGTAACCATCCTTTCCAAAGTCTTGATTTTTTCGTTGCCTCTTCTAACTCTTTCTAGTTGTACATGATCCCAATAAAAGGATACATGTTCCTTCAACTTGATGCAAGAAACTTAACCTTTTTGGGATCATCCATGTTTTATTGTTTCACCTCCTTTTTTTAGATCATACAGTCTTGTTTCTAATTTTATTTCTCTACTTTATGATTTATTCTCCTTCACCATCTTTTTATCCCTTGGTCATCCTGACCTACTTTAGTCTTTACTTCATAGCTTTCTAACCCCTCTTGTCTAGCTTTATTTTAGCTATGATTCCTTCCTCTTTGGGTCTTTAGATCTTAATGTAGCCTTATAATCTCAACTTTATGATTTACCTTTGTTTATAAAATCTATTCTAAAAGTTACATATGTTTACATTTATTGAATCCCTTGTGTATGCTTGTATTTTGATATTACATGTTTTAAGTCTTGCACTATTAGGTTTACTATATGCAATTTTCATGACCCAACATGACCAAGACTAAGGTATTTACAAGCATATGTTTAGTGTAAAGGTAAGTTGAGGTATGTATATGTTGCTTTTTGTCATTTCATTCATTTATCATCATTTATTACAACACTTGCTTTCATATTTTGTGTTGCTATGTTTCTTTCCACCATCATGCATTACACTATTATGAGACATGATTACCTTTGAGTGGGGAATATGTATACATATATATTTTTCAATCAATGATGATCTCTCTTTCAAGACTCATCGACACATCAATATCCTAGAGTGCACATCCTAAGGAGTGCACTGAAAAAGGGTAGGGTTAATTCCTAGTGTTTCATGAGAGATGTATTTATTATCTAGTTATACCTATTTATCATCACCTTCATGCCTATAGCTTTGTTTTTCCTCATAAAAGAATCTTTCCACTTCATTCATCTCATTCTGCTTAGTACCTTGACTTTTCCCTACTAAATTAATTCATGTTGATCTAGTTTTATATCTCACCTATATTTCCTTCTAAATTGATCCAAGTCAATTTAATCTATTTATTACAAATGACACTTTCCTAATAAATTGATCCTAATCCATTTAGTTATTTATTTTTTTATACTATATCAACATGGTTGATCCTATACTATGACATTCTCAATTCATTATACTAACTCTCAATCCAAATCAGCTCTATCAACATTTTAGCTAAGTCACTTTTAGGACTTTGATCAGTATTTATAGGGTTCCTAAATGTCATTTTAATAAAATAATAATCATATACTCTACTTGCACATAAAAATCATACTGTAAGTATATAAGAGGAATTGGGAGCTAATAGCTTATTCTTGTAGAGTTTTAGTCTTGATTAAGATCTTATAAGGCCAATACAAAAAATCTAAACCAAGAAGGTGCCCCTTAGTATTTTTAATGCTCAATTAAGGATGCTTAGGTTTTCATCCTTACTAATTGATGATTTCAGCTATAAAATATTTTATGATGTTCCACTAGAGTCAAGGGGGATATTGATGCATCGACAAGTCGACTCAAGGTAAGTATCCCTATCTCTAATCTCTTTCTTGTAATTTATTTAGTAGATAGATATATTTTACATATTGTTAGAGTAGTATGTTGTTGTTATTTCTCTCCTCTCCTAGACTATTCTTATACTAGTCTATGTAATTTAGGACTAAAAATACAACCATAGTTAGACTCTTTTATCCATGCTTTATATGCAACTACAATCGCTTATAGACACTTGATATTTTTATCTTGTTAGTTTATCTTCTTACCATATTGGATCTAGGTTTCCCTTGTTAACCAATTGATTACATGGTGTTTCATTGTAATATCCTTGATACCCCTCTCACAAAAAATCTTAATTATAGCCCTTCCCCTCTTTTTAGTACAAAATTTATGTATGTAGTTGGTCTTAGTATGGTCTTCTCTCTTTCCTATATTATACAATATTCATATTGTTGACCATATTTTCCCAATATACATCCTCTATATCTTCCTTTACCATAGTATCCTTTTATTCTATAATAATACCATCTTATTTTCGGGATGTGATTCTAATTTTGAGAGTTGTGAGCATCTCCTTCATAGGTATGTTCTCCTTATCGATGTTTGCTTGACCTCTTCCTTTGTTTTCTTATTGACAACTTACTTTCCACTTTAAATGCATATTGATAGGCTTCTTATATAGACCTCAACTTGATAATTCCAAACCCATCATGTATAAAAATATGAAGACCATTCACATAACTTGAGATCTTCTCTTTATCATGTTCAACATGAATGACTCTAATGTTGAGATTGTAAAAATACTCCATGTAATTTTGTACACTCATATCTCTTTACCTCAAATTTTACAACTTCTTGATTTATTCAAATGATAATTAGATGGTAAAAAATTACCTTTAAACTTTGCAACCATCCTTTCCCAAGTTTTGATTTTTGATTTTCCTCTTTTAACTCTTTCTACTTGTACACAATCCTAATAAAAGGATACATGTACCTTCAACTTGGTGCAAGCAAACTTCTCCTTTTTGGGATCATATATGTTTTCATGTTTCACCTCTTTTTTTTGGGCCATCTGGTCCCATTTCTAATTTTATTGCTCTACTTTATGCTTTATTCTCTTTCAACATATTTTTATCCCTTAGTCATCTGGACCTACTTTAGCCTTTACTTTGCAACTTTCTAGCCCCTTTTATCAAGCTTTATTTTAGCTATGATTTCATCCTACTTGGGTATTTTAATCCTAATTTAGCCTTATCATCTCAACTTTATAAATTTCCTTTTTTTATACATCTTCTAAAAGTTCCATATATTTACATTTATTAAATCCCCTACGTATGCTTGCGTTATTTTTATTATGTTTTTAGCCTTGTGCCATTAGGTTTACTATATAATTTTTTTTCACCCACCATGACCAAGACTAATTTATTTTCAAAAATATTTTTAGTGGAAAGGTAACATGAAGTATGTATATGTTGCTTTTAGTTATTTCAATCATTTATCACCATTTATTACAACACTTGCTTTCATCTTTTGTGTTACTATGTTTCTTTCCCAAAGCACCATCCCTGATTACACTATTTTGAGATATGATGACCTTTATGTGGGGAATATTTATACATCTATATTTTTAAATCATTGAGGATCTCTCTTGAAAGACTCATTGATACATCAATCTCCTAGAGTGCATGTCCTAAGGAGTTCACTAAAAAGGGGTGGGGTTGATTCTTGGTGTTTCATGAGAGATGTATTTATTATCCCATTATACCTATTTATCATCATTGTCATGCATTCATATTTATTTAGCCTTATCCAAGTATCCTTTCCCTTCATTCCTCTCATTCTACTTAGTAACTTGACCTTTCCCTACTAGATCGATTCGTGTCGATCTAATTTTGTATCTCCCCTATATTTCAGTCTAAATTAAATTGAGTTGATTTAATATATTTAAATTACAATGATGCTTTACTAATAAATTGATCCTAATCAATTTAGTTTTTTAATTATTTGTACTAGATCAACATGGCCGACCCTGTACTATGCCATTCTCAATTCATTATACTAAATTTTGATCCAAATCAAATTTGTCAACATTTTAGTGAAGTCACTCTTAAGAGTTTGAATAATATTTATAGGCTTCCTAAATGTCATTTTAATAGATGAATACTCATCTGATCTACTTGCACATGAAAATACTACTCTAAGTATATAAGAGGAATTGGTAAATAAGACCTAGGTTTTGTCTTACTCAAGGTCTTCAAAGCTAAATATAAAAAATCTAAACCAAGAAGGTGCCCATTAGTATTTGGAATGCTTAATTAAGGATGCTTATGTCTTGATACTTGCCATTTTATGCCTTCACTTACAAAATATTTTTCAAAATGCCACTAGAGCCAAGGGGGATATTGATGCACATACAAGTGGACTCAAGGTAAGTATCCCTATCCCTAATCTCTTTCTTGTAAGTTATTTAGTATATATATATATATATATATATATATATATATATATATATATATATATATATATATATATATATAGATATATATATATATATATATATATTGCATATTGTTAGAGTATTATGTTGTTGTTTCTCTCCTCAGCTATATTATCCTTATACTAATGTATGTAATCTAGGCCTATAGATAAAACCATAGTTAAATTCTTTTATCCCTGCTTAGGTTATTTTTCACTACCTTTATATGCAGTTATAATCCCTTATAGACATTTGGTATTTTTATCTTATTTATTTAGCTTCTTATCATCTTGGATCTAGGTTGCCCTTGTTTTCCAATTTCTTGCATGGTGTTTCCTTGTAATATATTTGATTCTCCTCTCATAATAGCTCTTACTTATATCCCTTCCCCACTTTGTGGTGCAAAATTTATGTATGTAGTTGGTCCTAGTATGGTCTTATCTCTTTCTTATATTATAGGATATTCATATTATCGATCATATTTTCCCAATATACATCTTCTACCTCTTTCTTTACCATAGTTTCATCTTATTCTATAAGAATACCCTTTTCCTTTTGGGACATGATTCTAATTTTGAGAAGTTCTAGATTCTCCTTTATAATTATGTTGTCCTCTACTAGTGTTTGCTTGACCTCTTCCTCTTGAAAATATTTTTTTCCCTTTAGTTGTAATTTATTTTATTGTTGCTAACTTATCTTCCACTTTCAATGTAAATTGATAGGCTTCTTATACAAACCTCAAATTGATCATTCCAAACCCATATTGTATAAAAATATGAATACTATTCACATAACTTGAGATGATCTCTTTATCATACTCAACATGAACAACTCTAATGTTGAACTTGTAAAACTAGTCCACACAATTTTTTACACTCATATATCTTTACCTTAAGTTTTATAACTTATTGATTAATTAAATTGATAATTAGAAGGTAAAAACTTACCTTTCAACTTTGTAACCATCCTTTCCCAAGTTGTGATTTTTTTTGCCTCTTCTAACTCTTTCTAGTTACACATGATCCTCACAAAAGGACACATGTCCCTTCAACTTGGTGCAAGTAAAGCTCAAATTTTTGGGATCATCCATGTTTTCATGTTTCCCCTCCCTTTTTTGGGTCATTTGGTTTCATTTATAATTTTCTTTCTTTACTTTATGCCTTATTCTCCTTCACCATATTTTTATCCCTTGGACATTTGGACCTACTTTAGCATTTACTTTGTGGCTTTCCAACCCCTCTTATCTAGATTTATTTTAGCTATAATTCCATCATCCTTAGGTCGTTTAATATTAATTTAGCCTTATCATCTCAAATTTTTGATATTCCTTTGATTCTACAATCTCTTCTAAAAGTGCTAAATGTTTACATTTCTTGAATCCCCTACATATGCTTGTATTATTTTTATTATGTTTTTTAGTCTTTTGTCATTAGGTTCACTATATGTAGTTTTTGTGCCCACCATGATCAATAATAAGCTATTTATAAGTATATTTTAAGTGGAAAGGTAAGTTGAGGTATGTATATGTTGCTTTTAGTTATTTCATTCATTTATCATCATTTATTGTAGCACTTTCTTTCATCTTTTATGTTGCTTTGTTTCATTTCCAAAATACCATCCTGCATTACACTATTCTGAGACATGATGACCTTTGGGTGTGGAATATGTATCCATATATATATTTTTAATCACTGATGATATCTCTTACAAGACTCATCAACACATCAATCTCCCAGAGTGTACATCCTAAGGAGTTCACTTAAAAAGGGTGGGGTTGATTCCTAGTGTTTTAGGAGAGATATCTTTATTATCCCATTATACTTGTTTATCATCATCATCATGCCTTAAAATTTGTTTAGCCTCCTCCAAGTCTATTTTCCATTCATTCCTCTCATTATAATCAGTACCTTGAATTTTCCCTACTATATCGATCTATGTCAATATAATTTTGTATCTCACATATATTTCATTTTAAATAGATCTAAGTCTATTTACTATATTTATTTCCAAAGATGATTTCCTAGTGAATTTATCCTAATTGATTTAGTTTTTTGATTATTTATACTAGATCATCATGGCCAACCCTATACCATAACATTCTCAATTCATTATATTGAATCTTGATCCAAATCAATTATATCAACATTTTATCTAAGTCACTTTTATGACTTTGACCGGTATTAATAGGGTTTCTAAATGTCATTTTAATATAAGAATACTCATTTGTTATACTTGTACATGAAAATTATACTCTAAGTATATAAGAAGAATTGGGAGATGTGATCTTATTATTGTAGAGGTTTAATCTTGCTAAAGGTCTTTGAATCTCAATACAAAAAATCATAAACAAAGAAGGTGCCCCTTAGTATTTGGAATGATCAATTAAAGATGCTCAGGTCTTCATCCTTACCATTTTATGCCTTCACCTACAAAATATTTTGTAAAGTGCCACTAGAGCTAAGGTGGATATTGATGCTTGAATAAGTCAACTCAAGGTAAGTATCCCTATCCCTAATCTCTTTCTTGTAATTTCTTTAGTAGATAGACATATTTTGCATATTGTTAGAATAGTATGTTGTTATTTCTATCCCCACCTAGATGATCCTTATACTAGTGTATGTAATCTAGGCCTATAAATACAAACATAGTTAAATTATTTTATCCATGCTTAGGTTATTTTTTGGCACCTTTGTATGTAGTTACAATCCCTTATAGACATTTGGTATTTTTATCTTGTTAGTTTATATTCTTACCATATTGGATAGAGGTTTCTTTTGTTCACCAATTCCTTACATGGTGTTTCCTTGTAATATCCTCGATGCCCTCTCATAAAAACTCTTACTACTTATAGCCCTTCCATGATTTGTGGTGCAATATTTATGTATGTAGTTGGTCTTAGTATGGTTTTCTCTATTTCTTATATTATAGGATATTCATATTGTTGACCATATTTTCCCAATATACATCCTCTACCTCTTCCTTTTCCATAGTATCCTCTTATTCTATAAGAAAACCCTCTTCTTTTTAGGACATGATTATAATTTTGAGAAGTGCTAGCTTCTCCTTCATAAGTATGTTACCCTCTACTAGTGTTTTCTTGACCTCTTCCTCTTGAAAATATTTTTTCCCTCTAGTTGTACTTTGTTTTATTCTTGACAACTTCTCTTCCACTTTTAATGCAAATTAATAGGCCTCTTCTACAAACCTCAACTTGATCATCCCAAACCCATCTTGTATAAAAATATGAAGACCATTAACATAACTTAAGATTTTATCTTTATCATATTCAACATGAAGAGATCTAATTTTGAGCTTGTAAAACTACTCCATTTAATATTTTACACTCATCTCTCTTTACCTCAAGTTTTACAACTTTTTGATTAATTCAATTGATACTTATAAGTTAAAAAATTACCTTTCAACTTTACAACCATCCTTTCCTAAGTCTTGATTTTTTCTTTGCCTATTCTAACTCTTTTTAATTGTATTTGATCCCAAAAAAAGGATACATGTCCCTTCAACTTGGTGCAAGCAAACTTCACATTTTTGGGATCATCCATGTTTTCATGTTTCACCTCCTTTTTAAAGCCATTTGGTCCCATTTATAGTTTTATTACTCTACTTTATGATTTATTATCCTTCACCATATTTTTATCCCTTTGTCATCCAGACCTACTTTAGCCTTTACTTCATGGCTTTCTAGACCCTCTTATTTAGCTTTATTTTAGCCATGATTCCATCCTCCTTGGGTATTTAAATATTAATTTATCCTTATCATCTCAAATTTATGATTTTCCTTTGATCATACAATCTCTTCTAAAAGGCCATATGTTTACATTTATTGAATCCTTTGCATATGATTGCATTGTTTTTATTATGTTTTTAGCCTTATGCCATCAGGGTTACTATATGTAGTTTTTGTGCCCATCATGACCAATACTAAGGTATTTACAAGAATATTTTTAGTGGAAAGGTAAGTTGAGGTATGTGTATGTTAATTTTAGCTATTTCATTAGTTTATCATCATTTAGTACAATAATTGATTTCATATTTTGTGTTGCTATGTTTCTTTCCCAAAGCACCATCTTGCATTACACTATTATGAGACATGATGACCTTTGGGTGGGGCATATGTATACATCTATATTTTTCAATCACTGATGATCTCTCTTTTAAGACTCATCAACACATAAATCTACCAAAGTGTATGTCCTAAGGAGTACACTGAAAAGGGGTGGGGTCGATTCCTGGTGTTTTGTGAGAGATGTATTTATTATCTAATTATACCTGTTTATCATAACTATCATGTATTAAACTTTGTTTAGCCTCCTCTAAGTTTGTTTTCCTTTCATTCACCTCATTTTGCTTATTACCTTGACTTTTCCCTATTAGATCGATCTTTGTGGATCTAGTTTTGTATCTACCTTGTATTTACTTCTAAATCAATGTGAGTTGAATTACTATATTTATTTCAAATGAAAATCTATGAATAAATTATCCTAATTGATTTAATTATTTGCTTATTTGTACTAAATCAACATAGCCAACCTTGTATTATGACATTCTTGATTCATTATATTTAATCTCAATCCAAATCAATTATGTCAACATTTTAGAAAAGTCAATTTTATGACTTTGACCAATATTTATAGGGTTCCTAAATGTCATTTTCATAAAAGAATACTCATTTTATCTACTTGCACATGAAAAGTCTACTCTAAGTATATAAGAGGAATTGGGAGATGGGAGATTATTCTTGTATAGGTTTAGTCTTGATCAAGGTATTTGAAGATCAATACAAAAGCTAAACTAAGAAGGTGCCCCTTAGTAGTTGGAATGATCAATTAAGGATGATTAGGTCTTTGTACTTTCTATTTGGTGCCTTCACCTAAAAAATATTTTACAAAGTGCCACTAGATCCAAGGGGGAGATTGATGCATTGAAAAGTCAACTCAAGGTAAGTATATTTATCCCTAATCTCTTTCTTGTAATTTATTTAATAGATAGATACATTTATCATATTGTTAGAGTAGTATGTTGTTGTTATTTCTCTTCGCACTTAGATTATCCCTTATACTAGTGTATGTAATCTAGGTCTATAGATACAACCATACTTAAATTATTTTATTCATGATTAGGTTATTTTTCACTACCTTTGTATGCAGTTATGATCCCTTATTGACATTTTTTATATATTTAAATATTTATTACAAAGTATAAGCATAAAAGATGCAAATAATTATCAAAGTATCAAAACCTTCATATAGTATCAAACTAGGAGGCATCCCCCCATTAGTCTAAATGTAAAATCAATATTGAAATATAAAAACTGACCCCAAATAGGTGGCCCAATAAAGCAAAAAGAGACAAAACCAACACACACATATCTTGCCACCCTAACTAGAGGTGGCACTAAATAATATCAACTACATAATCTTATTATCAGGCACCCTCTAAGAAGCAACATAGTTCTTGTCAATGTCCTCATCAAAATCCACACACATAGGTCTCTCAATAGTGCTCATCTTTGACCCAGATCCCAACTATTCTATCCTAATAGTCAATGATGGAGTGTACCTATCAACCTTATTTAATAAGGATTTCATGTTATTGGACCTAAAATATTCCAACACCTCATCCACTTAGGCATCACCATCCCTTTTAATGAGCTTCTCCAATTTTCTAGTAAAGACATTCACATTATATTTTATAAGTTTCCATACATCTCTTTGATCCTTATAATCTTATACCATGGAGGGGAAAGAAGGGGGGGAAGAGGTCACAAAGATCCTTGTCATGAGAGAATAAATCATTTTCTAGGTAAAAAGGACTAACTAATTACTTAACTTCCTTGATCAAACTACTGTCAAAACTAGTATTCTACACATCCCTCATCATATCATTGTTGGAAATCAACCAAGTATTCATAACATTCTTGTAATATTCAAAATAATTAACCCATTCATAAAATAGGCCATTTGCCTAATCAAAATATGAGTCCTCGATGCATTCCCATTCATGCTCTATGATTTTCACCTCAGTGACCGATCCGTGGAAAACTCCCCAGTCTAAGTGTGGGCTCAACTTGGGATAACCACCCAAATCAATCAGGTATTTAGACATGATCTTAAGCATATCAAACCTCAGGAATTGCTCTAGCTATACTTGAGGCAGCTTCAATTAGAGAAAGATTTGCATAAAAAAATATGAAGGATGACTTTAATAGTCAAATCAATAAGCACCCTAGCCTTAGATTGAAAAGCCTCTATGTTCCTTTGCTTCCATAAAATACATAGAATTTATATGGAAAAAACAAGTCAAAACTTATGGAAAAAAGGATGGACTTTTTTTTTGAATAAACATAACCAAAAGCAATATTCAGCCATGTAATCTCACAATAAAAAACAATAGTCCAACCTTTAAGACAACATTTACACACATTAACAACATAAGGATAAGAGAAAAAAAGATGTTCAATAGTTTCATAATCACTGTAGAAGGAACAAAAATGCTATCCAAAACTAGTTTTAACTAGAACAATACCAACAAGTTTATTATATATCAAAAGCCAACAAAAACAAGATTTTTTGGGCTCAATATAGGATGCCCAAATAACATCAAACCTAAAGAACCATGACTGAAGGGGATCACAAACATTCTAGATATGATTAAGGGTAAGGTAAGGGACCTTGGAAAAAGAGAGTTTATAATAAAGAATTTGAGTAGAGAATTTGAAAAGAGGTAGACCCTTCACCCATTTAACACCATCCTAGAATTCAACCTCCTCATCCATAAAGGATACATTATTGTTCACCAATAGTGTTTTTTGAAGAAGAGTAAAGGTTCTACACTGAGTAGTGAGGGATTTGAAATCTAGATCTTATTTATAACCATAAATCCCAACCATTATGTGAGAAAATACCTTTGAAATTCCTTAAATATTTAATGAACCACTCAAAAGCATAACACTCCCTAGTGAGTGCAAGAGGCCTTCTGTTGACATAGAGATTCCACCAAATGGATATATAACCCTATAAACATGTCCCAAACCAGCTAAAAATATGTTTAGTAGTGATAAAAGGTTTTACCAATTCCTAGGTAGACCAAATAAAAGTAAATATTGGTGAACTAATGACTTTGATAGTGAAGGGACCTAAAATAAGCTATGTAATGTGGAACCCTTGCTAGTGAGGTTTTCCTTTAGGAAAACCATTCAAGATATTATTTTTGACTAAAAATTTCCATGGCTCATCCCCTTTAAATGCGATGATTATCCATTTGACCACAAGGGTAATACCTTAAATTCTAAGATCCTTCAGGCCAAGTCTCCCAATCTATTTAGGTTTAGAGTAGAATTATCAAGAAATAACATGTCTCTTTCTCCCACCATTGCCATTTGACCACATGAAGTCTCTTATTATTATGTGAAGCAAATTAATATGTGTTTTACTAAAAACCCAACAAGAAGAATAATAAATTCTATACGATGTAAGAACTTTTTAGCAGACCTAGATCCTACTAGGTAGGGAAACTAGGTGTCCCTATCATTTTTATATCTTCTTGTTGATTTTAATAAATATCCACTCCCACATGAGCTTGAATGAAGGGATACAAGAAAAATTAATACCTAAAAATCTAACCAATTGATTGAGCCCTTTCCATTCCCAACCAAATGACATAAGCCAATTTGGAGAGTTATCCTACCACCCCAACATACAATATTTATGTATAATTACTTTAGATCCAAAAGCTGAACAATAGATATCCAGTCTTACTATTACCTGGGATAAGTTATCTTTCTCAAGTTTGATAAAAAGAGTAGTATCATCTAAAAATAAAACATCAATCAATTCATCATCATTTGGAAATGATATCCCTTTAATAAGAGGACCCACGTCTGAGTATCATAGTAAATAATGCAAGGATTCAACAACCAACACAAATAATGAGGGGGCAAGAGGGAAACCTTGTCTAATGGACCATTGAAGATCAAGTGAATATGTCAGCTCCCCATTCACTTCAATAACAATAAAGACATCTTTGAATAGAACATTAACCATTCTACAAAAAATTTCTTGAAAACCAAAGGCTCTAAGAATCATTTCAATGAAGGGCCATTTAATTCTGCCATAGGATTATTCAAAATCAAGTAAAATCATGTCCATATCTTGTTTGCAATCATGGGTCCAATAAATCCCTTCCTATCTAGTTAGATGATTATCTAAAATGTATTTGCCTTCAACAAAACTAGTTTGGGTCACAAAAACAATAGATGGAAGGAGTGAAGTGAGCCTCTTGGCCACAATTTTTGCGAAAATTTTATATGAGACATTGAGAAGGGTAATTGGTCTCTAGTTATTGACCAAATGAGGGTATCCTTCCTTATTGATGAGATTTATAAAACCTTTATTTATTTTAGGGCCCAAGGAACTAACCAAAATGGCTTATTTATAAATCTCAAAACAATCCTTGGCCATCCACTCCATATTAACTTTGTAGAACTTGACAGGGAAGCCATCAATACCAGAGCTTTATCATCTTTGAGAAAATCAATGGTTCATTTAATTTCATCAAGCATGATATCCTCATCTAAGGAATTGGATTTTATCCGTGAAACTTTATTTGGGATACAAAGATCACAAATTACACTATTTTACTTAGTAAGTTCATTGGAATCATTAAACAAAAATAGGTTAGAATAGAAATAAAAGAATGCTTCTTTGATAATATTTAAGTCATGATATAGGTTACCCTAGAACTCAATACTAGTGATTTTGCTCCTTTGATTTTTGGTTTCCAAGAATCAAAAGAAAAATTTAGATCCCTTATCACCAAGATCAAGCCATGTCAAATAGGAATGTATCTATGATCCCTTAGTAATGTAGTATTGAGTTTGTCTAACTTGATTTTTTAGAGAATTAAGATCATCCAAAAGTCTATCATTATAATTATCAAGCTATAGCAAAATTTTAGCCTAAATTAGTTTTTGTTGGGTGATCCTATCAGCTCTACTATGCTGCTTAGCCTTAAACTGACCATAGATTCTTACAAGATTCTTAGATAATTCCATACTAGAGTTCCACTGTATAATGCAAGAACTAGAGTTGAATGATATTTTACCTAGATTTAAAGAAGCATGAATACCATCCCTATAAACATGATCATTTAAATGACAAACATTAAACTTATAGATCCCTTTGAAATAAGAAGACCTTGTATCAACATCAAAACTCAAAGAGAGGCCAATTTTAATGGGTTGGTGGTCAAAAATGGTGTAGGGTAAAACATTTACCACATGTCCAGCATTAGTTGGGGTCGCTTGAAATAAATCTTTGTTCACGTAAAATTTATCTAGACTAGAATATTGCCTTTTATTATTGCTCTAATTATTACAACATGTATACTAAATACGTTTGATTTGAATTTTACCTTTTTGTAAGGGATCAAGGAGTCTATGCATTCTTTCAAATTTAGACCAAAATAAAATCTCATTACCTTTCAAAGATTGAAGATCACCTCTAATTTTATCCTCTTTTTCCTCGACTATGTTAAAGTCACCTCCAAAGATCCAAGGGACATTTTTTATGTTGGTTACAAGCTAGTTACACAACTTACACTATTATCTATAATCATTTCGAGAATAAATTCTAAACACACCAAAGCATTGATTTTGCTTTTCTAGTAACACCCATACTAGTCTATTATGAGGAAAAGTGCCATGGTCAATAACAAACTCCTTCATCTTAGGGTTTACCAAAATGGAGGCTCTTCATTTACCTCTTTGATGATCAATAAATAATTATGCTACATTTGGATAAATGAAATTAAGGACTAAGGGCAAATAGTAGCCTATAGCCTTGACTTCTTGAAGACACAAAAAATCCAACTTATCTCTGTAATGTCTTAATTGTATCACAATAGGTTTTATATCAGGTGATTCCAATCTCCTAACATTATAACTTACAATCCACATACAAAAAAAGAGGAGGGGGGTCATTTAAATTGACTATAAGGTTTATCCCCACTATTATACAATCTTTTAAATAAATTTGGCACCTTATTTTCTTTTGCTTTCCTCTTACTCACTATATCAAGGCTACCAAAAAGGTTATCTTTAGATTTTTTCTTGTCAACCAGAGGAGCTTGATCACTAGGGGTGGAGGCAGTGTTAGTCTTGAGTCTTTTACAACCACCTTTAGGCTTCCAATTTTTTGAAACATTAGGGTCCTTGAGACACAAAGATGCAACCACAACATTATCCAAATAATAACTCAAATTACTATGCTTTTCTTTCTTTGGAGAAATCATCATGGGAGAGGCATCCTCACCAATTTTAGTGAGGATATAAAAGGGTATACTGCCAAGGTTAGTTATATTAATAGTAAGGGACTCAACTAATATAACCACATACTCATTTATGGGAGAATATTTGAAATGTGATTCAGAAGATTTCAGTGGAGTCCTATGCTCAATAAAAACATCTTCCAACTCAACATGTAAATAGTTAAACAAATCAAGCATAAAATTCACCATTTTAATAGAGGGAAGCAAGGAGCTATAGGGATAGGGAGATATTTGATTTACATATTTTTATAGCATTTCATCAGTCACTGTAGCATTTTGCTCCAGTGGATCCTTAGGGGAGGAATGGATTTTCATTAGCCTACTATTAAACATGGGATTTTCCAAGACTTTTAAATCATCAATTGGGAGTTAACTTGTCACATAATCTTCCTTATATGAATCTTGGGATTTTTGATTACTATGAGATTCCTCCTTGATAACCAAAAATGGACAATTATTTTTGAGATGTCCATTTATTTTACAAAAAACAAGCATTCAAGCTTCTTAATCCTTTGATGGCATAAATATGTGAAATCCCTTTAATTTTGAAGTTAAAGGATTTAGGGAAAAAATCTAATAGTTTTAGAGATATCAAAACCCTAGCATTCATATGGGTTAAATACTACCTCATGTCCTCAATTCTAAGGACCTCCCCAAGAGGTTTCAAAGATTGAGGTAAGAAATTCCAAAGCTGGATAGGGACATTTTCAATATCTACCCATCTAGCTGTAGATTTAAAGATAAGGTCAATACAGTCTATATCAGGTTCTATGGGACTAATTTAAACAAATATTGACCTACATTCCATAAGGGTTTATTGATGGCCCTTCTCTGCATATTAGAATTTTTAAATAAAATCATAAAAACCCCTTTATGAACCATTCTACCAAAACTAATGTAGATGCCCAATTTATTACCCCACACATCATTAAGTCAACTATAAAATAAATTTATAGAAGGGAGAGAGTCTTGTTTAGATACACAAAAAACCCCAAAATTTTTAAGCCTAGTTTCTTCTTGCTGTAAGTCCTTTTCCATAGAAGAATTCAAATAGAGTCAAGGTTTTCTCAAGGAAAAGGTGCTTACTAATTTGGGCTTCATCCCACTCCTATTCTCCATACTCACCTTCAAAGACTTGGCTAGTAATGAATTTTGCATTATTTGTGTGTTTTGCTGCTTCTTCTTTTGTAACACCTCACTAAATAGTTTCTTTGATGCTCAACTGCTCCTTCTCCAACCTCTACTAAATAAGGCAAACCATCCTTGTGGTTACAATTTTTATCAGGCTGTAGAGGACTAGTTGGATCATTTAAAACACCATTCTCTTCCCTCAAAACATGCTTGGAACCATATTTTTTTAATTATTTCCATAAATATATGTAATTAATACCATAACCATCTAAGTTCCAAAGGCCACAAACACAAAAATATAGGTGGGGGGGGGATATGGGCTGGCACATGGAACATAATGCAAACATAAGCAAAGCCAACAAAATCACACCACAAAACAAACAAAAGAAAATTAAAAAAAATAAGCATAAGTCTTAATACCTTAAGACCACCATGGTACCATAGGAAGAACATGAGAACAAAGGAAACAAAGGTAACCAAGGTAATCAGCCAAGATAAAGCTTGAAACACCATCAATGAAGGATGAATCTTCATCTCCCCATTGTAGAGATCTAAGCTTCTCTTATAATTTATCTAAATTACAATTTAAAATTTAACCTACAAAATCTTTTTCAAAGTGCCACTAGATCAAAAGGGGAGATTGATGCATTGACAAGTCAACTCAAGGAAAGTATCCTGATCCCTAATCTCTTTCTTGTAATTTATTTAGTAGATAGATACATTTTTCATATTGTTAGAGTAGTATGTTGTTATTTCTCTCCTCACCTATATTATAATTATACTAGTGTATGTAATCTAGGTTTGTAGATACAACCATATTTAAATTATTTTATCGATGCTTGGGTTATTTTTCACTACCTTTGTATGCAATTACGATACCTTATAGACATTTGGTATTTTTATCTTGTTAGTTTAGCTTCTTACCATATTGGATCTAGGTTGTCCTTTTTTACGAATTCCTCACATGGTGTTTCTTTTTAATATCCTTGACACCCATCTCACAACAACTCTTACCTATAAACCTTCCCTACTTTGTGGTGCATCATTTATGTATGTATGGTCTTCTCTCTTTCATATATTATAGTATATTCATATTTTTGACCATATTTTACCAATATACATCCTCTACCTCTTCATTTACCATAGTATCCTCTTATTCTATAAGAATATCCTCTTTTTTTGTAACATGATTCTGATTTTGACAAGTGACAGCTTCTCCTTCATAATTATGTTATCATCTACCAGTGTTTTCTTGACCTCTTCCTCTTGAAAATATTTTTTTCCTCTAGTCTTACTTTGTTTTCTTCTTGAAAACTTATCTTCCACTTTCAATACACATTGATAGGCTTCTTCTATAAATCTCAACTTGAGCATTCCAAACCCATCTTGTATAAGAATATGAAGACCATTCACATAACCTGAGATCTTCTCTTTATCATATTCAACATGAACAACTCTAATGTTGAGCTTGTAAAATTACTCCATGTAATCTTTTACACTCATCTCTCTTTACCTCAAGTTTTACAACTTATTGATTTATTCAATTGATAAATAAAAGGTTAAAACTTAACTTTCAACTTTGAAACCATCCTTTCCCAAGTCTTGATTTTTTCTTTGCCTCTTATAAATAGTTTTAGTTATACATGATCCCCAAAAAAGGATAAATGTCCCTTAAAATTGGTGTAAGTAAACTTCACCTTTTTGGGATCATCCATGTTTTCATGTTTCACCTCATTTTCTTAGGTCATCTAGTCTTGTTTCTAATTTTCTTTCTCTACTTTATGATTTATTCTCCTTCCCTAGATTTTTATCCCTTAGTCATCTAGAGCTACTTTAGCCTTTACTTTATGGATTTATAGCCCATATTATCTAGCATTATTTTAGTTATGATTGCATCCTCCTTGGGTCTTTTGATCCTAATTCAACTTTATCATCCCAACTTTTCTATATTCCTTTATTTTTATAATCTCTTCTAAAAGATACATATGTTTACATTTATTGAATCCCCTATGTATTTTTGTATTATTTTTATTACCTTTTTAGCCTTGTGCTATCAGGGTTACCATATGCATATTTTGCACCCACCATGACTAAAACTCAGGTATTTTCAATAATATTTTTAGTGGAAAGGTAATTTGAGGTATGTATACGTTGATTTCAATTATTTCAATCATTTATCATCATTTATTACAACACCTACTTTCATCTTTTATGTTGTTATATTTCTTTCCCAAAGTGCCATCCCACATTAAACTATTTTGAGACAAGCTGACCTTTGTGTGAGGCATATGTATACATCTATATTTTTCAATAACTAATGATCTCTCTTTAAATACTCATCAACACATTAATCTCCCAAAGGGCATATCCTAAGGAGTGCACTGAAAAAGAGGTGGGTTCAGTTCTTGGTGTTTCATGAGAGATGTATATATTATCCCCTTATACCTATTTATCATCACCCTCATGCCTTCAGGTATGTTTAGCCTCCTCCAAGTATTTTTTCCTTTCATTCTTGTCATTCTACTTAATACCTTAACTTTCCTACTAGATCGATCTGCATTGATC
This sequence comes from Torreya grandis, assembly GCA_037957365.1. NCBI lineage: Eukaryota > Viridiplantae > Streptophyta > Pinopsida > Cupressales > Taxaceae > Torreya > Torreya grandis. The sequence continues at coordinate 797,860 of JARHVA010004214.1, forward strand.
TAGTTTTGTATCTCCCCTGTATTTACTTCTAAATTGATCTGAGTTGGTTTAATCTATTTCCTACTAGTGATGGTTTCCTAAAAAAATGATCCTAATCAATTTAATTGTTTACTTGTTTTACTAGATCAACATGGATGACCTTGTACTATGACATTCTCAATCATTATATTAAATCTTGTTCCAAATCAACTTTGTCAACATTTTATCTAAGTCACTTTTAGAACTTTGATTAGTATTTGTAGGGTTCCTAAATGTCATTTTAATAGATGAATACTCATCTACTCTAATTTTACATGAAAATTATACTCTATATAAGAGGAATAGGGAGATAGAAACTTATTCTTGTAGAGGTTTAGTCTTGTTTAAGGTTTTTTAAGCTCAATATAAAAAAGCTAAACCAAGAAGGTGCCCTTTAATATTTGGAATGATCAATTAAGAAGGTTTAGGTATTCATCCTTACCATTTGATGCCTTCACCTATAAAATCTTTTACAAAGTGCCACTAGAGCCAAGGGGGAGATTGATGCACAAACAAGTCAATTCAAGGTAAGTATGCCTATCCATAATCTCTTTCTTATAATCTCTTTAGCAGATATATATATTTTGCATATTATTAGAGTAGCATGTTGTTATTTATATCCTCATCTAGATTATCCTTATACTAGTATATGTAATCTAGGCTTGCATATACAACCATAGTTAAATTATTTTATCCATGGTTAAGTTATTTTTCACTACCTTTGTATGCAGTTATAATCCCTTATAGACATTTCATATTTTTATCTTGTTAGTTTAGCTTCTTAACATCTTGGATATAGGTTTCCCTTATTTTGCAATTTCTTGAATGGTTTTTCTTTGTAATATCCTTGACACCCCTCTCACAATAACTCTTACCTATATCCCTTCCCCATTTTGTGGTGTAAAATTTATGTATTAGTTGGTCCTAATATAGTCTTCTCTATTTCTTATTTTATAGAATATTTATATTTTTGACAATATTTTCCCAATATACATCCTCTACCTCTTCCTTTACCATATTAGAATCTTATTTTATAAGAATACCCTCTTGCTTTTGGGATGTGATTCTAATTTTGAGAAGTGCTAGATTATCCTTCATAAGTATGTTGTCCTCTACTGGTGTTTTCTTCAGCTCTTCCTTTAAAAATATTTTTTCCCTCTAGTTTTACTTTGTTTTCTTCATGACACTCTTCCACTTTCAATGCACATTGATAGGCTTCTTCTACAGACCTCAACTTGATCATTCCAAATCCATATTATATAAAAATATGAAGACCATTCACATAACTTGAAATATTCTCTTTATCATCTTCAACATGAATAAATCTAATTTTGAGATTGTAAAACTACTCCATGTAATCTTTTACACTCATATATCTTTATCTCAAATTTTAAAACTTCTTGATTAATTCAATTGATAATTAAAAGGTAAAAACTTACCTTTCAACTTTGCAACCATCCTTTCACAAGTCTTGATTTTTTATTTTCTTCTTCTAATCCTTTATAGTTTACATGATCCCAACAAAAGGATACATGTCCCTTCAACTTGGTACAATCAAACTTCACCTTTTTGGGGTCTTCCATTTGGTCATAGTCAAAATACTTTCCTAGCTTGAGATATAATCAATGAGATCCTCAGGGCACAAAGTATTGAGTATCAAGGGGTGTATAACTTATACTTGCTTCCCACCTTATAAATGGCCTTAAAAAATCTATCTCTTGGTTCACTAACCAAATCTTTAAGCTCAAATTTTGGTGCTTTTCCTCCATCATCAATCACATCTACAAACAACATTTCCTCAATGTTGTGCAATTTACATCCAATCTAACTTGGATTCATATCAAAATATTTGAAAAATATACTAACCTTGATGCTCTTCCTCCTCATCCAATTTTTTTTTCTCTATGTGTCATTTATATTCCTCATGAATCACAACAATGAAAGACTCTTCTCCCAACCTGAAACAAACCCACTAAGCAAGACAAACATTCTCTAATACTAAATAATGCATATAGGAATGAGGAGGATAAGTTAAAGGAATAATTACTCCCTAACCTAGACATACACTCATTAAATGGACACACAATCAAACACCACATTCTAAGACTTGGATATAAAATCAGATTTTATTTATTCAATGAAAACACTACAAAAGTTTCATTACTCACACTTTTTGGCCTTGCTTATTGAACACATGGGAAGATGAATACATTACATATCACAATCCCACAAATAAATTGGTTACACCCTTTATTTTTTTCTATAAACACACATCTCTATCAATCTTATTCCAAACTTTTGCTCTCCCTTTCTCTTCCCCAAGCTAGAACTAACTATATTTGTAAGTAACTAACTCCCCTCAATTATTACCAAATTGATTCAAATCTCACATGACTAGAATGAATTCTTAAAAGGCCTATATGAGTTCCCCTATTCTCAAAAAATAGTACAAATATTGAAAATTTGGATTTTGTGTATTTAAATTAATTTTTTCCTTTGCCACAAATAAAACTATCGGTTATTATAAAAAACTACCACCTACATTAAGCAATGATTTTATCATCTACCCAAAAGGGGTCAATTTGACCACTATGAGATGACTAAAACCTGATCCCATTGATGTTCCATAGGTTTTGGAACTTTTTTGATGTTTCTATGACTAGTTTAGATCATCTTCAACATGTGTAATGATGTTGACATTATCAATAAGTTGTAGACACATGAACACACCCCAACTCATGTTTTAGGTTGACGTAAAGTTTTTTGTTAACCAAGATACTCATACATTAAAATTACTACATGAATGATCATTTGACAAAAAAATAAATCAATAAATGCAAAATAATTCAAATATTCACAAAATAGAGGGCTATCCTAGAAAATCATCTAAAAATGCTTTAGAATGGTTGAAAAATCAATAGAAATGCTTGAGAGCACTTGAAAATGGCTCATAAATCCTTGGATTATTCCCAAAAACCTATAAATTGAGTTGCCTCCAAACTGTCATGTAACAGAACTCCAAAATCTACCACTGCAATTGAAAAATAGGATCAGACCACCATTTAAATATTTTTATTTTACATTATGTCAAGGCAAGGATGATCTAAAATCTAGATAATTTTAAAAAATTATCACATGTTTTTCTATAAACCTATTTGTTTATTGATTGTGAATTCTATAAACTTTAAAAATCTTGATAATTTTATGTTTTTATCATGATGATTTGAAATCTTACGACCATGAGATTATTTTTTAATTGAATCCTAGTAACAATATTGTTTTTGAAGGTGGTAGTTGTTGTTAGTTTTGAAATGAAATGATTTTATTAACACCCACAAGATTAAGGTAGGCTATGGGACCCAAAATTCAAAATTGTGAAATGATGTAAGCTTTAAGATCACAAGGAGTGAAACATGATCAATACGTTCCAATATTTTATGCTAGCAATTCTTTTTGAAGGATGGACCTCTGTTACTAATTTTGATTAAATATCTCCCTATTTTTGCACATTTAAGCTCTTCAAAGAGAGTGCACCATAGAATCAAACTTCAAGGTGATAACATGGTTGGGTCAAATGTCACAATTCATAGATTTTTTATCCAATTAAACATGGAAAACAACATAACTAGGAAAACTGTGTGCAATATTTTTAATTGACTTGAACTCTTTATGGATTAACTATTTCATATCTCCATTCAATAAAATTTGGTAAAATATGTAGGTATGTACAAATGGACATATACATGTATATCTATATAAGGTTGTATCTGTGTGTGTTTTTATATACACATGTATATGCATATATATGTATATGTACAAATACATAGGTAGAGTAATTTTTCAAGGATCAGTTACGACTCAAATGTAGGACCATCTAATGACTATATTGATATGTTGGGGTGCTCTACTACTAAACGTAATAATATTTTACATAATCATGGGTGTAATAAGTTGTTTATCTTATTCCAACAAGTTAAATTTCCATTCTTGTAAGAATAGGAAGGGTCATTTGGGAATGTGAAGTGAACAACCATATATTGTCTTATTTATTTGTATTACTTCGATCATTATAATTTGAATCATGAAGATAATTTTGGCTTGCACAAAAGATTGCTCATTGTCATTCTATCAATAATTTATTTGACTTGACATTGGTAATCGAAGCTACAAAATTTTTCATTGGTATATTTTTCATTCTCCTCCTTTATAGATGCAAGGCATGGTGTTTGGATGTTAAAAGGTATATTAGTCAGAATTTTAGCTTGTAGAGCTTGAGGCACATCCCAACTATTCATTTACTATTGACAAGACATTGCATAGAGCCTTAAAAGAAGATGTTTGGACTATTTAAGTGGCTATTTATACTCGTATCAGTTATAAATGAGGAATTTTGTTGTTCTTTACTATTATGAGGATAATTTATATATATGTATGGAGTTCTAGCCCATCAAGACCAACATGGCACTGATTCAGGTTTCCTTGCTATTGTTTCCAATGTTGAACACTAAGTTTTACCAGAAGTCGACAATCTTTAGAGAGTTCTTGTATTGCTAGAGAGGTGTTACACAAAAAGAACTTGAGTAATATTCTTTTAAGGCTATGTACCTATTATTCTAGCATCTGGTCTTCCTTTATGACTTATATTATTATGTGGCATGTTAATTCACTAAAGTATGCATTTTGAAAGGCACTCAACCTATTTTCTAGTTGCGTACCACTTCCTTTGGATGTTATTTTGGATTTTAGAAGGAATCTTTGGTAAATTATAACTTTAATCTTCTTCTAAAGCACATTATGATCAAGATTATCTGTGGTTCTATTGTGTGGTAATTGGTAGACCTTTATTTTTGTCGATTGAAGCTTTTTCAAGGCATATAGACTATCAAAGAGGTCATATTTTTGCACTTTTTCACATATTTTTCAAATAAAGGAGAAATAAGGAGAGCTACTCTTTACCCATTCCTTTCTACCAAAAAGCATAAATCCAAAAAAAAAAAAATGAATATATCATCAAGTATGAGATTTTATTATTAAGCAAGTGCTAATAATAGAGAATATTATTTTCATGTACCACCTACATGCCATAAACCATTATACTCTCTATTGACCCCTAAATTTTTTACAAGTATTATTATATTTTTGGTGCATGACATGGATGGACCATTCTCCATTTTGACATAAGTACCAACATGGCACATGAAGACCATGGCACGTAAGAGTATCATGGCATGGAGCTTATCAAGCATAGAAGGATAATGGTGTAAGAGACCCAACGCGAGAGGACCCAGTCAAGGAAGAACATGTCACGAGGCATCGAGGAACATAAGACTTATAACAAGAAGTAGAAAACTAGGGGAGAACAAGGGAAGTGAAGCAAGAAGAATGTGGGAGAAGTTAGAAGAGTACCTCAAATAGGACACTTCGACCCCACCAATTGAAGGTTACATACTAGCCTGCGAGGAACAAACTACTTGGCCATTAGAACATAACATAGAGCAAGCATCTAGGGGCACAAAGGCTCGATTTTAAAGGAATAACTAGTTGTAAGAGCCATGACTCTTAGCTTGTTAGGAGTCTATGTGCCATTTGTCCAAGATAGTTAGGATCTTGACACTTGGTCAGGGCAAAACAAGTATAAAAACCCCTGTTGTAATCATTTGAGTGTGTGGACCATTGGAGAATAGATATAACATTCTATCTTGTAATTTGTCAAGCAATCAATGAATAGTTAATATTTACCATAACTTGTGATGATTCATGAACATTCTAAGTGTTGAATAATGAATATGTTTTATTTCTAAGTCATGGGTATTTTTTCATTTTATTGTTATTGTTGAATAATAATGGTGATCCTAGTTATCATAGTAGTTAAGTCTGGGACAATAAGGATAATAGAGGTATATTTATGGTATTGAATAACTTAAGATTTATGTTACAAAAAATGAACAAACATATAACATTGTGCTTCAAAGCCTTCAAGAACTGGTCTTTCACTACATGCTTTAGGTGAGCACATGATACTTACCTCTTGTGTGATAAGGGCCAGTGTACCAGCCTATTGGGGAGAAGCTTTAGTGCCATAGTAGTAGAACTAACTAAACGAACCCAACATTTTGGTTCCATTACTGGGACATGAAGCAATTGAAACATAATCATGGGAAATGTTTGACTACATTACATTAGAGAATATTAAATAATGGGTTACCAACAACAAAGATAACTTTATGATTCCATATCTTGAACTAGGAATTTTCGCATGACACTAGGTAGAGTAAAATATCTACAACTCTTTATATGAGACTTTCTTTTTCAAGGTCCTAATTCTCTTACACTCTTGGATCTTATCATATGCTCAAAGATGATCTCAAAATATTTGACAAAGGAAATCATGGAAATTTGAATGGCAGATGAGTTTAACATGACTTGGAGTTCCCTGGACATGAGTAGTTAACTATTGGTGGAGAGGTGTTCAAAATAACTATATTTTGGAGTACGTGATGACCACCTATTCATGTCTTAAGGAGGTGAAGTTCCAATTTCTATGAGAGCTAAGGGGACGCTACCTCTCATTATTTTATTTTGAAGTCAATAATTTAATTACTGACCTTGGATTGGAAAATCTACCTATGAAAGGCTAAAATCTCCTATACATGAGCCACACAGTTGATAGGAGAGACTAAAAAATTAATTGAGGATTATGGGGTTAACATGATAACAAGCCAAGAAACATTATGGAAATGGAAGTATGATGAAGATCAATAGAGGATTATGAGAGTTAGTGACATGGGGAGAGATTAAGAAACCTTGAAGAGTGCTGTGAAGAGCCATAGGGAGGTAGACATGTGTGGGGAATCCATCACTTTAGTGCCACATCCTTTGCCACTGTTATCCTTTAAAGGAGAAATGAGCTAGACTATAGGAGATGAGGAACTAAGTATAATTCAACCAAGCTCCCCCACCATAGTGCATTCTCATGCCTTTGAGTTGGAAAAAATACATATACAAAATTGAGATATAGATAGTACAAAGTCAAAAATTTAATGGGTAAGAGAGACTGAAATAAGGCCATTAGGTGATAATCTATAAGATAGATCTTTCACTCTTAAAGGGAATTCAATGGCACAACTTGGGATGCCTAGTGGATCTATTTTAAGGCAAGAATACAAGCCCAAACCTAGGAAATCAACCCTCTACCATGCCTCTTCTTATGAGGATTGCTACTGGAGGCATTGGAGAAGCATTAGGAGGCACTAGAGGAAGCAGACCCCCTCCTAGAACTGGAGTTAGATCTTCCTAGCAACCACCCATTCAACCACAACCCATTACGATCTACTATGAGATGACATGACATTAAATTTACCTAAATACCATAGGGTATAGAATACAAGTCAGCATGTTCATAAGTGTGAATTAATATGGAGAGTGCATGGAATCATGCCTTATGAATGAAAGGCAACATAGTTTGAAACCACACTTTTAGAGTGCATGCATAAATGAGATCAAAAATTTGACCCTCAACAAGAAGTGATTAACTAGGACCATCTCAAAATAGCCTTCTTATAAGAATTTTACATTCCTAAGTTTGAGTAACAAAGTATAGTGATAATGAAAGACATAAAATAGGGACTTACAGAGAGTGTACATGAATATGATGCATGATTCAAAACCCTAATTTCTAAGTTGTCATTTGAAATCAATCTTGATTAGCATGCACAATGGTTTATGTAAGGACTATTACTACCTTTTTGATGGACTTTGTCACAAAGAACCTTCATAAGCACACATGAGGCATTGGAAGCTACCCTCCATGCTGAATTAGTTAGAAGTATAGATACTAGGATTAGTCCCTTTATGGAGGCACAAATAACATCCATGGCATCTCATATTGAAAATTTGATGGAAAATAATGCACATGAGACACATAGTGGTGTCTGATGTACTGATTATGAAATTGAAGGACATACGAGGAATAAATACTCATGCAAGAACATCTGTGTAGTACTATAACAAACCTATGAGGTTTGTCATGAAGAACATGATGTTTGTTCTTATCCACTTTTGAAATTGGCTAAAAACACCAAGGTATCTAAGTATTGTAAGATTTGTGATGCCTACACATATGATACCAATGATTACTAATTTATTAGTGATATCCATGAAGCTCAAGCATGTGGCACACACCAAACCTCAGTTGCCAATACTCAAGACAATGGTGGCTATCATGGGTGAAGGAGAGGATGAGGGTGAGGTGGTGGTTGGTTTCTACCAAGAACCTATTACAAATGTGGTTCACGAGACCACTATCAAAGAGATTGCATAGAGTACCCAACCTATGTATTTTGTAAAAAAGATCATCAACTAGAAGAGTGCCCTGATCTATATGAAATCATCACTAAAGACCAAAATGAAAAGGGTGCCAACATGATTCACATAGACAAACCATAATGGCATGCACAACTAACCATCCCCATAGTGTAACAAGTAAATATCACCACTATTAGTGGAGGTTAAACTCAACCCACAACTATCTTGATTGAGAAGATAGATCAGGAAGAACCATGAACAAGGAAATGCCCTGATGCACAGTAGTAAAAAGATGTCCTTTAGGATACAATGACACTTGTGCAAGAGATCCAAGGGAAGATTCAATGCCTCAAGGATAAAGATGTCATATAATGAATCATAGTGCAAAAAGAAGTTGAACCTCCTATGGTGCAGGACAATTTTTAGGAACTATGTAAATGTATGCTCGATGAAGACATTGTTTCCTAGCTCAGTGCTTGGATTAAAGGTCAAACCCACCTACCAAATGAAGTCCACCCTCACCTTAATTGACAAAGTGCAGATCATTATTTAAGTCATGCTCGACATCGAGAAATTCCTAGTTCATCTTCCCCAAAATATGGAGAGATATTAGTTAATGCATGATCTAGGCAATAATTCAGGTGATGGATCTACCTCAATTGATGACAAAACTTTTGGGAGCCATAACTTTTGCACCATAGCTCCAATTGACTCCCCATTTGAACCAATGGAAAGATAATAATGAGGAGATTGTGGTGAGATGGCACATAGCTTTTATCAGTGGGTTTTGACCCCTAAAAACCCAATGGAAGATCCCCAAATTTCAATTTTAGTAGTGCAGTCTAAAAATAGTAAGTTTTAAAAAATAGTAATTCCTCAAATTCTGTATTGTTTTAAATCATGGAAGTCAAACCACTTAATCTCCCTTAATAGTGGTGACCTTCCACATCCTCCTCCTAATTTCAAAATGTGTATAAATGAATATGTAATTTGAAATGGAAATGAGACATCTCTTCTTAGAGATAAGCATATAGTTGTATTGTGATCTTGAGTAATAAAACATCTCTTCTCAGAGAATTCATTACTACTATGTTATTTTCATGTTCTTGAAATATTTGTCAATCAAAACTTCTAAGTTTTGGATTAGTGGTATCAGAGATCCTTGTCATATGTTAGGTATTTCCTAAATGTATCAATGAAAGTTTCATTATGATATGCAATAAGATGGCTATGTTACATGATGACAACTCCCATGGCATATTCAAATGCATCTATCATCAACTCAAAATGTTGATGCAAATATATCAAGGCAAGAATAGGGGTTTAACAAAGTCCATTCTTCAAATTCTCAAATTCCCTTTGTTGTATTTCTCCCCACTAAAATGTAGCTTTAACTGCACTTTTAGTCACTTGGGTTAGTGGCCAAGCAACATGTGAGAATCTAAGAACAAACCTACAATAGAAATTTTCAAGACCTAAGAAGCTATGAAAATCTATGAGGGTATTTGGTGTAGGCCATTCTTGAATAACCTGAATCTTCTCTGGATCAACATGGACCACTTCCTCATTCACAACGTAGCCTAGGTACTGAATTGTTTTCATCCTGAATGTGCATTTGTCGAGATTTGCATACAACTTTTGCTCCTAAAGAGTTTGAAGCAACTTAAAAACATATTTTAGATGTTCCTCCCATGTTTTTATATAGATGAGTATGTCATCTAGGTAGACTTCCATGAATGAGTTAGTGAAGGGTCACAGGATGTCATCCATCATTCTCATGAAGGTTGCAGGTGTGTTAGTTAAGCCAAAAGGCATAACCAACCATTCGAAGAGCCCCTTAGATTTGAATGTAGTCTTTTAGAAATTGATGGGATTGATGGGAATTTGGTGATAGATATATTTGAGATCGATTTTGGTGAAGAACTTCGCACCATAGAGTTAGTCTAGTAGGTCATCAATCCTAAGGAGGGGGTAGTAATTCTTCACAATGATTTTATTCAAAGTTTGATAGTCAATGCAAAGACTCCATATTCCATATTTATTTGGTGCCAAGATAATCAAGCTACCATAAGGTGAAGAGCTTAGCTTGATGTGATCCTTTTGGATCAATTCCTGAATCTATCTTTTTATCTCATCATTCTCCAAAATTGATCTGTGATACATAGGACTATTAGGCAAAGGTGATCCTAGGATCAAATCGATAGAATGTTTTACCTATAAATGTAATGGAACTCCCATGGGTGACTTGAATAAGTCATCATATTCTCGTATGATTTATCCCATCTACTTCTATTGTTGTGTTGTTTGTGTAGTCAGGACTGCAACATCAATCTTCTTTGATTTCTATGGTTTGACCATCATGAGAATGGATTTATTTATCTTCTCCACCAATATCTTACATTGCTTAGCACTAATTAGAGAGATAGATGTGGGAGGTGGTACCTCTGGTACCCTATATCCCCATGTTCCAATAGTGAGGTGATTCTTTGGGTTTAGGATTCATAGATGCCATGTCGATCATACATGAACGACTGACCAAGGAGTACATCACAAACATCTAGATTGACCACATCATACAAGACTTCATCTTGGAAAGGTTTTATTGCATATGAAAGAAGAAACTGATGGGTGACACGAAGGTCTCTCCTTGGGCTCAACCATCCAATACTATATGGATTTGGGTGAGGCTTCATGGATATATTTAGAATTTTCATAACTTTAGTAGAAATTGAATTCTTTTGACTCCCACTATCAAGAATGAAATGTAGAGCCTTACCTTTTACCCATAATTTGGAGTGAAAAAATATTTCCTTGTCATCTGGCCTTTCCTCATAGGTTTGTGATGAAGCACTAATGGTATTGGGCTCAACATTTACAATCTCTTCTTCGTCATCTTCAATTGTAGGTTGTGTATGAGATAGAGTAGTAGATGTCAAGTATTGTGACTCAAAAAGCAGTGAATTGATGGCTCAACACTCTTTTTTGGAGTGAGTTCTAGTTTTATGGTAATCACACCATTTTCTAGTCTTCCCATTCTAGGGTTTCTTATCTTGAAACTCCTTTTGCTTCCAATTTTAGCCTCATGTTTGACCTTGCTTATCACTTTTCCATTTTAAAGGTTGATTCTTCATATTCTTTCTTCCATGCTTCTACTCAATCTTCACTATGAACTTGTATGCCTCATAGAGGGTTTCTAAATCAAAGAGTTCCATTTCCCTTAGTAGATATTGGCATGGAGGTGAATGTTCTTACTAAATATTCTTGGTGAAAAATGTTTAGTCTAACCCTATAACCCTCTCCTCATGTCCTATTAATGGTGAATAAGACCCAAGTGTATCCTATTGGAATCCTCAAAAATGATACCATTGACATACTTTGGGTCCCTTCAAAGCATATTTTTAGGTTTTGGAGTCGGCTAAAGCTGATGACTATCCAGCCTTACTAGAAAGGCCTTGGTGCTATGAGAATCTTATAGATTTGAGATTTAAAAACTAATACATTAGCTTTGAGAATATTGATCAATGTGTGGTAATACTCTTAGACCAAGCACATGGACTACACTATATCTATCTCATGAACACTGATGAAGACATCAATGATTTGTATAATGTGACTGCTCAAAATGATGAATAACATGATCTAATGATAGATGGTATTCTCTGGTGGATAGACAACTAGTCTATCTCAGATACTACAAGTAATGCTTATAACTATTGGGCCTATGGTGAATATGATCTCCCCAAAAGATTATGCAACACCATAAATAAAGGAGAAAGCATCCTATGCCATCTCCCTAAACACCACAAGTTTGTGTGCTTCATGGGTTTAGCAATGAGAGGGCTACTAGAGGGACCACCATTGGAGAGGCTAGATGATGCTCCATGGTTTTAAGGAAAAATAGAGGTGCATGACTTTGTCTAACACTTCAAAGAGTTTTATGACACCAAAAATGATTGGATGAGGTGTTTAGATCACATTTTTGATGGTACCACTACCAGATGGTAGCATACTCATAAAGAGTGCCTTTTGTATTGGGATCAAGTGCGAGTTGCTCTACATCATATATTTTACCATGATAACAAGATCAAAGGCATGCTTGGCTATAGTGGTGTGAAAGCACCTAAAACTCACACTGAAGCTTGTGATATAATATGGCAAGCTCAGGAAACATTCTTACCAGAGTACCTTTGGGTCCATGCATTCTATGGGAGTTTGTGCACTTGGGGACATGCTTGATACATTCATGAAGAAAGGAACATGGGTACTATATTCAGGTAGTTATTAAAGGAAAACATGATGCCAACACTTTCTTAATTTTCACTAAGGATGGACTTGTGCCTCACCCTTCAAACCATGCATAAAGAAATCAATAGAGATCCAAGTCTCATCTAAGACTGGTTATGCAATATTCATCAAGAACTTGAAGAACCCTTGTATTTATTCACTAAGCCTCCCACACCATTAGTTCCTACACCATTTATAGTTTTGAATGAAGAGCATCATAAAGAAATCTGCTTGGGAAAGTAGAAACTCATCTTCCAAGTAGATAAAAGTGGAGGATCTACCTCACTTGACCCCTTGACAAACCATCTAGACATCCCTACAAGTACTGGTTCATGAACTATTTAGGACACTAGTTCTTTAATGGACAACCCTTATCATGGGCCCATTTAAACTATTCAATGTAACATTGGTATAAATCAAGAACCTAAGATGGCTACAATTGGAAACTATTAGACTAAGATAAAAATCTCGTAGATTTTGAAGTTATTGAAAGAGTATCAAGATGCATTACCAAGAAATTAAAGTGAAATGAAATGAGTTCACCCTTCTCTAGGGAAGATGCACATAAAGTTGATTGATGATGCTCACCCAGTAAAGAAACATCCATATAAGATGAATCCTAACCTTTGAGCATGCATAAAAGAGGAGATTGATAACATGCTTTGCACTAGAGTGATTACTCCCATTGATGAATTTGATTGGGTGAGTCCCATGGAAATTAGTATAAAAAAATATGGGTGTATCTAAATCTATGTGGATTAATATGTTTTAAATACATCATGTGTGAAAGATTCTTTTCCAACACCATTCTTGGAGGAAATCCTAGAAGGTGTTACCAATTGTGAGATATACTCTTTTATCAATAAGTTCTCAAGGTGCCACCAAGTACAAATATCTAAGGAAGACCAATCCAAGATTACTTTTGCTATTTAATGGGGATATTTTACCTATACCATCATGCCCTTCAGGTTGAAAAATGCCCTAGTAGTGTTCTCATAGATAATAGTTGAGGCTTTCAAAAATTTTATCCATAAGTTTCTCCAAGTATACTTAGATGATTGGATGATATATGGGTTGATCAAGGACCATTATGCTAATTTGAGACTCATTCTTGAGCACTATTGAGTGTTGAAAATTTCCCTAAATTTGAAGAAGTGCCTTTTTGTGACACCTTTTGGTATACTTCTTGGGCATATCATTTATAAGGAGGGACTCCTAGTGTATCCAGCCAAGGTCTCTATCATTCTCCATCTGCTAGTACAAGATACGTGCCTTCCTAGAACATACATGCTAGTATAAAAAGTTCATTCAGGGTTATGCCAAGATCACTGCACCCTTGGAAGATCTTTTAAAGCATAATGAATAGTTTATATGGATTAATTATTGTAAAAGATCCTTTAAAACACTTAAATAAAGGTTAGTTATAGCTCCTATCTTGTAATTTCCTAATTGGACAATGCCTTTTCATGTCCATGTTGATGCATCTAGGATGGCTGTCAATGCGATACTTGCATAACCAGGTGATGGAAACTTAGATCACCTAATTTACTTTACTAGTATAGAGTTGACAATGACATAACAAAACTATACCACCATTGAGTGTGCCCTATTCCTTCTCAAAAACCATTCAAGTTTTGTCTATATTTTATTCTCTACAAAAATTTAGGCAGTACCTCCTAGCCACTTCATTTACATTCTATATAGACCATGAAGCCTTGAAGTATCTTATCAACAAGCTAGTATTACAAGGAAAGATTTGCCACTGGATTGTACTCTTCCAAAAATTCTAGTTTTTAAAAATAGTAAAGCTTGGGAAGACCAACTATGGACCTGATCATTTATTATGAATTGATAACTGAAAACCCCCACATGCCATAGAAGACGATCTTATTAATGTTTGAAGAGTTAGAGGATGTTACAACATTCCTCAACATTGGATGTGCATTTGACTCCTTGACTTTACAAAATAAAAAGTAACTTGTGGTCTTGTACCACACTTTATCAACTCATAATAGGTGATCTATATAAAATGGAC